>JAMPIV010011442.1:30000-550000 GCA_024509875.1 Oreohelix idahoensis | reverse complement strand
TAAAGGACATTGAAAAAGTTACATAGTACAATGCTGAATACTTGACAGACTACAATGCCTGTAGGGAAAATTTAAGAGATGATTGGCCAGAGTCTATACAACACTTATTGAATATTTCCCAGAATGTTTCTGACACAGTAATAAGAGGATGGTTAAAGGAATTGATGAGGGATAGGTTTGGCGTGAGTTTTTATTATTTTATTTTTTTAAAACGTATGCTCCACAGTAAGTTGAAGAGAGTGAGTTAATTATTGATTACAGCGTTGTGCGGAATTTATAAACTATTAATGATTCGTATCTTTAATGTGTAGAAAGTTTGAATATCAATCAGTCAATACCTTTTAACTCTCTTAGGAACATAGGCCTTCAACAAACACATGCTGAATCCGCACGTCACCTGCCGTCTGCTCAAGCTTCCGTCTCCAGTTCTCTTCTCTATGTGTTTTTGGGTCTACCCTTGCCTGTCTTACCCTGTGGATTCTAGAACAAGGACTGCCTTGCAATGCTATCATCAGATTTCCTCATTGTGTGTCTTATCCATCGCCAGCGTCTTCTTCTCATTTCGTTTTTTCAATGGCACTTGTCTGGTTCTTGTCATGTGTTCTTGTCATGTCTTCCACATTTGGTGATCTTGTCATGTGTTCTTGTCATGTGTTCCACATTTGATGATCTTGTCATACCATTGCAATCCTTCTATTATACGCGAGCACCCATTTATGAAAGTCTGTGGCTTTGAATACAGATAATGTTAATCGTTACTTTTTTTTCCGTCTCACTGATGACGGGAAGCGTAGTGGGAAGATGAAGTTTGCGTACCTGAGCTAAGCGTGTGGCACTGGCTGGTGTGAGCTCACGTCGTTGTGTTATTTCTGTGATGTTGTCTATCCATCTACCTCGTAGTTTTCCGTGTGCTCTGAAACCAGATTTTCTACGGTTGTAGGCGTGTGGTGGTAATATATCAGGCTTCTTTCTCATGATTGTTAATCACTTGTTCTCATTTTTAAACAGGGCTAAATGGATGTATATGTGTGTGTGTGTGTGTATATATATATATATATATATATATATATATATATATATATATATATATATATATATATATATATATATATATATATATATATATATATATATGTTTAAATGTTTGTTTTAAGTAATTAAGAGAATCCTTTCTTTCTTACTTACTTACTTACTTAGTCGTTCTTCTTCTACCCTGGGGTGTAGAGATTAAAATTTTGCCAGAGAGAGAGAGGGAGAGAGAGAGAGAGAGTCATGCTGTCATATCTGATGTCCTCCTTCTGGTCTCTTTTCAATCTAGTCTTCGGTCCTTTAGAGATTGTATAATGTTGTCCTCCCAGCGGATTTTGGGTCGTCCTGGAGGTCTGGCTCTTAGTTTCCCATATATGTCGTCGTAGCCGATCTTCTCCCATTCTGTAGACGTTGGCCAAACCATCTTAGTTGGGACTGTTCTACTTCGGTCCGCAGGGGCTGGGTTTTGAGGCCTTACTGCATTGTCTGGTTGTAGATCATGTCCCTTCTTGTTATTTCAACTACCTTCCTCAGATACCTCATTTCTGAGGTTTGGAGCTGGCTTTTGTGGGTTGTAGTCATTGCCCATGACTCGCATCCATAGGTCAAGACTGGAACAAAGGTGGAGCAGTATACATCCATCTTCGTCTTCTTGCCAACGTCTCCTTTACTGAGGAATCCAGGATGAATGGTCTGAAAAAAATCTTCCAGCTGCTGCTCTTCGGGTAGCCACCTCTTCTTCGATACGTCCCATTCAGTTTATGAGAGCTCCAAGGTACTTAAATTGGTTGATCTGCTCAAGGACCGGTTCTACCAGCATAATCTGATGCTTTCTTTCCTCTCGTGATATCACCATGATTTTTTGTTTTGGAGCTGCTGTGACCATCCCTCTCTTTTCAAGAGAATATTTTCAACAATTATTGTTGCACTTTCAGAATGTTTACGGAAGTTTCCGATGCGTTCAGACAATGATAACCAGAATTTATCTTACATTTATACAATTGTAAATAAAAATTAAGCCAAACTGTAGGGTATTTTTCATAGCTTTGTCTGCGTTCAGAGAATGTTTACCAAAGTTAAGGCTCTGCACGGTCTCTGCAATGTTTACTTAATTTTGTGACTAAAGTCATAGATTTCTTAACTAATCTAGTATGGACTAAGATAACTTTTACCCAAATTTTCTGCGTATTTAAAGAATGCAGTTAAAAACAGGTAGCCCTTTAGGAGATAATTCCATATTGGAGTAAAGTGTTAGAGACTTCACTTACTAAGTCCAACATCGAGAGGTGGGGTGACAAGGTCCCTTCGTCGTTGCCTATACCTTTCCTAACTCATGTACAAAGTCAGGTACTCATTTACAGCTGGGTAGACTAAATCGTGTCGATACCGCGATTAGAACACATCACCATCTTTGAATGAGCTTTGCTTTACAATGGCATAATCGATGACTGATTTATCAATCTTTGTTGGTTCTTATCTGGTGTAAGCATGTAGGCGCTTATGGGGAAACTTTGTGTTCATATTGAGAAGGTTCTGCTCAGTGCATAATCAAAGAAATCGCTTTCCATTGTACTTCAGTGTGTCTTATCCATATCTTCAAATAATTCCAACCAGTGAGAGACCTCTCTGTCCTATGGACTCTCAAAGGATGCCGTATATACGTTTACTTCTTTGTAAAGAGATTACAATGGTAATGGTAGTCTCACAGCAGAAACGGGATTGAAGTGTTAGAAACTTTCCGGTCTGTCGCATAGTAGGTCTTTCTTTATCACTCTGTATCTTTTCCAACATCTTTCACATCTTTCTTATTTCATTTTCACCAACATTTTGCTTTTTCGTCGTTGTTCAAGTAATCATTTAATCACCTAATCTTTCGGAACCCCACATTCGCTCGTTAGAAATCTTGTGGAACACCAGCTCGGTCGTAGACAACTTCTTTGGTATCTAAGTCCCAGTGTAAATATCACGAGACCTGCCACCTTGTGGATCGTTTAATCTTGGGAAACCCACATGGCAATAGTACGAATTCGTTTGAATTCGTTAAACATGATACATAATGTAACCCGGCGGGCGGAGGGAAACAAAGGACACGAGACATACTTTGATGTCACATTGGAAACCCACCAATGCATAACCCGGCGCGGCGAGGAGGGACAAACAAAGGGCACTTGTAACTTGCTGAGGAAGAGAGAGCCAAGTGTGTGAAGGCCTAAGATGGTAGCCGATGATTGGGGCTTTAACTTACTTACTTAGCTTCTTCTGATGTCGAGAAGAGAGAGCGCCACATTCTATCAGCTGTCTTCTCCTGCCTGGTTCCAGGAACAATGGATCCCCCAGTGACCCATAGTACGCATGACACGCAAAGCGACAAAAGACAGAAAGCTTTGGGACAGATGCGGCCATGTCTCCAAAGATTGTCTAATTTCTGGGTCGTCCTGGAGGTCTGGATCCCTGGCTCTTCCTACGCCGAACATCTGTTTTATTTGGGTCGTTGACGGATCGTCCCTGGTTGCGGACCATGTCAAAAAAAAAAAAACCACTTTCCTCAATACCTCATTTCTGAGGTTTGCAGCACGGTGGAGCGGTATACAGCCATCTTCGTTTTCTTACCAACCTCTTTCTTGCTGAGGAATCCACGATTTATGGCCTGAAAAAGCCTCCCAGCCGCTGCTTTTCGAGTGGCCAACTCTTCTTTGATGCCTCCCTTTCGGTCTATAATAGCTCCGAGATATTCAAAGTGGTCGACCTGCTCCAGGACCTGTTCTCACAACTTAATGTGATGTTTTCTTTCTTCTCGTGATATCACCATGGATTTTGTTTTTAGGCTTATGACCATCCCTCTCTTCTCCAGCTCTTCCTTCCAGACTTGCAGGTTGGATTGGAGATGTGCCTCTGATTTAGCAATCAGGGCAACATCATCAGCAAATGCCAGCTCCGAAATATAGACCTGTCTCATCTTCCAGTACCCCACTGAATACTGGCACCCAGAGATATTATCAGAGGACACGATAAAATCAGTACGACGTTTCCAACATTTGTGAGGCAGACTATTTTCCCAGAGCTTAGCCTGAGTAAACTTGTTCATTCCTGTGTGGATATTTAATTCATATATGTGGAGTTTATATTGTTCTTAAGGAATTTGGGAATTGAAAAGGAGTTAGTGAATCTTTTAAACACTATTAATATGTTTTCTTAGTCTTTAGTTAAGATCACTTTTGCACTTAGCATAATAGCTAAATGTGCGGAAGACAGTTTTTCAATTAATCCTTCTCATAAATGATTACTTAAATCAAAGATTTTTCCCCTAGGATAATAGCATGCTAGGAAGTAATTGATAGTCCATACTTCATCATCATTACAGACTTACATGTGCCGACACTCTCATGCGCAATATATTTAACACTTATCAGGAGCATCTCATGTCATACAAAATTACTAGAGAATTGAACTCATCATTAGCGAGTAGTAGTATAAAAGGTCAACCATTGATATTAAGTGTGAAAATTTACGAAGACTTTTGTGTGTCTTCAAACAGAAGTCCGAGTCTACACATCACGTGCTTGGCGTCTACCAGAAAGAAACTAGCTAAGTGAAGTCTGGATAGCAGAATTCGAAATATAGGACACTGTCAAGAACCGTTTATCGTGGAGAACACTCCACTGGTTACACCACTGCAGTGTGGATCTATAATAACAAATAAAGGCTCGTTCTTCCAAGGGTACAACCACACCACAATGGCTGACATAAGAAATAACACCTTTAACAGGACTTCCCTTTAATATTTTATACACACAATACGGCCTCACACGGCCAACAAACGCATCATATACAATAATGAAATAACCACTGTAAACTTGCCTTAGCAGCTCAATCTATCACCTCCATACATAAAGGTACGAATAACATCTGAGCACTGCAATGAATATCGCTCACCTGAGCAGCAAAACTGTGACAATAACACACTCACATCATTGACATCTTATTAAACTACGGCCTGTAGAAATTACAACCTAGGCCCTTCAATGCTCTAGAATTACAACGTAAATATCAACCAGAACCGAAATATGGCAAGCACTCAGTTAATAGTCCATAATCTGAACCACATAGCAATCTTGCTGACAAAAGGGAAATATATGCGTCCTTCCTGGACGAAGGCTAGTTTCTGACTACCAAACTTTGCGCTTTTTCCCCACGACTTCCGGTAGTCCCATGACCCACCGGTTCGGCTAACCTCGACCTTTCCTAGTGACTTATCGTGGACCACATTACCTAAGATGCAATGCGAAATAGCGCTGTGACATCCACTCCCCCCTCCCCACCTTTTAAGAAAGAAAACGAAGTTTTCTTCCATCCGGAGGAAGCTTCGCCCGACCCCCGTAGGAGTCTGGACGACCATATGCCACTAGCAGCATATCCTCTTATGAACAGTGAGTACAATAGTTCTCTACTACCATTGTCATTACTGCATTCACCAACCATTAACAAAAAAACAACATGAGTATGAAATAGGTTACCCAAGGTTCTGGCAGTCGTGAAAAATGACAACGACTGTCCACCTCTGGTCAACCATAACACGGTGCGCTGTACACTAATAGCAACTCTTACATAAACACACATTATAGTTGATATCCAAAGAGCACAAACAGTCTTTCGTAACAAGGTTCAAACATCTACTAAATTCAACCATATGGTAAATTGCCTTTATTGCACCATACTACATGAAATTCATAAATATCCCATTTTGCACAACCATGATCATCAATGTACACGAAACACCTCTACCGTGGTTGCAATTACTTGCTACTCACTGTCACATACAAACACCTCCCACCGGACGCTCCTGTCCTTACCACAACATTATAACCTGGACAGAGCGTCTGCTATTACATTATGTACTCCTTTAATTAGTGTAACATTACTGGTGGAGTTGATCAGACTCTATAGTTCGGTTCGCGTTCCCTGAAACACCATAACTGAATGCGAAACCCGATACCTATCCCTTGCTATTGCTGGACTATCAGCAGGTGGTTATGAAGCAACGACATGTGCTTCCACCTGACTGCGTCACGCGCACCCCACCTATTCGTGAAAGTCACTCGTGCAACCTTGGTATTGTCTCGCAATGACAATACCTCAACGAACCTAATCGGCGCGACCTCATTAAACGAAAGTCTGATTGTGCGCCAGCTAGCACTCGCGGGGATATTGCGGACCCATACCTTGCGGTCACTAGATATCAGGCCCTCATATATGCCTCTACTGTTCTTATTCATGTCCATCGGCATCGGACTATCAGTATCAATGGGCGCCTGCCGCGAACCCCGTCTAAGATTACTTCCTTCTCCGGTGGTGATATCTCGACCACCTGATCGTCCGCCCCGAAACTTCGGTGATGCTGAGACCCCGCTTCAGCCCCTCCCGTGGAGTTGTGCACTCCGCGTAATTGCCGACGATCAAATCGGCAACTGGGTTCTCAAGGACAAACGCGTTCACTCTCCCAGATAAAAATGGAGTGTCCACATTAATACACGCCTAGGGGTAAGACTCAACTTTGCCCCCAAACGTGGTACACTTTACAGTTTTGCCTGTAAGGCAGGATTCGTCGATGCACGAACGACGTACCGCAACTGTAGTGCATCCAGTGTCCCTCAACACTGAGACTGGTTTCTTCTCCACCACACCTTTGTGGAGTGTCACCTTGCCAGTCTCATGGACCGCCGACAGACATGGTACCGCATGTCCGTAGTGTAACACTATTTTCTCGTTCGAATGGAAAAGAGGTCGACACCCCACACAGTCCTCGCTGTTGATTGTGTTAACACAAACGCGGAATTTGCGTTCTCGATTGGGGTAGGACACCTGTCAGCATAATGACCCCTGCCATTACAATTAGAACACCTGCGTTCCAAATTTGGACTCATCGCGTGGACTATTGCTGTGACTGCTAGCTGGTGACAATCGCGCTTCGGAGTCAGAAGATCGACTCGCTGAGGATCCACTCCTATGCTTGACGTGTTTCTCTTTATAGTGTCTATCTTCCTTTCGAGACTCCTCGAATAGCACTTGCTTACGCATTTGGCGCTCTTCTCCATCACTATCGCATACAGAGTGACGGTTGTCCCACCTCGACTGGAACCTCTGACGCGTTCTAAAATTATCGTAGTTGCCTCTGAATGGCCGATAGGACCGAGGTGACTTATTGTATTTCTGTTCCTCGCAGCTATCTGCACCGTCTGACTGATTTTTTCACGGTTGGCGTTGGACTTTGCCGACGCCTCCAACTAAGGCGTCTGACAGAGCAGAACGATGGATGGGTTTGCCCGGATGGGCAAGGACATAATAGTGGCCCAACTGTGACATGGAATCAAAGTCTTTTGGCTGGCGCTCTTGGAGAAATGCTGCCAACTCAGTAGAACACGACGATAACACTTTGTCCCGCAGCATTAGATCAACCAAGCCATTAAAGTTCTAAGTAATTCCTTCCAGCTCGATCCATCTATTCAGCAGAAGCTTGATAATATCTATAAAGTCCTCGAAGTCCTGGTCTGCACTTGGCATTGTGTTTCTAAACTGCGTCCGGTACCCGTCAGCCGTCAAACGGAACTTCTGGAGCAACCGTTTCTACACCTTGTCGTAATCTGCCCGCTCTTCCAGCCGGAGGCTATAAAAAGTCTCCATCGCAGGCCCCACTAGTAATGTGGATAACAGAGATGGCCACTCGTCTCTGTTAGCCTTCCAGGCCACGCATTCATCCTCGAACCGCTCAAGAAAGAAGTCCAAATTATCAATTTTGTCATTAAAAATCGGCAGACGCAGCCTAAAGGGACGATGAGACTCCCTCGGAGTCGAGTTCTGACCACTCGCACCCGCTTCTATTATCTTTAATTGTATTTCCTTATCAGCTTCTATTCTCTTTAATTGTAATTCGAATTCTCTATCCTCTTTCATCTTCTTTTCTTGTAGTTTGAACTCTCTCTGTTTCAAATCGTTTTCTTCTTTCATCTTCTTTTCTTGTAATTCACTATCTTCTTTCGTCTTCTTTTCTTGAAATTCTTTATCTTCTTTCATCTTCTTGAAATTCTTTATCTTCTTTCATCTTCTTTTCTTGTAATTCTAACTCTCTTCTTCTGAGCTCTAACTCTTCAGCTCGAGTATCACTTTCCTGCTTCTGCTTCTCAATCTTCTTCTTCTCCAAAGCTTCTTGATTTTCCTCTGACTTGTATTCTGCCTTGGCAAAATCCATCAGTTCTTTACCAGTGTACCCACATTCTTTGCCTATCAGAATGAAACCCTGTAAGTTCACGATGTACACTCACTACACTCAATATTATCTATACCTCTTCTCCTTTTGCTATAGAATCTCACTGTATGCAAATCTAATTCAGTGCTTCTATGCAACTACTCAATAACATGTACTATAAACCACCTCACTTATATCAACAGATAACTCTCTGCTTACAAAGTATGCAGTAATGATCTATAAATAACAATTTCACTGCTCAAAGTACAACCATATGAATGTATATATATATATATATATATATATATATATATATATATATATATATATATATATATATATATATATATATATATATATATATATATATATATATATATATAACCCACTTCACTACTCAATTCAGTATGACTGTTCTCTGCCTCTTGGCTAATGTCTATTTACTCTCTAGGTTTGGTCCTTCCGACCACTTAGTCTCTGCGATACAACTGAAAAGACCCTTACTATAATCGATCGTTGTAACTCACTAGCTGATAATACCTCTTGGTACTATACCACCTCACAACTGTAAGTGGCACCGACACGAAAATTGAAGTCAGTTTTTACGCCACAGTATCTTACTAGCAAAAGAGAAATATATGAGTCCTTCCTAGACGAAGGCTAGTTTCTGACTACCAAACTTTGCGCCTTTTTCCCGAACTTCCGGTAGTCACATGACGCACCGGTTCGGCTAACCTCGGCCTTTCAGAGTGACTTATCGACGACCACAATACCTAAGATGCACTGCGAAATAGCGCTGTGACAGACATCAGAAGGAAGATTTCTCGCCCATGTTTTACACTGGGATTGCGCAGCATTTTATTCACCTGCTTATCAAGTGCTCACACATTGATTACTTATTCAAATATCAAGTTCAACTCACTCGAAAGCTTATCGCATGAGTCAAGCTAAAGCACGAGCAAGTTGACTCTCATATTTATAGCAAATTCACTCAATCAGAAGAGCGCATTTTGAGAATCAAGATTCCATATTTACAAGCTGATTCGCATATACAGCTAGCAAGCTCACCTTACTCCAAAGCATATTTTATTAATCAAAAGAACATACTCAAGTTGTTGAGTCTACGTACCAGGATCATTTCGTGTAAGTGCGCCAGCCTAGCACAGACGTTTCAGTGATTAGACAGCAGCCTTTTTTCTTAAGACAACAGTCAACGATTTGTCAACGCTGCAGAGATAGTGCCAAAAATTGAAAGACTGTCTATCCTCTCTTTAAAAAGTTCTCTTTACACAACAGCTTTCATCAGTATGTCCTCGTCTTGGAGATAGCCCATACAACATGCCATTCACCTACCTGGGACAGTCTACGCATACATGTTATCATCATACACGGGAAGAGCATTAAGAGACACATGGACAGTGTAAATTAGACATCAGTTTAGTAACAAGTATGATATCACATCATCATTTTGCTTCACATAGGTTCATTCTCGTATTTAACTAACTACATTATTTATATCTCATCGGTGTTTTGTGTGAATTGTCTTCACCATCATCACGTTGTAATTACAACTAACTCTATATGTGTAGATATTTAATTAATAAACCCCATAACCGTTTGATCATTATCTAGTTCGTTAATTTATCAATCGTGCTGTCGGTGTTAAATATTTACATAAAGGGAAAATTCTACATTTAGATGAGTTTGGGGGCTCTTTCTTTCTTTATTTACGGGATCTGAGGACAGAAGCTAAGATCGTGGGAAATAGAACACTTTCCATAATTTACTAAAACAGACTATCTAGTGGAGAGCATTCGCATTCTCTTCTTCTTGTCCTTATCTCGAATATGTCTCTTTCTTTATTAACGAGCCAGTTTCTGGAGACTTTCTTGGTAACGTTTCATAGGCCATCCCCAGCGACAACTACTGTTGTAGCTACACCAATATCAACTTACGACACTGTCTGAATTTTATGAGGTGGAGGGACAAGTTACGTTTCTCGTTGCCTTTGCCTCCTCTAATTCAGAGATGAGTATAGTACCCGTTTAAAAATAATATGGTGAACTGGCAACTGAACGATGGACTACAAACACGGTACGCTTCGGTTTGTACTGTTCGTCAGTTCCAGTTAAATAACAGGAAACAAAGGTGAGAATTATAGATAAGCTATGAGAAAACGATGAAGGAAAAAAAAAAAGAAACTAAGTACATAAAATAAAATAAAAATGAAAAAGCTACAGACTTCCACAAATGGGTGCTTGCGTACAATAAAGGGATTGAAGTAGTAGAAACAGGTCACGAATGTGACGCTGATGATAAGAACCAGGCGCGTGCCAGTGAACAAGAAATGATGAGAATGTCGTACGTTAGGTAATCGTTTTAGTTGGCCCGTCTAAGTAAAGAGTGACTGTTGACTGATACACGAGAAGGTATAAAATTAGGTTCACTGGTGGTAGGTTGAGGGAAAGATAAGTCTCTAGAGTGAGTAGGTTTCTCTCCTCCAACCTATCCGTACGACTGAGATTTGTTTCCAAGACAGTCTTTGCCTCCCTATCTACATCAAGACAGGTTACTCTACACACACAACACTATGTGACAACAAGACACATACACGTGAAAAAACTAAGGTAAATGGGTAGGGTCTGACCAACACGCAAAGCTAGATTTCTTTGATGTTTATTTATCACTAAACTTATTACAACATCAAATACCCAAAGATGTCAAGAATCATACATATTGAGGGAAAAAAACAAAGAAGAATGGTGCGCCTTCACCGTATGAAGAAAACCTAAAAAAAAACCCAAAGGTTGAAGGTTGGCACATTGTTACAGGAATAAACAATCTTGGTGCGATATAAGACCAAGTAAAAAAAAACCAAACAACCACCAGATCTTTCCCCAGCACAAGAAAATCATCACACACTCTCTCTCTCAGTGGCCACCTCTCACTCTCTTACCTATTGTCTTTCACCCGTGGGTCTGTGGTATCTCTTGTTTTTTTTTAGAATATCCCTCGAAATCTTTTTGACTGTGATTAGTGTACCAACTCCAGCTGTCGAGGGTACACATTGGCCCCAGTTCGTCCCAAAAAAAAAATACTAATAAGGTGAACGCCGAATTTGCAAAATCCTCGCTAAATCCTGGTAGAGGTATAAATCCTAAAGGTTATCGTCACTGTTCTAAACTATCCACTTGTCCTCCGATGGGGGCCCACAAAGGGGGAATAAATCTAGACACAGGAATTACACCTGGATAAATCCGGTGCGACAACGCTTGCAGTGTATGGGCGGGCGGGAGAGAAACAGGCTTCAGGTTCCCGCTCGGTCTGGGATTCTATCTGGGTACTGGTGTCAATACAAACAGGTGGCTAGTGTGAGAATCGTTGATGATTTGACCATTTAAGTGAGGTGATACTCCTAGTATCCGGATAATCTGTTTGCTCCTAATTTTAAGGATGATGATGATGATTGATTTTAACGGCCGACTCTTTGCCAGAGTACCGGTCCTGCACAGTGTATAAACTAGGTACTCCATATTGTTGCTGAGTTATTTGCCGGTTGAAGATCATGTGCTGAGTATAGTTATTTTAATGATTTCTTGTTGATCGTGCTTGTTTTATCATTACGCGAATTAGGGTGAAGCGTTCATACAACTCAGTAGCATGATATGAAGAAGTAACATGTAATACTTGAACTCAGCAACATTAATGAAGTAATTAATGCCTTCAGGTTGAGTCCGTAATATTTAATCACATGTACACACAGGATGATCATTTCAAATATGAGCAGAACATAAGTCCGTATAAGTCATGCATAAATTAATCAATAACGTAGACTGCTGGTTTACGTGTCAATGTCCGTTTAAGGATACAATGCAGTATTGTCGTCAGAACATCACAGCTATATGCACGCGCAGATAGACATGGCTACCTGCCGACAGTGAGACTGCGAGTCTGAATATTTCATACGAATTGGACGATTATTCTCCTCCTTCTGAGGATTCTAGTTAAACACTAACCTCCGCAAGTTTCCTCTCATATAGAGTTCTAGGACTGACCCTGGTCCATCATAAATGCACATATAAATGGCTATATCATGCCATTGAATTGGAAGGTTAGAAAACGCAGCTATTCAGCTTGGCGGTCAAGTAACAAAGGGTAGCGTCTCCTAGTTATCGACTGTGACCCAAACAACGCTAGACACGTCATAATCGATCGTGTATGGAGCGTTCAATAATTGAAACATCTATCGCAATATATTAAATGTCTTAACCTTTACAATTGCACGTCTGCTAACCTTTAGCAGACGGCGTTAATAACATATACCGTAACAATTCCCTGTACACCGGGGAAAAAAAAATCGATAGATTTTTTTTCAAGATCTATCCGACTTAACAATTTTTCAAAAAATTTAACACAATTGTGACATATGGCCGACGATGTTCTGAGTAGAACCGTGTCGCGGTCATGTCAACTAACTATTTGTCATAGTCATCTAACATTAATCATATTATATATCAATATTATGCATATTATTATATCAACTAAATAAAATGTGTAATGTCAATAGTGAATGATAGAATTAAATTAAAGTAAGGTCTGTCGTATTAGTATGTCATATAGGAATTAATTTGACTAATTACAATTAAATTAATTAATTAAACTAAGAGTTAAATTATTAAGATTCTAATGTAACACGATGTTATGAGAGAAGAAAAGACAAAATAAGTGAGAAGAAATAGAAAGAAATTCGAATATAAGTTTAACTTAATTGTGTGTGTTAAGTGTTAGTGAATAATAACTATCTAATTTAACTAACTAAATAACGTATAGGTACATTAAAAAAAAAATATTAATCTAATACTTGTGTGAGATTTATTTTCTCTTTTCATAATTTCTTCTTTTTATATTTCGTTCTCTTTTTTTTTTTTTTTTTTTTCATTTTTTTCTCACATTTCATTTTATTGATATTAATTCAATTAAGAAGTTAAGTTAACTAATTAATTAGTATAGGATATGATGATCCATCCGTAGTCCTGATCCTGATGAATTCTTTTAGACAAAGTGTTGAAACGTTTCCGTAGGACAGAAATGTCAATTATCCTAGGATCCAAGAATTAAGTGCACATAGGATAATAAGTTCGACTTGTCGTCAGATATTGTTCCATGATTGTTCAACGAATATTCATATATTGTGTATGGACGTTAGACGAAGTTTCAATGTCAATATGTATACCTTGATTGTCTTTAGTTCAATTCTGTGATGCATATAGTGTTTATAAATATTAAATTGAAGTCAAGGTTAGTTCCCTTATAGTTGATACTCCGTTCTATCCAATGTAGTGATGATTGACGTATTTTAGGAATGTCAATGTTGATTATTCGTCGTCAATAGGATTACGTGACAACGCATCCGCCACAATGTTTTCAGTGCCAGGAATATGTTCAATGGAGAATTCAAATGGCTGCAGGATGATCGCGTATCTGGCGAGTTTTGGACTTTTGTGGTTTGATCTACGCAAAGATGCTACAACACGCTGGTCAGTCTGAATGGTGAATAGAGCACTAAGCAAGAACTTTTCCAGTTTTGTGATTGCCCATATAACTGACAAAAGTTCCTTGTCCACTGTGGAATGCTTTGTTTCTGCCGGCTTTAACTTTCTTGAAATATATAATGTATGATGTAGAACGCCATCATGGTTCTGGAGCAGGCATGCACCGATGCCGTAGTTACTAGCATCTGTTCGTAAGAAAAATCTTTTGGAAGCATCGGGAAGTCTTAAAATTGGTTCATGCGAAAACAAATTTATAATTTTGTTGAAAGTTTCATTGCATATACCAGTCCATGTCACCTTCACCGGCATGTCTTTTTTTAACAATGAAGACAATACAGCCGTGATGGATGACAAGTTTGGTATGAATCTACTGTAATATTGAACAAGTCCTAACAAACTCCTGACCTGTTTCTTCGTCTGAGGAACTGCTATGTTTAGAATTTTGGAGACCGTACTAGGTAACGTTCGGATATATCCCGCTCCAATGATATGTCCCAAAAAGGTTATCTCATTACACGCGATCTGCACCTTTGTAGGTTTAGCAGTTAGATGATAATTCCTTAGAGTGTCGAAAACATATCTAAGTCCCGAAACATGTTCCTCAAACGACGAACTAAACAAGCATATGTCGTCAATATACGTAATAACGTCTAATCTACCTGATAAAATTTGTCGCATCAGGCGAATGAAGGTAGCTGGCGCATTAACAAGCCCAAAAGGCATCACATTACACTGGTATAGACCTTGTGGAGTGGAAAATGCGGTGTAGTACTTAGCCTTTTCGGTCAGTGGTATCTGCCAATAACCTTTAGTTAAGTCTATCTTACTAAATATAGTTGCGTTGGATAGACGTGGCAGTAAGTCGTCGATAAGTGGATGTGGTTTGCTGTCAACTATAGTCTTAGCATTTAATTTTCTATAGTCAACACATAGTCTGATGTTATTGTCCTTCTTCCGGACAATCACTAATGGAGAAGAGAATGGCGAATTACTAGTCTCAATGATTCCCAGAGACAACATCTGTTCAAGTTCCTTAGTAGTTTTAGCAAGGAAATGTAAAGGAACCGAATAGGGATGTACACGAATAGGTGTATCGTCATTGAGAGTAATGTCATGACTGATAGCCGATGTGCGACCCGGAACATCGGTCAACACATCTGGATAAGATTGTAAGAGATTAGCAATCTGTAGACGCTGTTGCGGTGTAACCGTTGAAGAGATGGTTACAACCCGCCAAGATTCAGTAGGTTGAACTACTGGTACCGGTAACGGTAACTGTACCTCAGGAAAAGAAGATTCTTCTTCCTGGATGACGGATAAGTTGGAATAATAACAAGTAGATACTGTGTTGTCATCTAGTTCATGAAAAATTGACTGTAAGTGTTCAGGACGTGTATGAAATTGCTTGAGCATGTTAATATGAAATATCTTTTTGTGTCCCTTGATATCTAAGACGTAATCAACGTCGGAAATTTTATCAATGACTTTGTAAGGACCATTCCAAGATATCAATAATTTATTGTTATTGTGAGGAAGTAACACATAAGCCTCATCGCCTGGGAATAATTGGCGTAATCGTCGAGACCTATTTTGTAGAGATCGAGCCTTAGCTTTTGCAGCCTCAGAAGAAGCTGTTGCCAACTGGCAAGACTCAATAATGTTCTTCCGAAGATTAATCACATACTCGTAAGATGACTGAGTGTCCTGAGTCATCTCCGCGTCAATTAATAAGTCTTTTATTAGTCCCATAGGACCTCTTGGGGAGCACCAAAAACTAATTCAAAGGGAGAGAAGCCAGTTTGTTCATGCGGTACCTCCCGATAAGCAAATAGAACAGCTGGGAGTGCTCTGTCCCAGTCATGAGGGTGCTTAACAGTAACCTTATGTAGTAGTTGTTTAAGTGTACGGTTAAGTCTTTCAACTGCACCATTACTCATAGGATGATAAATACTACTACTTAAATTCCTATCAATGTTCCAAGTTTTCATGACTTCCTTCATGGTGTCAGATATGAACTGTGACCCATGGTCTGATAAAAGTTTTCTAGGAAACCCTATTCTAGAAAAGATGAGATGTAGTGCATCAGCTACATCTGTGGTAGTGGTGGTCTTTAATGGGATAGCTTCTGGCCATCGTGTGCACAAATCAATGCACGTAAGGACGAATCTATGTCCTCTGGCCGATGGTAGCAATGGACCAATAATATCTATGGCCATCTTGTCAAACGGTCTTACTGAGATATCGCAAGCCTGAATAGGCGCCGTGTGAAAAGCTCCACGTGCTTTCACTTCTTGGCATGTAGTACAGGAACGTACATACTGCGAAATATCTCTTGACACTCCTGGCCAAAAGAATGAAGACAGTACTCGAGATCGAGTTCGAGTATATCCCATATGTCCAGCACACTGTGAGTCATGCGCATGTTGAAGAATGTACCGTCTAAAAGTATACGGGACCATAACTTGTTGTTTCATTTGTGATTTGTCATTAAAACATCTAATCAATATGTCATTTTTAATAACAAACCAATGTTTGTTATTATTACCTGAGGATAGATTGTCAACTTTATCAACCAGCTTAAAAATTTTTTTTAAAGATTTATCCTCTTTTTGTTTGGTTGCAAATGTTTCCCTGTCAATAGGTGAATTGACTACAAATTCCTCTTGGTTGTCTGCATCCATTTTATTATCACCAACTTTCTCCATGAGTTGAGTCTGCGCTCTAGTCGTCACGGCGTTTCCAGTGCATAGGTTATGTTTCTCCCATTCTATGATCTCATCTGGAGTACAATCTTTACTGCCGTGTATACGACCAACCATCAGATCAGCAATAGGATTTTTTAGCATACATACTTTTACATTCCCTGTGAAAAAGGGTGTTCTAATATGAACAATAGCTGTGGGGTAAAACTCAATAGTTCCACCAAATGTCATGCAGCGGACGTATTCTCCTGTCGCGCAGCTAGGATGTACCAGCGACTGACGTACACCAATCGTCGTGGATCCTGAATCTCTCAGCACTGAGACGACGGATCCATTAACGATTCCCCTGTTAAAAATTAGTAAGCCTGTTCCATCGTTGACTGCAAGACCTACCTCTGGTGTAATATGTCCGCAGTTAAGCACTGTTTCTTTCGCCTTCTGAAAAATAAGATTGCATTGTTGGCAACTATTTGCCACATTATAATTAATAGCAAAACATGCAGCAGAAGACTGTGTTGTATTATTGTCAATTGGGACCTGAGCTATAGGGGTAGTATTATTTGTAACTGCCGCCCCTGTTTTATGGTTGTAATGAGATGATCCCCGAGAATGAGATCGATTCCGAGTATAATTGTTAGAATTATCTCGTCGTCCTCTATAGTAACTATTATCTCGATGTCTCGAGCCATGATTATTACCATTCCAGTTATTGTTATTTTTCGGGGTATGTGATCGATTATAATTAGTGTTATGTTGACCATTGTGGTAGTTTGTTTGAGGTGAATAATTTCTATCTCGTGATCTACCTCTGTTGAACTCATTTTTATTGTTGAAATCATTATTATGTCCCTTCTGAAAGTTAACATTGTGATTTCTTTGGAACCTACTTCTGTCTACACTGTGATGTCTTTGTTTGTTATTATGATTGTAGGCCATATTAGACGCCACAGGTAGAGGTTCTCTTAATGAGGAGTTAGAAATGGTTGCATTCGGATGTGCCGAACAGTAGTTTAAAGAAATTTTTTCCAACTCGTCAATAGTACCTGGTTTACGCTCCTGCAAATATGCAAAGAATGGCTGGCTAACCGAAGATAATACCTTATCCCGTAGTAGCAAATCAACTAATTTGTCGTACGATTTGTTGACTTCTGCCAGTTCAACCCATCTATTAAATGTATTGCGTATGTTCGCAATGAATCCTGCAAAATCTTTTGGAGATTCAGGTAAAATTCCCTTAAATTTCAACCTACAGTGTTCCTCGTCCAGGTGAAACCTTCGTAAAAGCAAGGACTTAATAGCACCGTAGTTATTTGCTATTGATGGGTCAGCATTTTGAGAAGCCGTCAATGGTTCTCCAACCAAGAATTCATTTAACTTGAGTACCCATGACTCTTCGGGCAAATGATTTGTTTTGCAAGTCTGTTCAAAACGTGACAGGAACGATGAAAGGTCGTCCTCGTTTAAGTTGAAAGTAGGTAATTTAAAGTTGTAGAAATGTTTAGTTTGGCTGGATGACGATCCATTTTGTGCGTTATTATTCTGGTTTGCATCAGCACTTTGTGCTTGTAATCTTGCTGTCTCCAATTTAATACGCGCCAATTCCATTTCTTGTTGTAAAATAATTTCCTCTCGTTTCAATTTATTCTCTTCTTCCTGTTGAGCAATTTCTCTTAATCTATTTTCCTTGGCAATTTGCTTCATCTCACGTTCTGCTTCCTCTTTCTTTAATGCAGCCTTTTGTTCCTCCATTTCTGCTTTATGTTTTTCCAGTTCTGCCTCAGCAAACTGACGAAGTTCTTGAGATTTATAACCATATTCCTTACCAATTTTAACGAAATGGTCTATAGTAAGCATTTTTGACTTTTATCTGGTAAGTAATTATTGATAATTACTGATTAAAATAGTCAATAGTAGCTTCAGAGTAATTATTATACTTACTCAACTTAGGAATATTCAATATAAATAATCACAATAGTACTGAACTCTTATGTCTAAGTTCAACTAATAGACAATATTTTGTAACAATATTGTATCTAAGTACTAACTATATCATAAATAGTTATGATATCTGTTAACTATAATGTAATTACATCACACAATTAATCTTAATATCCAATAATGTTGGGTATGATTCCTAGTAATTATATTGTTCAATGTACTAAGTCACTCTCTTAGTACCAGAAAAGTATATTAAATAATATACAATGGGTCTGTCACCTCAAAGGTAGACTATAAGATTATTTTATTTGGTCTATATATATATTATATTATTATTATTATTATTATGCCCTAGGCATCTCTTATAAATTGTAGTGCTAATTTCTTGGTCTATCACT
Organism: Oreohelix idahoensis; assembly: GCA_024509875.1. NCBI lineage: Eukaryota > Metazoa > Mollusca > Gastropoda > Stylommatophora > Oreohelicidae > Oreohelix > Oreohelix idahoensis. Next base: position 531,141 of record JAMPIV010011442.1, on the reverse strand, counting down.
GCATAATTATGCAATGTCCCATATTAACCTTAAATGTCAGAAAAAATTAATTAAATTAAATTACAAGTGTATTATTGAATATAATGTCATATTATTAATGTAGTATTTAATATATATCATGAGTACAAACAAAACAATGATGCAACTAAAGGGTACAAACAATGTCAAGACGCAAACAAGACATTTTCACAATTAAAAATGAATTTATGAACTAAATAAAACAAGCGGAAGTGTCACAAGCCAAATGAAGGGTCAAGGTCTGACCCGAGGTCAACTGAATATGCAAAGTACACCAAAAAAAAATGACTGCAAAAAATGATGACATCACAGGACTCATAACGGACGAACATTTAACAATCATCAAATAAATGATAGTAAGAGTAGACTGGACGAAATAGTTAACGAACATGATACAAAACTGAATAAAAATGTGAACTTAGTACAAATAAAATACACCAGTTATCTACGGAACGGTACAGCTAACACAATCGTCAAACGATAGCAGATCTGGACAGGCAGTCCACCGGCAAACCTCAATGGGGCTTCCAAAAGTGCAATCGTTTAACTGCCCTAAAACCGACTGAAATCTAGGTGGTCAGCTGTTCGCGACATTCCCCAGAGATTTCAGTTCCCTCCAACCGGCCCGCTAATTAACAACACATTAAAACAACCCAAAAAATACATGAAAGACATTCAGAAAAGACATGCCTATGCAGGCAAAAGGCATGGACTCAGTATTACTGTTTGCAATGACGACAGTATTAAAACAACTAGACTTATCTTTTCCGTTGCTTAGATCAGTGCTAGAGGTCGTCAACAACTAGGCTAATGCCCCTGACTGTCTGCTCCTGTAGTCCATATCGTGTGTTTGCTTCAATGGCTCATGTTTCCCCTGATTAGACTTAGAAAACGGCTTTGGTTTCTCCGACAGTTCACCTACACGACCTTCGGTGACGTCACGTTGTTAGGCATTAGAATGAGTACAACGTCATCTTCGACTGGATCATGTGATCGAAACTTGATCGTAAATATTATGGTTAACATGTGCGTAAGGAACAGAAGTTTGTTTCTTTTTTCTGTCATTCCCCGCATTCGGCCGCCACTTTGTTGCTGAGTTATTTGCCGGTTGAAGATCATGTGCTGAGTATAGTTATTTTAATGATTTCTTGTTGATCGTGCTTGTTTTATCATTACGCGAATTAGGGTGAAGCGTTCATACAACTCAGTAGCATGATATGAAGAAGTAACATGTAATACTTGAACTCAGCAACATTAATGAAGTAATTAATGCCTTCAGGTTGAGTCCGTAATATTTAATCACATGTACACACAGGATGATCATTTCAAATATGAGCAGAACATAAGTCCGTATAAGTCATGCATAAATTAATTAATAACGTAGACTGCTGGTTTACGTGTCAATGTCCGTTTAAGGATACAATGCAGTATTGTCGTCAGAACATCACAGCTATATGCACGCGCAGATAGACATGGCTACCTGCCGACAGTGAGACTGCGAGTCTGAATATTTCATACGAATTGGACGATTATTCTCCTCCTTCTGAGGATTCTAGTTAAACACTAACCTCCGTAAGTTTCCTCTCATATAGAGTTCTAGGACTGACCCTGGTCCATCATAAATGCACATATAAATGGCTATATCATGCCATTGAATTGGAAGGTTAGAAAACGCAGCTATTCAGCTTGGCGGTCAAGTAACAAAGGGTAGCGTCTCCTAGTTACCGACTGTGACCCAAACAACGCTAGACACGTCATAATCGATCGTTTATGGAGCGTTCAATAATTGAAACATCTATCGCAATATATTAAATGTCTTAACCTTTACAATTGCACGTCTGCTAACCTTTAGCAGACGGCGTTAATAACATATACCGTAACACACACACACACACACACACATATATATATATATATATATATATATATATATATATATATATATATATATATATATATATATATATATATATATATCACCTCTAATGTCGTTATTTCGCACTCCTGTGTGGGACAAAATTCAGGAGCTAGAGTTCCCAAGATGAATGCTTTGCGTCACGGTCTATCAGAGTTTTCGTCTCGAGCTTTGATCGAGATCAAAAGTCTTTTGTTCTACTAGCAGGCTTCCTTTGGAATGCTCGTGCTCGAGATCAAACACGGACTAGGGGATTCTAGATTTCCCAGTGTGAACTTCAAAGTTTCTGCTCCGTTTGCCGTTACTCTCACGTGCTGTCTAGCTGTTCAGTGATCAAGGATTGTATGATTGACAGCTGAGCTCGCGTGAGTGAAAAGAAGTATAACCATAGTGGGATTTATTTCCTGTTATGACTGACAGATCGAAGAAGATTGTAAACACCGCGTTTGCCAGTGTTTAAAGAAATGAGGGCGTGGACAAAAGAGTGAGCTGCAGAAAGACAGGACAGGTAGTTTTAATGCATGTTTTAGTTAGCAAATCAGGGAGTAGCTATTTGGTTACAATAGGCTGTTTAGATTACTGTAGACTCTTTTCCATTATACGTCACAGAGAAGAAGACGCTGTCCGTGGAAATGATAGTGAAGAAATCTGTTGATAGCATTACAAGACAGTGCTCTGAAATCCTCAAACTAAGAGTGGCAGAGGTAGACAACAACAACAAAAAAAAAAAAAAAAACCCGGAGAAGAGAACTGGAAACGTGAATGAAAATGATGAGGGAGACATGGTAATACCTTGAGTAGATGGTATAGGACAGGAAGACTTGGTATGTGTTTGTTGAGGCCAAATGCTCCTTGGGGAGCTAAAGGGTGTTTATTGATTGAACTGATATCAGATAAAAGGACTCAACAGACACTTATTTATTTTTGTCCTCACTTTTATTGTGCCCTTTTGTCATTTTGTCATTGTCTGATTATCTCATTCTTATCAGTGACTCATGTCTGTGACTATTGCTGACAAAGGATATCACCCGAAAAGGTTCGTGTTTCTAGTGTATAGCTCATTTGTAATTTTTGTGTCTTTACTTGAAAAAAAAAAAAAAAACAACAACAGCAAACAATAAAAAACACTTTTAATTGAATATGATACAAGCTTTGTTTGGATGTTTCAACTCTTTGGACCCTTAGTTCATTAGGTTTCAGATGACTTAGAGAGCTGACATTTTGCACACGGCACTCTATCGAGGTAAACTTTAAATGATCGAAAGTTGAAAGAACTTCGAGTGACCTATCTCGGGCCCGCCATACAAAGTTAAAACCGACCAATTAAAAAAAAAAATATCATAGAATATTTACGAGATTACAGCTGTGAACGGTTCACAGACCTTGGCGACGTTCTATACAGAATTGTGAGCAGGATCACAGAACTTTGTGTCCTTGTAGACAGTAATTGTGAATATTGTTATAGATTTGTTGTCATTCGAATAATGTTATAGATTTGTTGTCATTCGAATATTGTTATAGATTTGTTGTCATTCGAATATTGTTATAGATATGTTGTCATTCGTATCGTCGGTAGCAACGATCAGCGCCGGATTATTCATCGTGGCCCACTAGACACGGGCCTAGGGCCCCAGGCTTACAGAGGCCCCCGCGAAAAAACAACGGAGTCATAACGCACAGAGCTTTACAGCAACAGCACGTGCACGTTAGTACGCTAGTGCGTGCAAGGTAATAGTAATCTGTACAATAGTTACTTTATTAGTTACTTTCACTCCCGCTTTTTTTCATTAAAAAAAAATAATTTTATGTTGTTTGCAGGGACCCACTACCTTTAACAAAATCTAGGGGCTGTAACAAACACTTTTCTTAAAAGTATTATTATTTATTAATAAAAACATTTATCTGACATCCATGAGTTTTGTTTCTTGTTTTACCGTTTACTAGCGTCCGATTGGCAGAGTGGTTAGAGCGCTGGTCTGTCTCGGCAAAGGTGCCGGGTTCGATTCACGGCGTCGACACGTTTCAGTCTACCCAGCTGTAAATGGGTACCTGACTTTGCACTTGAGTTAGGGAAGAAAAATACAGCGAGGAAGGGAACTGGTCGCCCCACCTTTCGATGCTGGACCTAGTATAGTGAAGTCTCTAACACTTCACGGCAGTATCTGCTATGAGACTACCTTTATCTTTTTTTAACCTATTATAAGATTGGAGAGGGGCCCCAAAATATCTTAATAGCTTAGGGCCCCCGGACCCCAAAATATCTTAACAGCTTAGGGCCCACGGAAGTCTTAATCCAGCCCTGGAAATAATCTAATTAAATATATTTTTTAGTGGATTTGATAACTAATAACAGCGGATCCCTTAAAGCTTGTGTGTGTGTTGTTGTTTTTTTTTAACTTGTTCTACCAGTTGTATACAACCCCTTCTATAATTACCTGCCTATTTTTACAGCTTGGTAGATTGGAGTGTGACATGACCTGTTTTCAAAACAAAATCTTTGTGGCTCGAGAAGCAATAACTGCAGAGCACTGCTTCGTAACCAGGGGTTCATGCACCCCCCCCCCCTCCCCCAGGGGTGCGAGACATGTCAGATAATTTAGAGCGCGAACCATCATAAACAATATATAATACACACAACTCAAATGTACTTGCACACAATAGAAGAATGGCAACGTAAATTAGATACCAAACCTTAGTCACAGTCTATACATAACCTTTTCTCAAATTAAACTTTTATTTTTGTCAAGCATTTTTGGCGTGTTTTGCAAGCTAGAAGATAAAGGGGTGTGAGGTTTCTTAAAATGCTGTAAAGGGGTGCAAGACTTCTTAAGATTCCGTAAAGGGGTGCAATACTTCTTAAGATGCCGTAAAGTGGTGCAATACTTCTTAAGATGCCGTAAAGGGGTGCAATACTTCTTAAGATGTCGTAAAGGGGTGCGAGGCTTCTTAAGATGACGTAAAGGGGTGTGGGACCTCTAACAGGTTAAGATACATTGCTGTAGAGAGATTACATATATTGAGATAGACAGTTCGCAATTAAAGAGACTATATATATATATATATATATATATAAGGTGTTGCAAAATGCGTATAGTTTCTTTACATTTATTTACTCGTTATTCATCATCATTATAATCGTTTTCCTTTGCGCTTCTTATGGAGCATGGAGCAACCTATAACTGGTCCTGTAAGACACCTGCACAAAGGATCACATGATCTTGTATCGGTGTTTTCTGTGCCAATTTGTTTTACAATTTCCAACAGCCAAGAGATTTTTTAACGTGCGCAACTTGCACACAGGACCTCCTATTTTTTTTCCGCACCCTTATCTGAGAAGACTGGGCATCCGATATCACTACCCAGGAGATTTAAAAAAGAGGGTGGGGGAATATGACATCATTACGAACCACTGCTTCTGAAAAAAAAAAAATGCTCATCAGTTATATTCCCTGTACTGGGAGCGAACCAGGTACCTTTAGAATTCGAGGCGGATGCCATACCTCTAAGCCACTCCAACCCACTATTCGCTATTACAAAGTTGTTAATACTTACAATATAGAATAAATGCATATATAGAACTACTATTATTAAGAAACGGATTAATATTAAACCTTTAAGTGCTTACACAGGCCGTCGTTATTGTTTCCACATTCTTAAAGTGAGATCAGATGCCTAGCCTTCTCGGATAAGGGCACAGAAGAAGAAGTGATAATAAAACCTTGAACAATTAAAGCAAAAACAACATCATGAAGTAGGTGAGAAAAAGGAAAAGGAAGGGCACAGAAAAAAGATAAAAGATGGCACAGGAAAATGTGCACCACCACAAAATAAACAACCAGTTCTCCAACAATAAATGTAGAGGAGAAAACACCCACTTATAAGCACCTCCAGTACTTAAACAATTTAAGTACTGTCCGCTACACGTCTTAAGATAACGTCCCCTGTTTGCCTGTGACTATATCCTGACTTGAATTAAGTCTGTGGCCACTCTCGTGCTTATCCGACGAGGTGAGAATTTAATAAATCCACGATTGACAAGGTCAGAGGAAAATATCCGTTCAGAGACTCACAGAAAATGAACCCTGATATCCGGCGGGTTACAATGATTCTAAACTCGGGTTTGCGCCAGTGATGCGCCTTACTATACCCGAGAGATACGGCCAGTTTAAATGCGACTGGGCTTATAAAGAAAAGGGCGCACCTATAACTTAAGACTGGATTAGCGCGCTATTCTGGAGTTTGATAAGCTTGGGTGATGGTGGTCTTCAAAGGTTTAAGCAGCTCCAAGGGGCATGGGGCACCAACAGCTGGATACTTCCCCTCTGCTTTCTTGGTACTGGGTCTAATGATTGACCCTACTGGTCCCACTCGAAAACTCGATCAAGTGCTATTCGACTTGTGACAAAATGCTTGTTTCCAGGTTGGGACCCCACTAGGGTGTGGAGATTTGCTCTCTCTGTGCGAAATGCAAGAATTCCATTTACACCAATAGTAGCTGGTCGAATCTGCCAACTGACAATGACACTTCCACTCTACAAGGACTTCTGGAGCATTAAGTGCCAGACAACTAGAAAGTTAGGCATGTATAGTATTCTCAGACGCCAGGTGTCCAGGCCACCTCGTTGTCGAGTGACTCTTTCGCCGGTTTGCACGTAACGGGATGCAACTTCTACAGAACTCTGAGACGTGATCCGCGGATGAAAGACGAGCTAAAAAGAGACCGCCGGTTATTTCTCAGCGTAATAGGTCTGCCCGTGGACACACAAACGGCGATGTCTTCCCTGGTGTCAAAGACCAGGGAAAGTTTTGCCGCTTCTCTCAGAAACAGATTATCCACGGTTTTTAGCTCGTGGTCAAAGCCACTAAGAAAGATGCTGCTTTTTCCGCGACGTAGAGTACGGGACGCTTCAAAGATTACTCCCACCACATAAAAGAAGGGGGGGGGGGGGTAAACCTGTCCGATTTTAACGTGACAGGCCAGTTACCCCCACTTTACGACTACAGACGACTAAAAAGGGATGAAATGGGCTGGCCAAAAATCAAAAAGAATGAAGAGGGTAGGGTGGCCTAAGCTCTAGGCGAATGTCAAAGTTCAGAATAAGAGGGTAGAGGATGGTAGCCCCCCCCCCCTTCCTTTTAGGGCCAAATTCTTTCAGATCCAGCATCACACCAAGATATATACATGATTCTACATCATCTAGGACGTGTTACTTCAAATTATAGATTGCTGCATTTATTCTCACAATCGTTGTCCTTTCCCTGCGTTTTTGGGTGACCACCCATCATGTAATTTCATTCTGTCTTCCATTTGGTCACGAGTACGGGACAGATGAACCAGGTCGTCGGCAAAATCTACCTGGTCAAGCAGTTTGTCCAATCAAACACTCCCGGGTATTCGTCATATGTATAAATAAATACACTTATAGTAGCTACAGCCGGGTAGTTCCCGAGGTTCTCCTATGAGATAAAGAAGGAATAACACCACTGTTCCCTCAAGCATGTCGCACAAGGCAACTAATATGAGGTTGTGCATGGTGTCGTACCGATAGGTTTGGAAGTTATTTATGGTCCCGTCTGAGTAGAGTGGATGGTGATAAGTACGTGAGAAAAAAAGGTGTGAGAAATAGATTTCACGGAGGAATAGTTTAAGGAGAAGATATGTCTCTGGAATGAGTCAGTTTCTCTAGTCCAGCATATCTATACGACTAGTATAAGACAATCTTACCCTCCTCACATATAAATATAAGTTTAACTACACACAGCTATGTGACAACAAGACACACAAACGTGAAAAAACTACGGTTAATTGGGTATGGGTCTGACCAACACACAAAGTTAAGTTCTTTTTGTTGTTTATTATAATTTAAACTTGACAACATCAAATATCTAAAGGAAGATCAAATAAAAATCAGATTTACATACATTTGAAATAACAGAATAAAAGTGCCCTCCCCCTATTGAGAAAAAAGAACCCAAAGAGTTAATAACCCAAAGGTCAAAGGTTAGCACTATGTTACAGAATAGACAGTAAGGAAAAATAAAGTTCCTACTAAATACTACCCAGTAAAGTAAACAATTTTAAGCAAAATCCAGGGTTGGTCCAATTCCTGTAACAAAGAAAAATATTCACTCTCTCTGACATACAGTGGCCACCCGCTTACCTACTCTTGGTGACATCCCTTGGAATTAAAATGGTTCCTTAATATACAAAATGTCAGGTGTATTTCTCAAATTGGCCCCAGTCCATCCTCTAACAAATAAGATTAATAAGGTGGCCGCCGAATTGGGTGGTTTAATTTTTCCTGGATGAACAAAATGTCACCGCGTATGTGTAGCAAGACGTGCTCTTGAGGTTCAAAGTTAAAAAAATGAGGAAAATACTTCCAGTATTGGGAAACATTTGGATGCTAAAAACTGTTACAATTGATAAATGATGGTAATCCTATCGGCTGGCTCTATGGTGAGTGCCGATTCTGAAACAGCGTAAATTCTGGATGATACACTTGAATACGACTGTCAGTCGTCAGATAATGTTATTTTTTTTCACAACTCCTATATAACTATATGCACTGGCTTCCTAGCTCAGTGGTCTATGGTTCGATCCCCAGATGAGGTGGGATTTCTTTAGGCCGCAAACGGCTCCTGTGTCGACCCAGACCCAAATGGGTACCAGAGCAACTCTGGGAAGGTTAAGGCGGCCGGCGTGATGCTGACCACATCACTCCTAGTGTGCCGACGGTCGAGAAAATATGGGCCTAACACCATATTCCCAATATACCTCAATAGGGTGTGCAACGGGATCCTATATATATATATATATATATATATATATATATATATATATATATATATATATATATATATATATATATATATATATATATATATATATATATATATATACACGGACGGGGACAAGACGATCTCTTATCCACTCCGTCAGTCCTGATTCAATTTAAAAGGCACCCTATACGGTCAGCTTTTCGCCAGCGCTTCGTTTTCTAGGTCGGATGAAGGTATGCAACCCTCCCCGCCCCTTACGCGCGCGTTAGCGATCAGCGTACAATGTCAATTATTATTTAATTGCCCATACGCGCACATACATAAATATCGCTTGTCGTTAATAGCTATTAAATTGTCGGCGTCTGTTGGTCATCGTATGACATTAAATAATAGTCACTTACTATAAATACACAAAATGAAATATAACGTAGATTTTATTCTGCCACTATTAGTCGCGCCTAGCATATATATAAGTCAACTAATCGTCTCTTCGTGTGTGAGAAAGCAGGTGCTGAAATTAAGATTTTTACTGAACAACTTTTATAAAATAGCTAGGCGTTATTTTATTTCACTGGTTTTAACAGCTAGAACTCTAAGTGAATTATAATGGTAAAAGCTTTGACACTTTAACACGTATGCACTAATTTCTATTACCAGAACATCAGAATGAAATGATCCCCACGAATTCTATTAACACATTTAGCGAAAATGGTTCTAGTCACTGTGTGCTTAGACTATCCAAAATTCAGAGTGACAACTGATAGCAGGTTTAAAAGACCACAGTTTATATATCATCATGGTTCTCTGATCTATAGATGATGCTACTTTTCACACTATTGTGTATAGAAGAGAATCAGAAACATGAGTCCCCCAGATACAAGTATTACGGTCGCTCTGTCTCAGCGTTAGACCGCCATCAAAGACTTAAATCCGTGTAACGGGGTTCTCGTAGATTTTGCCCGTATCTGAAGATCACAGCTCGGGTTTTCCCTCCGTGTACGAACTTCAAAGGTTACTCGGAGAAAGATTTTTGCCCGTGCGTCTACTTCAAAAGGTCCGGTGTTATTCACGTGCGGTCTGTCAGGATGATTGACAGATCAGCTCGCGTGAGAAACTTGAGTAAACAAACCTGATTCGCTCCCTGTTATGACTGGCAGGTCACGAAAGTTTGTAAACAACTTCGTTTGATTATGTTCAAAGAAAAGAGGGGTGGATGAAAAGTAAGCTTAGTGAGTAAGACAGGCAGAAAAATGCGTCATTTTGCTAGCAAATCATAGAACGCTAACGGGATTACAATGGCCGTCAGATTACTGTAGGCTATATTTCCATTATACGTCACACCTGGCAACCTCATTATTTAAAACAAATTACTACAGGTACAGCTGCTTCCAGAACATGGTCAATGATTTGTACAGGCATCTTGAAAAGGGACCTGCTGTAGTGTCAGCTCCTTGCCTCGTTGGGAGCAGCGAAAAGGAACGTGATAATTATAGTAGCTACACTAAGTGAGATTCAGACAATAAACTAATGCAATAATTAGGTTTCAAAATCCATCATTGGTTAACTTCCCTGACGCTGTAACCGTGCACCAAATGTTTGTCTCTGTCTCCGATATAAATAGTCACTCTGTTATCGTGAATATCTCTTTACATAACTGTAGACGCCAACGCTAATTAGGGTACCATACGACCTTCTCGAAAATTAAGCTGAGCTATTTAGATTAGTTCGAACATTGAGAATATGAAATTCAGCAATGGCAGTATCATATGCAAGAGAGATTACGCTGGACATTCATAGCAATATTACCACTGCCACTATACCTTTTGAAATAGAAGCTTTTATGGTCTCTGACAGAGCTGTCTGTAAATATCTCTTGGAAGGAGTGCGCTTTGAATGGAAATCACAACTAATATGAGGGTGTATTTTTGCTAGATGATTTGTCTGGTGGCAAATTTGTTTAACACTTAATAAAGTTTTAATGACGGAAAATTGACATTTCAGTCGAACGTTTGCCTCATTAAGGCTAACAATAACTGGTGTAATTCGGTACAGGATATTGAAGAGCTGACACACATTATCTGTGCTGACATCTGGAACTGTTGCAGAAGAGATAAACCGACTATTGTGTGGAGAGGTCCTGCGAACGTTTAATAGTTATAATCATTTATCTCCAGGTCTTTGCCTTTGAATATCTACTATTAAAAGTAGGATCTCCGCCCTTTCATAACCTGGACAGTGGGTAATGTTTTCTTTTCCCGCGAAAGAACTAAAATTATGTTGTCAGCCTCGTAATGTCTTCGTCAGCCTTGTATTTATTCACAAAATGGGCTTCCTGTTTTCAGGAAGTTGTGGAGAGATAGTACCAGGAATGGTATATGAAGAAGAAGAAAAACGAGGAAGAGACAGAAAGAAGAAGAAAACATAGAGGAAGAAGAAGAAATAGAAGAAAGAGGATAAGAAGAAGAAGAGATAGAAGAAAAAAGAAGAAGAAAGGGGAAGAAGAAAGAAAAAGATGAAAAGGAAGAAGAAGAAAAAGAAGACGACGATTAAGAGGAAAGGCTTAAAGTCAGGAACTCTGGTAATGCTTTACTTCCTCAGAATATTCCTCATTTTACCCTTAATTCCGTTACCAAGCTTTCAAGCAAGGCTGGATTACCCATTAAGCCCACTAATCAATCACGTGCTACGAGCACAAGGTCACCAGGGGAATAAACAAAAAGAACAAATTAATCGTTGATGATAAAACTGAATGAATTATATATGACCGCTTTTATCTGCAGATTTGAGTTCTTTTCTTCAAATGATGACAACACTGATATTTTCCCACATTTTTTAGGTGTTCGTTGTTCAGTCCAGGGATGTCTGTAATTGCAGGACAACAGTGCTGAGTACGGAAATGTAAAATATGAGAATTTTACTATCATAGCAATGTTACATTTGTTACTGTTTGTTAAATTCTAGGCCTAATCATGAATTTCACAATCATAGCATCGAGAAAGAGGCTATTTTAAATCAAATATATATTCATTATCATCTCAACCCGTGACCCGTCATGAGTCGTAGGGGTGCCATGGTGGAAGCATCAGCAGACAAGGTCCTCCACTGCTCTCTATCCTCAGCAATGCGTACAAGTGTAGAAAAACCGTGTCCTGCCCATTCTTTGATGTTATCAGCCCAGGATTTTCTTTGCCTTCCTCTACTCCGTTTACCTTCGACTATTCCCTGGATGATCGTTTTCGAAAGGGAGTCATGACGAGTTACATGCCCAAACCAGGCAAGCATTCGACGTTTCACTACTGACAAAAGTGGTTCTTGGTGCCTGCATAGGTGTTTATTTTCTATCTAACATAGACATTTGTTTTGTACTCTTTATAGCAAATGCGAAAAAATTCTTCTATAACATTTATGCTCGGAAGCCTGAATCCTTCGCTCCGTATCTGCAGTGAGTGTCCAACCCTCACACCCATACAAGAGAATAGATAATACAAGTGATTTGTATAATTTGATCTTCACAGGAAAACTGATGTTACTTTCCAGATCACATTCATCCTTGTCATGGCAGCTGAGGCCATCTCAAGTCTTGTCTTGATTTCTTTACATGATCTTCCATCACTACATATAGTGGACCCGAGATATTTAAAGGTGTTAACTTCTTCTAACGTTGCCCATTTAACGTAATGTTGGTCGGAACGTGTTTCTTACGGCTATTCACCAATATCTTGCTTTTTTCTATATTAATTTCCATCCCATAAGTTCTTGTTACTTTCTCCAGTCTATAGGTAAGGTCTTGAAGTTTTGATTCTGTTCCAGCTATAAGATCGATATCATCAGCAAAACGTAGATTGCAAAGAGGTCGGCCTCCAATCGATATGGTTGTTTTATAATCATAGAGAGCCTCCTGCATAATATGTTCTAGATATATACAAGTATTAAAGAGCACTGGGGACAGGATACATCCCTGATGAACTCCTACAGTTGTTTTGAAAAATTCTCCAATGTCATTGCTTTTCAAAAACAGCACTGCTTGCGTCCTTGTATAGTGCTTCAATGATATCTATGATGTTGGTATCAAAATTGAATTTTCTCATTATTTGCCATAAGCCTTCATGCCAGACTTGATCGAAGGCTTTTGTGAAATCGATGAAGTTATGGTATAAATCGCGTTGATGCTGGAGATGTGTTTCGATCAGTAATCTAATATTGAAGATTTGTTCTGAGGTACTTCTTTTTGGTCTAAAGCCAGCCTGTTCCTCGGATAAGATTTCTTCTGATTTCTGTTTTATTCTGTTCAAAAGTATCCTTAACATCACTTTACTTGGATGACTAATAAGGCTAATGGTTCTGTAATTCTTGCACATTTTTAGATTTCCCTTCTTTGGAAGCGGTATTACTAATGACTGTGCCCACTCTTTTGGCCATTTTTTAGTACTCCATATCTTCGGGCAAATTGTTGTCATGATTTTTACTATATCTGGTCCTCCATATTTCAAGAGCTCTGCTGGGATATTATCCACACCAGGTGACTTCCCTCCTTTCATCGAACGTATAGCCTCTTCCACTTCTTCCCGTAATATTGCTGCATTTCCGAGTTCCCTGTTTTCACACTTAATGTTGTTTAATATGCTATAGTCAGTGTCGAGTTTACAGTTATATAATTCTTTACAATATTCTGTCCACCTTCTCATTATAGCTGTTTTTTCATTGAGCAGAGCCCCATTGCTATCTTCTATGACAGTTACCCTGGGCTGTTGGGATTTTGATAGTCTTCTTAATGTGTCAAAAGCTGCCTTGCTGTTACTTTTTATTAGCCCCGTATTAACGGACTCACGTTGATCAGCTACCCATTTTTCTTTGGCCTGTTTCATTTTCTTTCTAATATTTTTATTCACCATACTGTATTGGCATGCTGCTTCAGGAACCTCTTTCTTAACCTTTTTCATTTCCCGCCGTGTATCACATAACTTCAGAATGTCATCTGTATCCCACGGTTTGTTTATTTTCTCTTTTACCAAGTATTTCTGTTGCTGATTCAATAAACACGTCTTTCATGTTCTCTGTGATTGAGTTGATATCATCCTCCAGAAAGTTGAGAGCTGCAAATTTTCCTCCAACAGTTGCCTCAAAGATTCCCGCGATTTCTGGATCTTTCAGTTTGTCTAAATTGAATCTTAACTGAGAACATCTGTTTTGATTATAATTCTTCTTGAGTTTAATTATTAAACTTAAAATTATGCTGTTTATTAAATTGAGTTAAATATATATTATGATTCTTATTTCAATTCAAATAATAAAAACATATGTTCTGTTTTAATATTATTTTTGGTTTAGTTTCACGTTTTATACGAAAAAAGGAGAGGGGGAATCTGTCACGTGTTGCCTCCCCTTAGGTCGCAGTAGTGGTCCAACAGTGGCCAAAACTCAATAATAAGTAACGTGGGTCTTCAAAGGTGTCTACCTTCGCACAAGATTACTCTTGGCAGAGTTGTAGGTAGAAGGATAATGATACTTCTACCTCAAGGGGATTTTCACAAGATATTCAGAAAGAGAGAACAATGCTGCATGAGGCTGAGCAAATGTTAACTCTAGTATCTGCCGTTATCTTTTGTGAAGGATAGGGTTATCTTATAATTCGTTAGCTCGTTCAAGCCCCCAGCTGAGTTAGGTCAGCGAAATTCCTCTTATTATTATATAGCTCTGTTGAAGTGTATTTAAAAAATTGTCTGAGACATACGGTTGTAGTACATTCAAAATTATTAAATCACTTTCGATTTGTCTTTATACAAGTAACACATTTAATAATCAATTATGTTTTAACAGTTATAAAAATGAATAATTCCTTATAGAAAAGTTGTCATCATTGGGTGATGTTATGGCGTTAAAAATGGGATAGTTCACTTGGCAGCTTTTATGTTTCTACTTAGCTGCCAATGAGTTTGTCTGTTCTGTTCCAGCTGATGTTTGGTTCTTTGCAGATGGATGACTGATTCACACTCGTCACTGGTCACGTTTGAAAGTTGTAGCACGTTCCAATATGTGTCATGGAGTAACTACCAAGCTGGTCCCGCGTCTCTAAGACCCGTCTGATGATGGTGTCTAGCGTCGACTTCAGGCTATTTATACCCTCACTTGTTCAAGAGATAGTACCCTCAAATGGAACCACCAACTAGTGTCACAAAGAAGAGAACAAATACCCTCTTGAGTATTGTGTTTTCCTGACACACACTCATGTGCCCCCCTCTTTCCATTTCACCATCCCATCTACCTCAGAAATTTTACCCTTGCTGAGAATAAATATTAATCCCATTGAGCGGAAAAACATTCATTACATTTAAAAACACTTGGACATCCACTAGCAATTCTCACATATTAATATGCACATGTCAATATATGCATATTAGTTCACATGTTAATAATGCAAAATAGGGAATTCAAAATGTACAACTTACGCCAATCTTTAGGCTCACAGACTGCTGGCTCAGAGAAATAGTTTCAGGCAGCTTGACGATGCCTCTTACACGTGGGCTGGGGTGTTGTTATTTTAGCAATAAGTTTCAACTTTGACTTTGTGTTACAGTTTCCTCAGATTCCGGTTTTCCATGTTAAAATCGTAGCGTTTTCCTGGGCTCTGTCCTCAGTATGCTCAAACAAGGTCCGGTCTGGTAAATGAAATCTGCTGCTATTCATAACTCTGGCAAGGTTTGGTTGTCTTCTTGGCGCGAGGTGAATTTTCACAGTGTTCAAAATTGACTAAAGTGTCAGGTTATATTACACTTCCCCCCCCCCCTCCCCAGCCGCAGTACTTTATTACGGTTTAGGTAGTGTCCAATCAGAAATTTTGTTCTTCCTATGTTTCGAATGCCCTGCAATCGTTTCAAAACCTGTGTGTTTCAAAATATTTCCACAAGAAAATTTATGTGCGTTAATGCAAAGGTCATGTGTTCCAAATATGGAAGTGAGATTTTGTACTATTCTCGTTAGTGATTACAAATAACTTCTTACTTTTATCTCAAGTAATATCTTCGTAATTGTCACGGATTGCCTCCCCTTTTTGCAGTAGTGGTCCAACAGTGACCAAAACTCAAGAGTATCTAATATGGGCCTTCAAAGGTGTCTACCTTCGCACAAGATTTCTCTTGGCAGAGTTGTAGATAGAAGGATAAAGGTGCTTCTGTCTCAAGATAGTTTTCATAAGATATTTCCGAAGTCTAGAACAATGCTGCATTGGCAGGGTAATTGTTAACTTTATATCGGTCCGCCGCCTTTTATGAAGAATTAAGCAATTATTAATTTCAGCTCGTCAAGCCCCCACCATGATTTACTCAGTGGAATTCTTATTATTAAGGCATAGCTCTGTTTAGAGTGTATTTAGTAAATTGACTGAGACAAACATGCAGTACATTTAAAATGATTAAATCGAAGTTAAATTTGTAAAATAACAAATAACAAATTTAATAATAATTTAAATACGGTTTTAGAAAATTTGAATAATGGTTTAACAGAACGTTGTCATCACTGTTCTGATGGGATGAAAGTTTATAAAGGTGTTCACGTGGCAGCTTATGGCTTTACTTATCTGTCACTGGTAGGGTCTGCTCCCGCTGATGGTTTGGTTCTTGGTAGACTGATCACGCTCGTCGCTGGTCAAGGATGCAGGGCGTAGCACGTTCCCAGAAGTGCCAGGGAGTGTCTACAAAGTTGGTCCCTCGTCTTAAAGCTCAGGCTACTGTTCACTTCTTGTTCCAGAGAAAGTACCTTCCTGGTACCACCAACAACTATGGTAAAAGAATAGAAACGAATCTCTCTCCTGAGTGTTGCGTTTTCCAACCCATAGTTATGGGTCCCCTTCTCTGTATTCCACCATCCCATCTACCTCAGAATTTAACCTCGATGAGAATTAAATTAATCCTTCGAGAGAAAACTTCCTTTACATTTAAATTGAATAGCTTTATCTTTATTTTACATTTAAATGAAAAGGTTAATAGTACAGATAGAATATGTCTACATTTACATCTTCACTGATTGAAAAGTGCTAAAAATATAAATTGAATATGTTTTCATTTATATCTACACTTGTTGAACAGTTTGAAACTTTCATTAATTTTAAAGTGAATATGTTTACATAGACATTTACACTGGTTTGAAAATGTAAATATTATACTTAGAATGTACATCTTTTCTTTCATCTTTCCCTCCCTGCTCCATATGGAACTTGGGACTACTAGCGATTTTCACACATTAACATTCATAATAATAATAATAATAATAATAATAGCACCTTCAGTCATAACTGACTATGGGAATGCGCCCCTGAGGTGGCAGCCCTCAGCTGCTTATTTTCCTGGTGCTCCTTTCGACGTTTTCTCCTCAGCTCTGCTTCTTGTGAGCCTCTCTTCGCCCAATCTGAGGTGGCGCCGTAAATAGCATCGCCACTTAGTGCGATCGGCAGCTTCATCCTCCCATGTTGCTGGATCCATGTCCAGTGCCCTCATATCTCTCTTGCACACATCTTTGAACCTCAGCTGTGGTCGCCCAACTGTTCTCTTGCCATCTGCTAATTGTCCGTAGAAGATATCTTTTGGAATGCGACCATCTTCCATGCGGCGAACATGGCCAAGCCAGCGAAGTCTGCGCTGTCTAAGCAGCGTATACATACTTTGAAGGCCAGCACGTGACAACACCTCGACATTTGTTACTTTATCTTTCCACGAGATGCCGAGGATGCGGCGTAGACACCGCAAATGGAAGGTATTGAGCCTTCTTTCTTGCTTAGCATAGGTCGTCCAGGTCTTGCTGCCATATAGGAGTGTGCTGGTGACGCAGGCATTATATACCGCAGCTTTGGTCTTCATTGTGAGTTTAGAGTTTCCCCAAACACGCGATGTGAGGCGGGCAAAGGTAGCTGCAGCTTTGCCAATGCGGCTGTCGATTTCTGTATCCAGTGAGAGTTTGTCATTGATGGTAGACCCTAGGTATGTGAAGTGGTGCACCACTGCCAATTCATAGTTATCGATAGTGATAAACTGGTGCAGCACCCACATCCTGACTCAGCACATTCGTTTTCTTTAGACTTATTGTGAGGCCAAAGTCCTTGCATGCTTTAGTGAAGCGATTCATCAAGCTCTGAAGCTCCTGTTGGCTTTGAGTGACGACTGCAGCATCATCAGCAAACAACAAGTCTCTTATAGTGACCCTTCTGATTTTTGTTTTTGCCTTCAGCCTTGAAAGATTAAACAGACGGCCATCTGACCTAGTGTGAAGGCATATTCCTTCAGTTGCATCTCTGAATGCATGTTTCAAGAGTAAGGCAAAGAAGATTCCGAAAAGGGTTGGAGCCAGAACACAGCCTTGATTAACGCCACTTCGTATATCAAAGGGCTGTGACGTGCTTCCAGCATATTGGACTGTTCCCTTCATGTCGTCATGGAATGACTTTATCATTTCCAGCATTTTAGAAGGGCAGCCTATTTTCAGGAGGATTTTAAAGAGTCCATCCCTACTAACCAGGTCGAATGCTTTTGTGAGGTCTATAAAGGCGATATATAATGGTCTTTTCTGCTCTCTTGATTTTTCCTGAAGCTGGCGGAGAGAGAAGATCATGTCTGTTGTTGATCTGCCAGCTCGGAATCCACACGGTGACTCTGGATATATGCGCTCAGCTAACTTGTGTAGTCGCATTAAGATGACTTTGGCAAAAACCTTACCAACAATACTAAGAAGAGAGATGCCTCTGTAGTTATTGCAATCACTTCTGTCTCCTTTATTTTTATACAGTGTTACAATCTTGGCATCTCGCATGTCTTGAGGAATAGTTGTCTCTTCCCAGCACTGGCACAGCATCCTATGCAGGGGATGTAATAGTGCTCTTACAGCATTTGATTAAATCAGGAGGAATCCCATCACTGCCTGGTGCTTTGTCAGAGGCCAAGCTATCAATGGCCTTGCTGAGTTCCTCTAATGTTGGTTCGGCATCCAGCTCCTCCATAGTTGGCAGACTGTTGACACCATCAAGGGCTGCAGGCGTAACGGTATTGTCTCTAGCGTAAAGCTCAGAGTAGTGCTCGACCCACCTCTCCATCTGCTTACCCTTATCGGTTAGCTTCTCTCCGCTGATGGTTTTTAGCGGTGCCGTCTTACTTTTATGGGGGGCCAAGTGCTTTCTTTATACCGTCATACATTTGTCTAATGTTGCCTGTTTGCGCTGCGATCTGGATGCTCTCACTGAGCTGGAGCCAGTAGTCATTTGCACAGCGTCGAGCAATTTTTTGAACTTTGCTTCTCGTAGCCCTCAGGATCTGTAGAGTTCTGGCACTCGGTGAACGTTTGTATTCATTCATAGCACTGCGCTTAGCTTCAATGACAAGTGCCATCACATCTGATGAAGCATCAAACCAGTCATTTGACTTTGCTGTTTTCTTACCAAAGGTGGCAAGTGCAGTACTTTGAATGGTGTTCCGTAGATGCTCCCAGTTCTCTGTAATAGTATCACCATGCTGAGGGCTACTGAGCACTTTCTCGAAGGTCGCAGTGAATTGAGCGATCATGAAAGGGTCTGACATCTTGCTGGTATCAATGCGTGGTTTCCCTTCATGTCTGACACGATAGAGTTTTCTTGGTTGTGCTCTGATTTTGCAGCAAACCAAGGAGTGATCTGTATCACAGTCTGCGCTATGGTACGAGCGCGTGAAGAGCACAGACCTGAGGAGTGGCCTTCTGACGAGAATCAGGTCAAGTTGGTGCCAATGCTTGGATCGTGGGTGTCTCCATGACACCTTATGCTGGGGTTTTGTCTGAAAGTAGGTGTTGGTCACGCAGAGGTCATGGTGGACGCACAACTCTAAGAGCCGTTGTCCATTTTCATTCATCTTGCCAATACCAAACCTGCCCAGACATGAAGGCCATGAAACATTATCGGCACCCACTCTAGCGTTAAAGTCACCAAGGAGAACAAGCTGTTCTTGCCTAGGTATGCTTTTGATAATTGCTGTTAGATTCTCGTAGAACTCATCTTTAGCTTCTGTCGTGGTTGAGTTTGAGTGTAGAGTATTTGTCGAGTTGGACAACAGTAGTGAAATCGACAAGGGATAGTGGACTGACAGAGTTATAGATTACACTTTAGATAAGGTGTAAATAGGAGATGGACTTGAGACAACCTGGAAGAAGATTTATTCAAAGGATCTCTCTCTCCAGGCCTCAACTCACTTTTACTGTCTAAGCATCTCCTGCTCTCACTCTTTTCTCTTATCATACATACAGATTCTAGTAAAGAGCTAAAAATACAAATATGGATGGAAAGGTCGTGAACAGCGTATTAATAAAGGTGTAAACTTTATTAAAGAAGAAAAAGCATGGAATTAATGCATCTCATCACAACAACATAAAATTACATCAATAATCATCAATAACCAAAATATGCAAAATACACCAACAACCACACACACACACCACCATTCATAAAACCTGTAGAACACAGAGAGATGAAATAACTGAGTGTCAGTCCGTCCGCTTTCGGGACCATATGAAATAGCTCCAGTAAGTGGTTTTTTCGTACATATCCTCCATGGGTGATGGAATTAACCTGAATAAAATCACTGTATAGGCGCTATCATTGGTGATTCCTCCCTACTGGCGCGAGGTGGGCTGGAAGACTCTATTTACCTTCTGTTTACCAAAATGAATAAACTGCGTGGCAGTCCGTCCGTTTTCGGGGACCAGATGAAATAGTCCAGACAGTGTGTTACTTGTAGATCCTTCGTGAGGGACTATGCCTACAAAACTGTCCTTGTTGGTACTATCATTGGTGACTCCCCCCTACTGGCGCGAGGTGGGCTGGGGACGCTGTTTATCTCCTGCAGACCAACTGAATGAACTTAGCGACAGCCTGTCCGCTTTCGGGGACCAAGGGGAATAGCTCCAGTAAGTGGTTTTTTCGTATATATCCGCCATCGGTGATGGAATTAACCTGAATAAAATCACTGTATAGGCACTATTGTTGGTGACCGCTACTCGCGAGAGGGGGGCTGGAACTCTGTCCATAGATGGCTGCTCATACGTGCGAGGTTTTAAGTATCCAGAAAACACACCAGAAGAAGTCACTTGAGGACAAAAAAAGTCCCAGGCGCGCTTATCCGGCGCTAGGCTCTGCTTGGCTGTAAATCCTGTTTAAACTGGTTTGGCTGTGGTTTGCTGAGTGCCCCGTTTAGGCACAAAAAAGGCGGGTGATATGGAATTCTGCTATAGGCATGCTGAGCGGGTTTGATATTCTGGAAGCCGCAATGCTCTGGCTGGTAATCCAATAGGCGAGTAGAGAACTACTATTGCGTTTGGCGATTCCAGATTTTGCGTTGGCTCCGTTGCACTGCGTGAGCTTAACTTGGCGTTGACAAAAAAAGGGGTTTTGATTCAGGAACGGGGTTGACGATTCGTGACGCTAGCGGTAATCAGAAACCCTCTAGATCGAATAGAATATTTCGTTCTTCGCCTGACTGGGGTCTGCTCTAGCGATTCGGTCTCCCTGAAACTGAGACCCAAAAAGTAACACCCTTTTACTTCAAGCAAATAATAAATCACACTAACTTTATACAGAAAGTTTCGCTCCACTATGGGATTAAATTTATTGTAGTTATTGCTATGATAGTTTAGGGCTGTCTTTAACCATGTCTCCTGTTCCTTAAAAATATCAATTATCAACACGCGCCCGCATAGTCTTAATATCTTTTCTACACCCATGTAACTGTCATCAAATGTTCTGACAGCAAAATCTCCTCCTCTTCTCCCAATCTCAACATACAGGAAACCTAACCTGTAGTTACAGTTAAAAGAATATGCTTATTCATCTTACAACATTAAATGAATTTACATAAACAGATTACCGCATTTGACATTACACAAATAAATCGTATGTCCCCTTTGGAAAATATATTAGCATTCCACAAAATGAGTACACAGAAAATGCAATGTTCTTGCTATAATAATACAGTTGTGGCTAGATCATAAGATATAATTATATCTATGCCTGGTGACTGCTTTCAGTGAAAGTTATAGACTAGTGCCTAGCCACACAAGTAAGCATAAAATGATCCTCCCTTGCCACTAGAAATATCTATCAAAAGGAATAAGTGACTATCTCCTATAATCCAGAGTTATTACCTGCATCTCACTATTCAGTTTCTAAGTGCACCATCCACACCTGACATTATCTTACAGAAATGACAGTTAATTTTGCTGACTCTTAACCCAATGGTAAGCATTCGTGGACTGATTCTACGCCTAATATCTGTTATTGCAAGTTTAACATTTTACCCATGATAAACCGTAACAGTTTAAGCACCACTTAATAGGCCGTAGACAGCGCTACCTTATCACTGAATAAATTACTAGGAGAAGTCCTCAGAAATAAATTCACTTCCCTAACAGATATATATAAAAGCTAACATGAATCTAATATTATAATTATAAGATATGTCAACTCACCCCGAAAATGACTAGAACATAGGCAAACACATTCTAGTACTGTGTTAAAGTTTGCCTTATCTCATGATGGTCATCTACGGGCCAGGAAAATTTACGAATGTCTTTGTCTATTAAAACCAGTCTACTCTTATAGATCACAAGGGACGCTCCCCCCGGACACCTGGCCTGCATACCTCTACAGAAGTTCGGCGAAAGACGTAATCTAGAGTAAGACAACAGAAATCGTGCGAAAGTTCCCCAGGTAGAGAAATGCATAACATTATGCTCTATCTTGTCTAAGGGCAAAAACCCAAAGACTGACCGCGGGTTTGTCTCCCCCTGTTTCCAGGATGCATAATATTATGATCCGAAGCAGCGTTCTGGAAGCCAAACACAGGGACCCTTTCGCTCGTGATCAAAGGCTTTAAACGTAAGAGATATTCCCCTGGTCAGACCAGGTGCGGCGTAGATAATATTATCGTTCGCTGACCGCTACAGGCCGGAACGTAACCAAACCTCGGGTGGGGCTTTCGAAGGTGAAAAATGAAAGAAAGAAGAATACAAAATGACGAGGAAAACCAGGACATTCAAAAAGTAATCAAATTATGGACAAGATGGTAAAATAGATTATCGGTCACGTGACAGCTTCTGAGGCAGAGTACAGAGTAGGAGCATACACACTGACAAAGGTGATGGGACCTGTGCTAGTTTGCAGGCGGAGCGTTAACAGGCGTTCTGATCCATTCTCGCCTGGTTCAACCATTTTAGTTAGCGATTTTTTGACCGCAAAACCTACTCCGTGTTCTCTAGCTTTATTAAGATCTTTCCCTTGCCAATAAAATGTTTAGTCCTTCTCGCTCACCGTTCCAGAGCCCGCCAGGCGCGTTTCCTGAAGTGCAGCTATATCCACCTGAAGTCGTTTAAGCTCATCATTAATTATGGCTGTCTTCCTTACATCGTTTACATCCTGTAGGTTTTCGGATAGTCCAGTCAACATAGTCCGGACGTTCCAGCATCCCAATCTGAGAGTTTGCTTATTTCTATTTTTTCGATAATTGCTTGGTGCAAAATTTTCTGTCCACAGTTCGGGTTTGACCCTAATCCCCATGCACCCAATGGGGAAAGCAGACAGTGGCGGGACAACACCTTATTGACTGGGGGAAGCCCAGCTTGAAGCGGACAGTAGCTGTCCAGTGAGATCCTAGAACCTCTCCCACTGTCGGAAGTAGCCCCTGGCGCCATGCCCTACAATTGGGCAAAATGCTTATAACCGGTAACTGCTACTTCCCGTGTTTTGCCGACACCTATAGGGTGAAGCTGGAGTGTTCTCTCCAGGGCGCGAGCTTGGGCACAGTTATATGGAGATCAAGCTGTTGGCCATGCAGCATGTTCCCCCTCTCCACACAGCCGGTAGATCCAAAGGAACGGCAGTAGCCGATACAGTTTGGTACCAGCCATGTCGCAAGAGTTGCCAGAATAATGTCGAATCGACATTAGACTGCCTTAGGGACTCCGACTCCGGATTTATCCTCAGGGTTTACTCCCGAAGCCAATTCCATAAATGGATATTCCCGCAAGGCAGCGGTGGTTTGAATTCAGAGTTCCTTCTCTTAGATAAGCTACCAACCAAGGATCACGAGCCCTAACTGCCCGAAGCTGCTGGTTTTAAGGCGCCAGTCGCTCGCCTTTGCCCCTTCTCCCGTCAGTGGAAACAGTTCCGCCGGGCTCAAATTGAGCCACACGTGAAGGCCGGTAGCTGGACTTGGTTGTCAGAAGCTGTTTGAGGCGCGTGCCATAGAAGTATTTTATCTGCAGTGAGAGCTTATCCTCACTACAACTCCCGGCAATAACAACCTTTGGAACCAACATTCACATGGTAATATATTCATCTTAGTTCACATGTTAGAAATGAAAAAATATAAAATGTAAAATGCACAACCTACGCCAATCCTGGCTCAGATACTTTTTTCTCAGATGAATAAAGGCACTGGTAGATGCCTCTTACACGTATACTTGGGGGTCGTTATTTTAATAACAGATTCCCTCTTTGACTCAATTTCCTCAGATTCCTGTCACGTCCCATCAGCTCCAGGTCTTTCCATGTCTTCGTTATTTTCATTTATGTCTCCAGTTCTCTTCTCCGTGCTTTGTTTTCGGTTTGCTCTTGTTTGTCTTGCGTTAAATAAATAAATATAGGAAAGTAACAGGCTCTCGTTGGGCAGAGAGGAGGACATCAGATGACAGAAAAGAAATATAAGTCACAGGCATACCGGGATTTGAACCAAAGACCATCGCCTTACTATGAAAGTAAATTGTGAAAAGATGCGCAGCCAATTTAGCACCCCAAGGTTGCTAAATTCAGCGTGGCGATGACGCCATTTGGATGGTACTTTGCTCGATTTCCGGTAAGCCTTGACTTATATTTCTTTTCTGTTTGTTGTTATCCTTCATGTCGAACGAGGGTCTGTTAATGACCTATATTTATTTATTTACTCACATAGCTCAGGTTTACTTCATTATTTGTTTTGAATTAGAGATTTCAGAATAAAGACTGCTGTATTTTTTTTTACTTAGATATTTCAGAACAAGGACTGCTGTTTTTTGACTTAGAGATTCCAGAACAAAGACTGCTGTTTTTTTTTTTACTTAGAGACTCCAGAACAAGGACTGCTGTTTTTTTTTTACTTAGAGATTTCAGAACAAGGACTGCTATTTTTTTACTTAGAGATTTCAGAACAAGGACTGCTATTTTTTACTTAGAGATTTCAGCTGCTGTTTTTTTTACTTAGAGATTTCAGAACAAAAACTGCTGTTTATTTTTTTTTTTTTTACTTAGAGATTTCAGAACAATGACTGCTGTTTTTTTTTATTCAGAGATTTCAGAACACGGACTGCTGTTTTTTTTTACTTAGAGATTTCAGAACAAGGACTGTTGTTTTTTTACTTAGAGATTTCAGAACAAGGACTATCTGGTAACGCTGTATGCAGGTGTCCTAAATGTATGTCCTATCCATTAGCCCAGCGTCGTCTTCTCATCTCATATTCCACTAGCAGTTGTCTGGTAAACCAGTGGTAATATCAGGCCCTTAAGGGCAGCGAAGAATAGTAATACTGTAACCTGCCATGCATGTCGTAAAAAAAGACTGAGGAGGATTGGGCATGGGGCTAGCTACCCCCATCCTAATGAAAATTTAAGCCACAGAAGCTTCACGCAGAACTTGCTGTCTTCAACTTCCTTTCAAATCAAAAAGTTGAAATTGTGAGTAAATTATAATTTTCTAATCGGCAGACCCAAAAATACCATGTCAATTATAACGCAAAAATCCGATAAATCTAACAAAACGCGTAAATCATAACTCCCAAATCGATAAACATAAAGATACAAGTACATTGTACACTGATGAAATCGACACAACTAAATATTCGACCCAATCATAACTCACAGATCGGAACAACAAATTCGACTAAATCATAATACAAATCGATAATCCTATAATACAGATCTATAATCCTAAACTAAATTCGACTAAATCATAACTCACAAGTCGACAAACCTAAAATACAAGTAAATTATAACTCACAAACTGGCAAATCTAAAAATACGGGTAAATCATAATTCTCAAATCGACGAAACTTAAAAAAAAAAAAAAAAAAAAAAACTAGTAAATCACAACTCACGAATCGAAAAACCCAAAAATACGAGTAAATTTTAACACAAATCGAAAAAAACCCCTACAAAATAGGACTAAATCATAACTCACAAATTGACAAACCTAAAAATACGACTAAATCGTAACTCACAAATCGACAAACCTAAAAATACGACTAAATCATAACTCACAAATCGACGAACCTAAAAATACAACTAAATCATAACTCTCAAATCGACGAAACTAAAAAAAAAAAACACGAGTAAATCAAAACCATGCCTGTGGTGGGTCTACAGTTTTCACAATTTTCATGCATTATTAAACCGCCTGAGCGACTGCTGGGGAGATAACACAACCCACAGAAGAGGTTATAAAGTATTAATAGGTATTACTGACAGGAATCTGTCACGCGATAATGGAGCCAGCGGTAGACCCAATTATATACGCATTTCTGATAACTAGATAGATTGATATAATGTACGGATGGATTATTGGATAGCTGAATGGATGGATGGATGGATTGAATAAATGTAAAGACAGATACTAAAGTCTGAGATACGAGAGCTGTAAAGTAATCAAGTACCACATTTCCTCTTTCACGCTCCTCCTCTGTACCAGAAGTAAGAGCGTCGAATTCGCTTCATTATTTGACCCTCCAGAACTTTCATAACACGCGGGAGCCATAGTTTCCTTTTGTCCATTGTTCAGTTTTGCGGCTTGGATTTCCTAGTCTGTGTAGGTACGTGGTAGAGCGTTGCAGTTAATGTCGTATTTTAACGATAAATTAATTTTTGTAGTGCGGTTCTCAGAAGTGAAAGCTGTTAAAAATTTAATGGTTATTGCGGTTATTACTGTTATTTTAGCTGCTTAAAGGTAAAAGGGACGATAAAGCTTGTCACGTGTATTGTATGAAGGTTAAATGTTGTTTATTCAGCCGTTTGCCTCGGGCATCTCGGAAGAGATTGTAAAAAAAAAAAAAAAAAAAAAACAGACCTACAGCTTCCATACGCATGTCCACTAACATAAGGTTCATTTAAAATAAGGAACAGACGGTTGGCAACCTCATAAGGTACAAGAAATTGCTACACAAATAAGTAGCTGCTTTACGAGTTTTTGACTGGGCGTAGATTTCCCCAGTCGCCATCTACAGTTGTGGCTCCATGTTCATAACCTTAAGGAAAAGCACGGAGATGATGACGATGATGATTAGTTAACTAATGATTTTATGGGTGACGTGGAAAAAATGACTATTTCCCGCACACTCACATCAGCTCGATACATACTTTTTCAGAAAGTTCATACAATATATGCCCCAGGACATCGATCTTGTATTTCCACATTTCTGCTGTCACTAGTACCGTTTTCCCCTTTTTCGTTCAATGTTCGAACGCTCCACGTGCCAAATCTGGAGACTCTCCTAGAAGAAAGAAGGTTAGTCAGAAACACAGACTCCTTTCGGCTTTCTTTGTGTTGCATCATACGCCTCCCTACGAGAGGAACTTTCACTGTCATGGTTCGCTGAGTTTTATTTTCCTTAGTTGACCTGTCCATGTTTGTTGACGTTTTTGTGGTTTAACATTTTTTACAGGATGGGGGAAACTGGCCTCATTCTCAACACTCTTGAATCGCTTTCTACGAATTGCTTGTTAAGGAACTGTGTTTCTTTTCTTTGCTCCCCTATCGGGGTCCAGTAACATACTGGTGAGTAACTGTGGCACCGAAAACAATTACTGCTGAACATCTACGTCAAAGATGCTCAACATATGAGGAACAGAGAAAGCACATATGGCTGTTACCAGTACCGTACCTTCTTCTTCTTCTTTGATCCTTAGCCGCCGACCGTCAAAGCAGTCAGTGGCCATTACGCCTGGTGGCGTCTTGTAGGGCAACAACAAATTGATTCCACTTTGCTCGGTCGGCGGCCATCCTTCGTACAGTGCCCCAACTCTGTTTCATTCTTTGCATCTCAGCCTCCACAGTCCTCCGCCAAGTTGTTTTTGGTCGGCCTCTCTTTCGTTTTTCTTCAGGGGTCCATAGCATAGCTGTTCTTGTGATGGCATCGGGGTCTCTTCTGAGGACATGACCAACCCAGCTCCAGCGTCTGCCAGCTATGATGGTGTGCATGTCCTCTTGCTTGCTCCGAGTAAGCAGATCTAGGTTGGTGATGATATTCGGCCAAAAGATTCGGAGAATGTTTCTTAGGCATGTTGTGTGAAAAGAGGACAATTTCGACATTTCCTTCTCTGTGACTCTCCAGCATTCCGCACCATAGAGAAGCACAGTACCGTACCTGGAAACAAAACTATATGGAGATACACATGGCCTCAAGCTGACTACTGCTTTCTTTGAACATATTTCAGTTGACGACTGAGAGTGTGCGTAGAAGAATAAAGAAGAAAAAAAATGGTTATTACAAATATTTACTAAAGCATGACAAGGTACGCCTGAAGAGTGATAGCGAGCTTTCGTCGTACTCAAATGGAAGAAAAATAACACAATCAAAATATCACCAACAGAAGATTTCCCTTCGTAATTATGCTTGGAAAACGTTTGCAAAAATCATAAAACAACGAAAAATACTAACATTAGAACCAGTGCTTAGCACAGGGGCCCCCCCCCCCCCCCCCCAAGTGGTCGCAGTCGACTCCCAAGGGTTGATATCGACATCCACGGGGTCAGATAAACCCCCAGAGGGTTGAATGGGCGTCAATTAAACGTTTGGAGTTGAAAGTTGACAATTATTTCAGAAATAAAAATGCATTCTGTGACTCAATTTGAAGCTGGTTTTAGCTATGCAAATGCAGTTTTGTCAATGCAAAGGAACAGACCGAGCCTGGAAGAGCGTGGTGACTTACGACTAAATCTCACCAATCTCCAACCAGATATCAATGCCCTTCTTAATGCTCATCAGCATCATCCTTCTCATTAATGAATTTAACCGGTTCAATAACAAGTAATTAAATTTTGTGTGCCTGTATAATCAAGTCCTTATTTTGTTTATTTATGTTTTTTTATTGCCTGGATCGATTAAGGATCAATGATTCCATGACGAGATCGAGACTAAGGAAAAAAAAAAGTTAGGGGACTCCTGGCTTAGCGAAACATAGTTCGGATTCACAAACTGCAAAACTTGCTCGGATGCTATATTCGCACTAAAGTAGGTCAGTGTGTAAAACAGGTAATAGAATTTTAATGAAATCCAAGGTCGCCTTTAAGTCGCGAAGGCTTTTGACTGTGGTAACAAAAAATTACAGTTATTATCATTATCATCATCATCATCATCAGTGGCATAGGCTTTCATGAAATGTATGCTAAGTCCTCTGTTCCGTGCCATCCGGTCAAGATCTTTTTGTGACTTCTTTATCCATTTTGTTTCCAGTTCTCTACGATGCAGTCCGGATAAGCGGAAGCCGCTTGGCCATTTAAATATTTCGGCTTATCCGAAATTCTGCTTATCAGGAGTTTCTACCAAAGAAGACTTGTGACCGAGACCTGACAAATTGCTTCGACTTACCTAAATTCGGCTAAAGTGAATTCCGCTAATCCGGACTGCACTGTATTGTGGAAGGCCGGTTTTGCCTTGTTGTAAAATTATTATTCAATGTCAAGGTACTGTATGCCCATGGTAAACTTCCGGTGTTATGTCTTGCGGTTCGCACTAATGACCTGTCATCGAAGCATCATTTTTGTGATGCCTAGATGGCAGGGAGGATAGTGTGATTCGCTTGCATAGCTAGGCGGGGTTGTCGCACGGAAGGTCCAGGGTTCGGAGTCCTGGGTAAGCCACTCACGTCTGTTATTTTTCTGTTGTCTAGTTTTCTACTTCTTTATTTCTTACGAGTGCCTGAAAATATATCTTTATGTTTGTCTCATATTAATTAGATGATCTTCCGTGCTGTGTTAGCTGCTTCTCTCTGTTGTTGTGGCGACACGTTGTATGAAAGTAATTCGTCAATTTCCAGGCCGTCAGTGGACGGGTTACACAAAAGTAAGTACTTTCAGGTTCCATACATAACTACGCCGAACGAACCAGGCATATTACATTGTCCAATCAGCATATGACAGGAAGGACATGAAAATAGTCGCTGACTGGCTCGGGCCAGGCTTTCATATGCAGATTGTCAATAACATTGACGTTATTATACCTTGACTGTGCCTCGTGTAACATCCGTGATATTACACATAATGTTTACTGCTACATGGAGAGGAGTGGGTTCGTGGCCTTCTCCAACCCAGTTGAGGGAGAAACTGTATGGTGACGAGAGAAGCCTGAGACAGACTGCCAGTTGAGGGAGAAACTTTTTGGTGACGAGAGAAGCCTGAGACAGACTGCCAGTTGAGGGAGAAACTGTCTGGTGACGAGAGAAGCCTGAGACAGACTGCCAGTTGAGGGAGAAACTGTATGGTGACGAGAGAAGCCTGAGACAGGATGCCAGTTGAGGGAGAAACTGTGTGGTGACGAGAGAAGCCTGAGACAGACTGCCAGTTGAGGGAGAAACTGTATGGTGACGAGAGAAGCCTGAGACAGACTGCCAGTTGAGGGAGAAACTGTATGGTGACGAGAGAAGCCTGAGACAGACTGCCAGTTGAGGGTGACGAGAGAAGCCTGAGACAGACTGCCAGTTGAGGGTGACGAGAGAAGCCTGAGATGGACTGTCAGCTTTACAAGAGAGATAAAAGGTCAAGGTAGTCCCATAGTAGATACTGTCTTAGGGGAGTGAAGTGTTAGAGACTTCAACATACTAGGTCCAGCACCTATATGTGGGGTGATCAGCTCCCTTCCTCGCTGCATTTTCCTTCCCTAACTCAAAGAGCAGAGTCAGGTACCCATTTACAGCTGGATAGACTGGAGCGTGTCGGTACTGCAATTCGAACCCGGCACGTTTGCCGCGAGAGGCCAGCGCTCTAGCCAAGAGAGAGATAGAAGAGGTTATTTGAGAGCACACGACGAAGAAGAAGAGGACTGCTAGATATATTCTGCTTTGTGTCGTATCGCTGCGGTCTTTCCCCTGCATTGTGTCGTATCCCGGGCGTCTTTCCCCTGCATTGAAACCATATCTACTGCTGTAGGCTTGCAGCGGTAATTTATCGGGATGCACTGTCATGAGATGGACAAACCACTTAATTTTCTGTCTCTCTATATTACTTAATGCAGGATGCAGTTCCTACAATATTCATGGGTTCTTCATTTCTGTTTCTCTGCTGGTAAAACATTAATGACTTTTCTTAAGGATCTTATCCCATAGGATGTAATTTTCCTCCTCTGTGTTTTGGTCAGAGACCATGTTTGTCACTGATAGTAAAGAATTGTTAAGAATAAACTATTTATCAACTGTGGTTGTTTTACGTCCACATAAGATGAGGTGGAAACAGGACAAAGTAGGGGATTGCTGAGATCGGGGTACGTTTGGTGCGAGTTTCTCACGGGAAGGCTACAGTAGCATGAAGGCCAGCCCGTGTCACCCTGGAAATAATCGCTGCCCAGCAGGACAATGGCACTGATGTGACTGGCCTAGCAAGCCAACAGTAGTTTGTTGAGAAGTCTAAATTGTGGCATATCTTACTTGGTCGTTCTTCTTCTACCCTGGGGTGTAGAGGTTCGCCAGATACAGATAGATATAGATAGACAGACAGACAGACAGACGGACCTACGGACAAGACAGATAGAAAGACAGAGAGACAGGCAGAGAGACAGACAGAGAGACAGGCAGAGAGACAGACAGAGAGATAGACAGACAGACAGACAGACAGACAGAGAGACAAGACAGACTGATAGTCGGAGAGACGGACAGAGAAACAGACAGACAGTCGGACGGGCGGACGGACGGGACAGGACAGATAGACAGATAGATAGATAGAAAGATAGATAGACAGAAAGACAGAGAGACAGACATACAGAGGGACAGAGAACGAACGAACGAACGAACTTTATTTTCAAAGGGTTGAGAATTGGGCACGCAGGCCCGTCTGACATTATGCCCTTCCTTTCTCTCGTTTTTATACTGATTTCATTTATTCTCACATGCATTTTACCCATCAATGTAAAGTAATTCAACGTTGTAAAGGTAAAATAATAGCATACTCACATCCACAGTATCTAGTCATAAACATGAAATAAAATATGTTGAAAAGTACAAACATCATCATTAAACCTTCATTCGATATTATATCATTTGTTCGGAAAAATAATCACATTAGGGGGGCAGATAATCAGAACTCATAAAGTATTCGAAAAGTCTACGATTGTATGAACAGGGACTGAGGTTGTTATGTTTTAGATAATGTGGAAGATAGTTCCAAAGATGAGCAGCAGAGTAAGCTAAGCTTTTCTTGAATAAGTCAAGCCTAGGCACTTGTATTTTGTTAAGGCGTTGACTGCGTCTTTCATTGTATTTGAACATTGGCCACAGATATGCTGGAGCATTCTGTGACAGGATTTTGTGAACAAATTTAGCTTTGTTGAACAGAAAGCGCTTTCTTAGAGGCAGTATTTTGAGATCTTTATATAGATCTATACACTGTGTTTGGCAGTTGTCAGAAACTAGACTCATTGCACGCTTTTGTAGTGAATGGAGTCTTTTAGTGTTGGACATAGAACAACCATCCCAGATTGTGGAGCAATAATCAAGGTTTGTTTGTATGTGAGATATATAGAACAATATTCGTGCATCTTTATCTAGGAAATGTTTGACTTTAGCTAACTGTTAAACTTTCTGTGCCGTTTGCTTGGTCAGTGCATGTACGGAGCAATAGAGACCGCAGTCAGCGACTCATAGCTTGACTGCCTGCGTCAGGACCAGCGAACCAGAGCTGGTCAAGACCGTGCTCCACCTCCATGTGGTGGTCCTGGAAACAGTCTGCAGCTGTGCAGGCTGGCTGAGCGAGTGTGGATCGAAATGGGAAGGCAAACCCGGTCCTAAAAAATGCCGTGCAGAAGTCAGATGTGTCGACCGAAAGGTGCAGATATCGCAGCTACGTTGTAAACAGACACAATGCAACCACCGTCCTTTTCAGGGCGAACGAAGAAGAAGAAGAAGAAGTGCATGTACATGTGAGTTCCAATTTAGATGCTGGTCAACGACTATTCCTAGAATTTCATGTTCATTAACGTTTTCAATTGGTGAGGTACCAATATAGATCTGAAGTGTTGTTTTCTCTGAATTTTGTAATTTTTGTCAAGTTGATATTAACATGCACCTTGTTTTAATTATATTTATTAGCATGCGATTTCCGATGCTCCACTTAATCAGATTGTCTGTATCTTTTTGTAACGATAGTTCGAGTGTGTTGCAACTTGTATCACTCGTGTAGACAGTACAGTCATCAGCAAATAGGTCACAGGATGCGTGCTCGACGTGTAGTGGAAGGTCATTAATGTATATGGCAAAAAGTAGAGGCCCAAGAATAGAGCCCCGAGGAACGCCGATATTTATTACGGTTGGGGTTGAGCAAGAGTTATTGTAAGAAACTACATGTTTTCTGTCTGACAGGAATGATTTAATTATCGTCACTAGTTGAAGGTTTACTTTTGATGTTTCTAGTTTTCTAATTAAAATAGCGTGATCTATCATATCAAACGCTGTTTTAAAGTCTACAAAAACGGCCCCACATATGTTATCGTTATTAATATTTAAGTGCCAGTTGTCAATCATCTTCGTTAGAGCTGTGTGACATGAATGTTTAGGTCTAAGCCCCGACTGACTATCAATTAGCAAGCCGTTGTTAACTAGGTGTTGTAGTGTTATTTTATGTATGTGTTTTTCTAGTGGTTTTGATAGCGATGATATTAAGGAGATTGGCCTATAGTTACCAAGGTTATTATTGTCGGAAGAGCCAGGTTTTAAGAGAGGATATACCTTAGCGACTTTAAAGTGCCACGGAAAGTAACTCCGTGCGATACATTGATTGTATATGTATGTAAACGAATCACTAATAGCTGGAGCCGCATAACGCAGTATTCGATTACTGACTCCGTCAAGTCCTGAAGAGTTATTATCTTTAAGGCCTAGAAGAACGAACGAACGAACGAACGAACTTTATTTTCGAAGGGTTGAGAATTGGGCGCGCAGGCCCGTCTAACATTCTGCCCTTTCACTCTCATTAATCTTGCATACTATATCCTTTTATTCCCACGTATTACTTTAAGCATTAATTAAAAGGCATGCAACATTATAAAGTTAACATAACAGCATTCATTTACAGTATACAATCATAATAAAAAATGAGTAGCCTAGGTTTTTTTAAAAAAAATAAACAAGATAGTGACTGAAGAAAAATAATAAAAATAAAATAATATAAACAAAACAATAAATAAATAAGTTCTGTATACCGACACTCACTTATGCGGTCAAAACGTCTAATCTGTAGTATTTTTGAATGTGTCATCAATCCTCAATACAAAAATTACAAAAACACATTCTCGCTTACATCCATACATTCTTGGCGGAAATTGAAATAGTAATAATAACACTTTCTTGCGCACTTCTGTAGCAGAAAAAGTCTTTCAGCAGTTAAAAAAAAAAAAAAAAAAAAAAATTATATCTGCATGTACATCACCCATTTAAGCAAACGGAAACATTCACATCTCTAAAGTACAGTGGTATGCGGGTACATTCTCACATACATTACATTATATAATAGTATTACATGGATATAAAACAAATTATTCCCACTAAAAACGAGCAGAAGAGGAAAAGAAATGTTGACCTATGGATGAGATGTTGACAGGCAAATGATGTTTTTATAGGGGTAGATAATCAGTATTTAGGAAGTGTTTGAAAAGTGCTTTGTTAAATGAATATTGTGTAGGTAGGCTTTTTAGGTGGTGTGGAAGGCTGTTCCATAAGTAGGCTCCAGAGTAGGCTAGACTCTGTTTGAACAGGTCGATCCTAGGTTTGGGCAGACGTAACTGGTGTAATTGTAGTCCCTCTCTTCTACTGGTTTGAAACAATGTTCGTAGGTACGGCGGAGCATTGTTTGATAGAATTGCGTGAGTCAGCTTGGCTTTGTTGTAGAGAAGACGTTTTTTCAGGGACAGTATTGTGGGTTCTTTTCCTGTCCTTGTGTGTGATATCGTGCGATTATTGGTGATCAGACGTATTGCTCTCTTATGCAGGGAGTGCAGTCTCTTTGAGGTGGAAGCAGGGCAACCATCCCATAGTGTAGAGCAGTAATCTAGATGTGTCTGTATATGTGAGGTGTAGAACAATAATCTAGTGTCTGCGTCTAAGAAGTATTTTATTTTGGCTAGCTGGTACGTCTTTTGAGCTAAGTGTTTGGTTAAATTCCGTACATGGGAGTTCCACGTTAAGTGCTGGTCAATCGTGATTCCTAGAACTTTGTGTTCTGTTACATGTTCAATTTGTATTGATTCCGCGTGTACCTGTAGCGATCTTTTGGTGCAGTTTAGGAGTTTCTGTCTGGTGGTAATCAACATAGATTTCGTTTTTGCTGTGTTTAATGGCATACGATTCATATTACTCCATTTTGTTAGATTGTCTACATCGCATTGAAGAGTCATTTCAAGTGCCACGCAGTCATTGTCACTAGTGTAGATAGTACAATCATCTGCAAAGAGGTCACAAGTTGAATATTTTAGATGTAGTGGCAGGTCGTTGATGAACATTGCGAAGAGTAGGGGCCCAAGAATAGAACCCTGCGGTACTCCTGTAACTACCTTCGAGAAATCTGATGTCGAGTTGTTGTGAAGCACTAACTGTTGTCGATCTCCCAGAAATGATTTGATGATGTCTAGTGGATTAGGGCCTATTCTGAGGGTTTCCAACTTTTGAACCAAGATAGTGTGGTCAATCATGTCAAATGCTTTTTTGAAGTCAACAAAAACAGCACCACCTAATTTTCCATCATTTACGTTCGACAGCCAGTTATCAGCCATTTTGGTGAGAGCTGTGTGACAGGAATGTTTGGGTCTGAAGATAGTTATACACGTCATTAACTGTCATAAACGGAATGTTGGATGGGATTGTGTTGGTACATTTGTTCTCACAAAATACTGACAGCCTGCCTAAGTCACAAGGTGAATTTGGTATTGTAGATTTAAGACTGTTTATTTCTGCCTGAAGGTAATTGCTGAAGTCTGTGCAAGTAAATGAAGTATTTGGGTTTGACGAGACTGACAGATTTCGCTTGGTCGCTAAAGTGTTGATTGCTTTCCATATATCTTTACTGTTTGTTTTGTTCTGAACCAAATTTTTAAAGTAATTTTTTTTTTCTCTACGAATTAAATATTGCACGTTGTTCCTCTGTGCTCTGTATATGTTAAAGTCCTTGTTTTTGTGAGCTTTATCTCTCTGCCGCATGGCGTCTAGCACTGCTTGTGTGATCCAAGGAGATTTGATCTGTCGTTTCACACGAACTTCTTTAGTTGGTGCGTGGTTATCAAACACACAAAGAAAGATACGTGTCCAATGGGCAATGGCGTCATCGGGATCAGAAAGCTGGTAATTACTGGCAAGAGGTGCAGTTTGCAAATCATGTAAAAATAGTTCACGGTTGAAATTTTTAAAACTTCTAAATGTAATACTGATATGTTTATTTCTTGGAGCTTTATATTTATTCTTTGACCACGTGCAACATATAGGATAAAGGTCACTCATCGCGACAGTAGGAACAGAGCATTCTATAATGTTTTCTGCACAGGTGACGTAGATATGGTCAATTGTTGTGGATGATGTTTTTGTTACCCTGGTAGGCTGGTTGACTATTTGTTTTAGGTTGTAAGATAGTATGATGTTTTCCCTCGTTTGGTTTGTGTTGTGCATGTCAATGTTGAAATCGCTTAGAAGAATAATTTCTTTGGCAGTGGTAAATACTGTATCCATCATAGTGGTGAAATCTTCATACCAGATGGCTCCTGCACTGGGATTTATATAAAGATACCCGACTAGAAATTGTCTCTGAGTCGGTAGTTTTATTTCTAACCATATGCACTCGGTCTCTGCTGTCTCTAAATCGCTTCTGCGGCGTTAACTATACTGTTCAAAAAAAGAAACGCAACTTTTTTGGTGTTACTTTTATAAAAGATATTCGCTGATTGAACATCAGTCAACCTATCGACTGTGTCCACCTGGTCATTAACTTCTCGTGGTTACCTGAATTGTACTCACCTCATGATTCGTGAGGTCATGAAAGAGGTCAAGGTCAAAACAACATTTTTGACAATAACTCGTGACAGGTTCATGAGAATCCCATGAAACTTACTGAACACAAAACTCTCTGACCATATTATTGAATGCCTATAAAATATTGACGCTCCTCGAATAAATTCAGTTGAAAATCTAATACGCAAGTATGACTCATCTCACTACAGAACAACGACTCATCATCATTGGACGTTTACAGACTGGACAGTCACAAAGTGTAGTGGCCAGACAATTTAATGTGGTTAGAAGCACCATTAGTCGCCTTTGGAGGCGATTTGAAGAAACTGGCTCAGTGGCAGACCGGCCGCGGAGTGGAAGACCCAGAGTCACAACTCCCGCCGAAGACCGCTTCATACGGCTGCGTCACCTCAGGAATAGACTTGCATCTGCGTCCTCCACAGTCCAGTAAATGTCAGCAGCTCGTCGAATTTCAGTTCAAACGGTCAGGAACCCGCTGCACGACTCTGGTCTTTGGGCTAGAAGACCCTACAGAGGTCCTATTCTTCGGACCGGCATCGCCAGAACCGACTGCAGTGGGCGAACCAGCATCGTCAATGGACCGTTGGGAATGACTGGAGACGGGTTTGGTTTAGTGATGAATAATTTTTTGTGCTCCAACGACACGATAGACGGAGAAGAGTTTACCGCAGAGTCCATGATCGCTACGCCCAGAACAGCGTTGATGAGGCTCCTCCACATGGTGGTGGAGGTGTACTGATGTGGGAGGCAATCAACTTCATGGGAAGAAGTGACCTGGTGCAAATTGAAGGACGCCTGAATGCCCAACGATACGTTGCTGAAATTCTTCGTCCTCACGTCCTTCCACTTCTGGCTGCACGAGGGTCGATTTTTCAGCAGGATAACGCTCGACCTCATGTGGCACAACTCACCACCCAGTTCCTCGCTGACAACAACGTCCAGACCATTCCGTAGCCAGCCATGTCATCAGACATGAACCCCATAGAACACTTATGGGATGAACTCGACAGACGACTCCGCCAGCGAGACGTGGCTCCAGCCAATCTCCGACAGTTGTCTCTTGCACTGCGGGAAGAGTGGGCAGCCATCCCACAACAACAGATCCAACGGCTAATCGGATCCATGTCAAGGAGATGTCGTTCTCTGATAGAGGCCAGAGGAGGCCATACACCTTACTGAAACGGAGGCCTCAGTCGCACAGAATAAAAATCCAAACCAAATTTAATGAACATCATTTCATTGTTAAAGTCTGAAAGTTTCTTCATGCCAAGATTGAAACATTAATTCCGTAAAATAAAATTTTGGTACGTTTGAAATTTGGTGTCCATTACCACTGCAATAATGTTGCGTTTCTTTTTTTGAACAGTATAATAGAAGTGGAAATATAAACTACTATACCTGTTTCTAGCTTTCTACTTGAGTCTCGCCGAACAGTTTTAAAGCCATTTAGGGCAATATAATCATCTGATATTTTGTCGTTTAAACGACTTTCGGAAAGTCCAAAAACATGAAAATTTTTATTCAGAATTTGTGTAAGCTCAGGACGTTTGCCTAATAAATGGCAAATGTTCAGATGGCCCAGCCGTAGACCATCCTTAATTAGCCATTGTGTCTGATAGGTATGCATTTTATTTTGGCTAGTGGTTTAAAAATGAAAATAACAAAAGCAGTTTTAAATACGAAACCCACGAAAATTTAAACTAATTAACGTCACCAAGTAAGTGAAAATATAAATGTTAGTACTTAACGTACGAACACTTGGTACAAGTATTGCTAAAAATTACAATTAACTGAAATTGTCAGTAGTACGAGGTGTGTTCAAATGAAACCCGTCCCAGTGGCTTTATAACAAATATATGTAAGGTACATCAGCAGGAGTAGTAGAATTAAATACAGCAATTGTTATGAAGCAAGTACCCACTGGGGTTCTTTAGAAATAGTCACCATAGGCATTCAGACACGCATCCCGCTGCTTGGGTAGACGGCGGATGCCGTCCGAGAAAAATGACATTGGTTGCTTATTGAACCATTTGGTCACCGAGGCCCTGACGTCTGCATAGGAGTCGAATCGTTGTCACTTTAGAGATTTTTTTAAGGGTCCGAACAAATGAAAGTCATATGGTGACAGATCGGGGCTGTAGGCAGGGTGTGGCAGAACTTCCCACCTTTTCCTTGCTAACGCTTCCTGCACAATGTTCGCAACATGTGGACGAGCATTGTCGTGCAACAGAATCAGACCACGCGAAAGCATGCCGAGTCGTTTATTCTTGATGGCTGTATGCAGGTTGTCTAGTGTGTCTTTGTAGCGGATGGCATTGATGTTCACGCCAGGCTCTTTAAAGTCTACTAATAGAAGCCCTTCATGGTCAAAAAATGCGGTCAGCATAACCTTACCGGCGGAAATCTGTGACTTGAATTTTGTGGGTTTTGGTGATCCGGGATGTTTCCATTGCATGCTCGCTGATTTGCTGCACGGCTCAAAGTGGTGGCACCACGACTCATCGCCTGCCACTATACGCAACAGAAATGCATCATCCTCCTCTTCGTAACGTAGCAGGTGGTTCAAACTCCACCCCATGCGTTCTTCCTTATGGTGATCGACCTTGGACGGGATTCCTTATCACACCGGCCATTATTTTAACGGTCTGCAGCACAACCAATGAATACTAGGAGAATGAACACTTACACACTTCTACATTCGTATGTGTTTATTACGTCAGATGTGACGTCATTATGCTCCTCCTACGAATGTCCACTTGGCGCAGCACGGTCGGGTTTCATTTGAACACGCCTCGTATATTAAAATTGTCACACAAAAGTAGGCACGCACGTTTTCACACCACAACACTAAAATTCTAACAAAGTAATTAAGCAACACTGAGAGAATACGAAATAAAAAATAAAAAAATTAAAATGAATTTTTTTTTTAAAAATCTTACAAATTATGAAAAAAAACTGTCGAAGGCCTGTAGCCAATGAAATTAGAGTGTTTTAAGAAAGTAACAAAGTACTTATTACTTTATGCGTTACAGTAATCAACTAATTTTTCAGGGGAGAGACGGCTTTGGTCGCAGGGTTTAAGTCAATGTAAAAAAAAAAAAAAATTAGTGGATTCATCATCGATAATGGATGTCTCTGTCAGGTATATAATAGGGCCCGCGTTGCACAGACATCATTAGTGCTTGGCTGAGTGACGCAGGACTGAATTGCATCAAGTAGCCAAGATCTGGGTTCCACTGAGCACGACCAGGAAGGCTACGGGAGGAAGCATGATGACTGTAGATTTCGTCTGCAGTGGTTCGAACACTTGTAGGAGATTTTTGGGTCTGGGGCATTGTGGCACTGCTTGTTGAACTGTCATATACTGTGTTTGTGAGGGGCTGTCTTATAGGTAGTGGAGGAAACATAACATCGTAACGTTCGGCTTTCTGGCTGTAGGTTGCGTTCTGTTTGTTGTTAGGTAATTTGTTGGTTACAGGAGCGCTTCTTTGAGGGGCGGGTAAGGTGTGTTGTGCATTTTCATG
Source organism: Oreohelix idahoensis (assembly GCA_024509875.1). Lineage (NCBI taxonomy): Eukaryota > Metazoa > Mollusca > Gastropoda > Stylommatophora > Oreohelicidae > Oreohelix > Oreohelix idahoensis. The sequence continues at coordinate 490,661 of JAMPIV010011442.1, read as the reverse complement.
AAGGGCTGATCTCGTAGTTGATCGGTTTGTGTTCTTTGTGTCTGGTGGGTTGTCGTGTTGCGTTCGCTGCGGGTACTTGATGTTTTTTGCTAGGATGCTGCTACCTAGTTTTGATGTATGTTTTTTGATTTATGTAAAGGCGTTTCTTTGGTGCTCCAGAGTCGCTTGTGAAGAAAGGAGTGTTGTTGATAAAGCCAATGTTGTTGTATTCACAATAGCTCTGGAGTGTCTTGTTGTTGATGTCGGCTACGCGACATTGGAAGCCATAGCAAGGTGGAATAATGGATGACATAAAAATGGAGGAGTTAGGAAATTTTTGTTTTATTGTAGTGGTCAGTTTGGAAATCGCCGAAGGGCTAACGCTGTGTCCATTCACTATATCGTTGATCCCTACATGTACTGTTGTTCTTGTAATGTTATGATGTGTGTCGAACCTGTTAATTCTATCAATTAATCTTTCAGTTCCAGCTCCAGGTATCGCTAAAGCTGAGACAGTTTCCTCTTTTGTAGTAGACTGTCACAGACGAACTCAGCTGACCCTGAATCGTAGGATTCTATAGTACGACCCTTTGTAACGACCCCTTCGTATAGCACCAGAGCCCCCGAATAGTTTGGTAACTCTTCATCAAACGGGAATTTATTTTCACCTGGACTCATTGCTATGAAACCGTTCCACGCAGATGGCCAACATGTTGGCTGATTATTATGTGGACAGTTTATCTACCGGTCATTCTGGTCATCGCATTGATTTAAGGAAAGATTAAATCACGCCCACGGACATAGCCTGAGCAATGATATGAAGTTATTTTCATTAACTTGGGCAGTGGGGGCGTTGCCTACTTCAAACAGAGAGAGCGGAACAGGATCAAACAGACACGGAAGTGGTTTCAGGAACGTTGAGTGGGAGAGATCAAAGCAGTAGTGGTCCCGGAAACGAGACGCAAGCTTTCCTGGCGGAATTTTCACACCTCTATGTTAAGCGCTAAACCGACCGCAGACGGAGCGAACGGGGGAAGATGTCGGATGCAACAAACGGGGAAACGGGAAACCAGGGGACGGCATCTCTCTTTAGTCTGTCGGTCAGATCCCCGAAAGTCTCCTGAGATCTAAAAAAGTGTCAACTTTCTCATGCCCCCCTCATCTTTAATTCCATTTTAAATATATACAGACCACTAGAAAGCCAGGCTATCATTCAGTGCCAGAGATTTTTAAGATTCACTAGCTATTAGTAGAAAGTTGCTAGATTCCCATCTGAAATTGGTGGCTACAAATTGGAGTGTTTCTTTTCTGCGCACGGTATAATATATTTGTTAAAGTGATCAGTGGTCTAGTGCTTTCATTTTATTTCACTGGATTTTGTGTTTATTTAATCTATTTAATTAAACTCATCCCAAAAGTTCCAGTGGTAAATTTAATGATATATCTATTATAACATTTCCAAAAATAATAGATGTTTAAATGTTAAAGTAACTTTTAAAGTCGCGAAGGAATTTATAATTAATAAATTTAGTTAAGTCCTATATATATATATAGATGTGTATCTTAACCATTAGACTCGTGACGTGTTTTCTTAAATACATAATTAAATACGCGAGTGTATATATAGCCTTAACGGTAAATTTATCGCGCGTTAAGAATATTATTTGATTTTTGAAGTATGATTATGATTGTCATGGGTTTTATATCTTTTTCTCTAGAATGATCACCTTTGCGATCCCAGTATTATTAATAAATCATACAGAGAGTTTCCATACTCGGTTCTTAAACTTCCAGACAGTTTGATGAGACATTTTTTTAAATTTAATCTTGAGGCGGTCCGGTGCGGCCTAGCTGTCATAATTACATGAAAGAAAGCTTACCCAAGAACATTTAAAATATTATCATCAAATTTAAATTTCAATCTGTGAGATAAACTGGAAGATGAACAGTGCCAGTAGCAATAATTTATGTACGGCTCTAAATGTGAGAGAATACCGATTTACCTGACTGTGACCGAGCCTAGTTTTTCCTCACAGGACTAAAAACTTTACCGGTCAGTGGCTATCATCACGCATTGAAGGATTATACCAGCATCTCATTTTTCACCCCTATGTCGAACTGCGTCAGTGCCATCCCATAGACTCGTTTCTTATAATAAAACACAAGAAATCTTAGAACTTCAAGTCCGGCGATAAGCGGGAATATTTGCTCTCAGTGAAACCTTGCATTATCTGGGGCGGGACATAGAAGGACTAGACAGTTTCACATGTAAAGAGTTTAATTATTGTGTACCTAATTCTATGGATTGTCTGATGCTGCAATCGGTAAGTGTGTGGTGTATATGAGTGTGGATCCTCACAGAGTGTATGAATGACAGGAGATTTATTTTTGCAGAAACCATTTATCAACTGCCTACCGGGTAATACGTTTTTCTGTATACCCGGCATTGTTCCTTTAAGTGGGATAATTTGTTAACTCTGTTTCATCTCCCCCCCTTTTTTTTCTTTGCTTAGTAAAGGGAAGACACAATTGGGATAACAGTATTTTAGTCTACCACCCTACCTAATATTGTAACACCTCTTTCAGAGTAATTAACTTCATTGCTAGGTTACATTACCTATGTTCCTGATAACTATCTATCTTGGGACTGGGTTTACCTTTGTCTAATAAGCGGGAAGGGCTTAGTCGATACCAATCTTCTGTACCCCCATTCTCACCTTGTTAATTGTATTTTCTGTACTTATGATAATTTTTATGTAACCTGTTGGATGTTGTGATTGAGTTTAATGCTAATAAACGGCATAAACATACATAGTACTGTGTTGGACTACCAAGGCCCAAATCCCTCATATTTGTTTAAGATAGTTGTATCCACGTCGTCTGTGTGTCTGAAGCACCAAATCGGTGTGAGCGCAGATGTGTGTCTGGAAAACTGGCAAATAATTGTTTGACCAGGAGAGTGGAAGAGAAGATTGAGAGAAACGATTTGTCGTAAATAAGTCTGTCTTTACTCTCCTCCAGCACTCGGTGGAGCATCATATTTAATCTCTACATTTCTATCACTGAACTTTTTTCACCATCATTCTACACTCTAAACCGGACTACTATTTCTAAGACTCTTTCTCTCAAAATAAATTTACCACAATATTTGGCTGGCTCGCCGGGATAAAGATATTTTGAGTCTGATCTAAGTCTTGGTCTAAATAGATAGAGTGTGAGTGATCTGTCTTTGTGATTTAGGGAAATAAATAATTAATTACACCCCTAGACAACGCCTTTTAGTATTTGGGTCGTCCACACAGCATACTTACAGGTTGTTTTCTTTCCACAGCAGTGGAAAGTACGGATAATCATAAATTCGGGTAGCTAAATTATCCTCTGGCGGAGTAAATTAAATAATTTTTCTTTATAAGATTCGCTGGGATCACGTGACTAGTTTTACAGTCACTAAAGGTTTTTGAAGCGTTTGAGTTGAGCTAAGCTAAAGACGGATTGTTCTGATTTTTTAAAATTAAGTTAACTACGTCTCATCTCATAATTGACTTCAGGGACGGAGTTTGTTGTTAGAGAATTAAAATTTTCGGGGAAAATGTTTTTTTATTTTTTTCCCTTTTAAATTGTTTTAATATAAATCTTTCTCTACTGTTAGCAATAGTAGATTTTTTTCTAGTGTAACTTACCAATTAATTGGCATAGTTGCTTGCGTTAAAAGTCTTAAGTGACAATAATAGCGGCGATAAGTTAACACACGAGGTCATTAAGTAAAATTTTTTTTACTTTGGGTTTTTTCTCGTAGCGGCTTTGATTTTTTTCCCTTCTTGTTCTTTCTTAATACTCTCTAATAGTAGAAGCATCCAGTTCTTCAATCATGGCAGAGAGAATTAGGATAAGATCCATTTTGAGACAGGAAGCGAAAGACTCAGGATTAGAGGGAGAAGCCGCTAACTTGTTTGTCAACCAGGAACTTGACAGGTATGACGCGGAGCAAGAGAGAGCAGCAGCAGAGAAGAAGGAAGAGCAACAGAGAGAAGAAGCTAGGAAGAAAGAAGCGGACGATCGTCAATTGGAGCAGAAGAAAATTGAGGCAGAAATGGAAGCCCGCAGAGAGAGAGAAAGAGAAAGGGAAAGACAACATGAACTGGCGCTTAAGGCTTTAGAGAGTCGGGGCGCCTCTACTTCGAATAACGGAGAGCCGTCTTCGCCCCAGTCTCAGTAAATGGATCTCTCCAGCACTCAGTCTGCCCAATTAACAGCGATGTCTTTTGCTTTAGAGGCTTTTCCTAGCCCCAATGAAAAAATTGACACCTTCCTTGAAAAATTCGAACGGCTTGCAAATCTGTATGGGTTAGAGAGTTCCCGCTGGAGTCTTAAACTCTCAACTGCACTCAAAGGTAATGCGTATGACGTATACACGAAGCTGGGAACCAATCAACATGATTATGACATGCTAAAGAAGGCCTTACTAGAACGGTTTGAGATGACCGCCTGAAAATTTCTGCAAATGTTCAGAAACAGCCGGAAAGAGAGCACGGAAACTTTCCCACAGTTCTCTTCACGTCTCACAGGTTATTTGACAAAATGCATCGAATTATCGGACCTACCTCTTACATATGAGGGACTCCTTGAACTTGTTCTTGTGGAGCAGATAAAGTCAACTTTGTCAAACGAAACCCGTAGATTTTTGGCGGAACAGGGCGCAGTCAGACGTGAGGACATCCTCAATAAGGCCGAACGCTATACCAATGCAATGGCCGAACTTCCCAGCACTAAACGTAAACCCACAGATGAGCCATCTCGAAAACAAAATCTAGAGCATTCATCCTATTCTTCTAATTCCTCTCAGAATTATAACCAACGAGAAAATAATACCCAGAGACCTCCCCAGGAAAAATCGAAATTCTACAAAACCCGATTACCCCCCCCCCCCCCCCCCAACAACAATTCTGATCAACCCACCAAGCCTACGTGGCAGCGCGGCCACCAAGGTCAAGGAAAAGGAAAGACCCCTACACCAGGAACGTCTGATCAGGGCAAACAAACCGGGCCTAACCGCGTTGGATGTTTGCATACAGCCTCGAAAGGTAGAGTCAATGTCAGTGATTATCAACCTGAGGGGGACCGACCCTCAACTCGAGGAACTGTAATTTTGAATGGTACCTCAACTACTTGTCTCTTTGACACTGGACTAAGCTTCCGCTGTATCGTTGCTAGACACCTAGTCAAACCAGGTCAGGAGACAGAGGAAACCGTCAAACTTAGTGGAGTTTTCACGAGTGATGCACCCAGGACGCTTCCTATCGCACTGGTAGAAATACACTCTAATTTTGTCAGAGGTGTTATTAAAGCGGCCATAATGGATGATCCGATCTACCCAGTTATCCTGGGATGTAGATATGTGTTTATTGGGAGACCAAAGGAGCCGATTGTGGCAGCGGCAACCACAAGAGAGCAGGCCAAGAAAGAGAGGGAGCCTGCGCCAAATTTGTTGCCGAATGAACTGAAGGAGGCGCAACAAAAGGACCCTACTCTGGAGCCCTGCTTTAAAAGACTGCCCATGGCTAAGGACCTCAGACACAACGGAGACATCTTTTCTGAGAATGGCGTATTGTATCGTAGAACGGGCAACCCGGACACGTGGAATATTCAGCTCCTAGTACCGACGCAGTACAGAAGCCAGATCTTAGAAATGGGGCACTCTCTTCCCTTTAGCGGACATATGGGACAAAACGCCACTATTCAGCGAATAAAAAACCACTATTGGTGGCCAGGAATGAACTCTGACATTACCAGGTATGTGAAATCCTGCGCCCAGTGCCAACGGGTAGCACCAAAGCACTTGACACCCCCAGTACCTATGGGGCAAATGCCAATAGTGGGTACTCCATTTGAACGGGTTGCTGTCGACATCATTGGACCCCTGGAAAGGACCAAAAGAAGGAACAGGTTCATCCTGACCTTAGTCGACACTTGCACAATGTGGGCCGAAGCAGTACCGCTACCATGCATAAATTCCAAGCATGTCGCAGAAGCCCTCGTGCAAATCTTTACACGGTTGGGATTCCCTCAACAAGTTTTGACGGACAATGGATCCCAATTCCGTAGCCTGTTAATGGAGGAGATCTTTAAGATCTTGAGGGCCAAACATATCCACACCAGTCCCTACCATCCGGCCGGAAATGGGCTCGTGGAACGTTTTAACGGCACCCTCACCATCATGTTACGTAAGCTGGGTCAGGAGAAACCGGAAGACTGGGACCTATATATATATATCGGCTGCCTTATTCGCCTACCGAGAGGTTCCTCAAGCGTCTACGGGATTCGCGCCAGCTACACTTTTATTTTGCAGACCTATTAAGGGGCCACTAGAAGCCTTACTTCGGTCCCTGACAGACCAAAAGGCCGACGAGACAGTCGTCTCTGCAAGCAAGTATGTATCTGAGCTCATGGAAAGGCTAAAGCTAGGTTGGGATCTAGCTACAACCAACCTTAAGAAAGCCCGCGCTAAACATGCTAAAAGATTCAACAAAGCTGCAAAAGAGAGAGAACTACAACCAGGGGAGAAAGTTTTGTTGCTACTTCCAACCGGAAGCAATAAACTTCGCATCGGATGGCAAGGGCCGTTTACCGTCCTTAAAAAGATCTCACGTACCAATTACAAGATCTCCATCAAAGGAAAGGAGAAGGTCTTCCACGTAAATCTACTTAAGAAATATCTGGAGAGACCGGTGCCATCCTCCGAGCATCTCCTGGCTGTCGCCATAGCAACGGAAGACGAGGAAGATGATGATGGTTGCATGGAGTATCCATTGCAACCCACAGAATCCTTTAAAGATGTCAAGTTCGGCGACAGTCTCTCACTAGAACAACAAACAGAAACCAGGGCGCTACTGAAGCAGTACAGTGCAGTCTTAACGGATGTACCTGGTCGAACAAATCTCATTGAATTTGATATGAAATTAACAAACGAGACCCCTGTTCGAACCAGAGTTTACCCCATACCGTACACTAAACTGATGCACTTCGCGGAGAAATAGACAAGCTGCGCCAGGAAGGAATTATCAGTGAGTCTACATCTCCTTACAGTTCCAGTGTAGTGCTGTTGCAGAAGCCCAATAAGGAAGTTCGGCTGTGTATAGATTACCGGCTGCTAAACGCTGTTACGCAATTCCAGCCCGAACCTCTCCAAACTGTTTCTGAGTTGTTCACCAAGCTTAGCAAGGCAAAGATTTTCTCCAAGATTGACCTCAGTAAAGGTTACTATCAAATACCAGTCAAGGAGGAAATTAAACCCTTGTTAGCTTTCAGCACTAGTGAAGGACATTACACATTTAATGTGATGCCATTCTGTTTGCATAACGCACCAGGAGTGTTCACCAGGATGATGAGGAAGCTTCTAGAACCTTTGCAAAGTCCCCATATCCATAATTGTATGGATGACATATTAATTGCATCGGAAACCTACGAAGAACATATTGCTACGGTTGCTATGCTCCTCAGGAGACTACAGGAAACTGGTCTCACAGCCAGACCTAGCAAATGTCTCATCGGGTTTGAACAGTTAGACTTCCTGAGGCATACTATTTCTCACGGCTGTTGTTGGCCTGTTCAGAAGAACGTGGAGAAAATAGTGGCAGCAAAAAGACCCCGAACGAAGAAAGACGTACGTTCCTTCATATCACTATGTGCATACTATCAGAAGTACATCCAGAACTTCAACGGAATAACGGCACCTCTGACTGACCTCACAAAGAAAGGTTGTCCTGATAAGGTCATTTGGGATCAAAAGTGCGAACACGCATACAGCACTTTGAAAGGACAGTTGTCTGCATACCCCATTTTGAGGTTGCCTGACCTCAAGAAACCTTTTGTATTACGGGTCGACGCGTCAGGTCAGGGCATCGGGTCAACACTGCTTCAAGCCGATGACAGGGACCCAAACATGCTATTTACAGTTGCCTATGGCAGTCGGAAATTAAATAAAGCTGAACGGAACTACAGCGTAGTCGAAAGAGAATGCCTCGCTCTGATTGACGGTATCAGACGCCATCATGAGTTTCTCTATGGTACATCTTTTACGGTTCAAACAGACCACGCTCCGTTAGCCTCTCTTGGTGCCAATAAAGAATTTAACGCAAGGATCATGTGGTGGGCCCTTCTTTTAAGCGTTTATTCTTTCAAAGTGGAATACATTCCGGGAAGACAGAATGTCGGGGCGGATTTCCTGAGTAGAAACTGGACTACGGACGAAGAGGAAGAAGTTGAAGATACCAATCACCCTAAAGCTACCGATCAGGGCAGCTTCATTGTCAGAAATTAAACATGAAAATATGTTTTCATGTCTCAAAAGAGGGGACGATTGTCGCAGACGAACTCAGATGACCCTGAATCGTGGGATTCTATAGTACGACCCTTTGTAACGACCCCTTCGTATAGCACCAGAGCCCCCGAATAGTTTGGTAACTCTTCATCAAACGGGAATTTATTTTCACCTGGACTCATTGCTATGAAACCGTTCCACGCAGATGGCCAACGTGTTGGCTGATTAATATGTGGACAGTTTATCTACCGGTCATTCTGGTCATCGCATTGATTTAAGGAAAGATTAAATCACGCCCACGGACATCGCCTGAGCAATGATATGAAGTTATTTTCATTAACTTGGGCAGTGGGGGCGTTGCCTACTTCAAACAGAGAGAGCGGAACAGGATCAAACAGACACGGAAGTGGTTTCAGGAACGTTGAGCGGGAGAGATCAAAGCAGTAGTGGTCCCGGAAACGAGACGCAAGCTTTCCTGGCGGAATTTTCACACCTCTATGTTAAGCGCTAAACCGACCGCAGACGGAGCGAACGGGGGAAGATGTCGGATGCAACGAACGGGGAAACGGGAAACCAGGGGACGGCATCTCTCTTTAGTCTGTCGGTCAGATCCCCGAAAGTCTCCTGAGATCTAAAAAAGTGTCAACTTTCTCATGCCCCCCTCATCTTTAATTCCATTTTAAATATACACAGACCACTAGAAAGCCAGGCTATCATTCAGTGTCAGAGATTTTTAAGATTCACTAGCTATTAGTAGAAAGTTGCTAGATTCCCATCTGAAATTGGTGGCTACAAATTGGAGTGTTTCTTTTCGGCGCACGGTATAATATATTTGTTAAAGTGATCAGTGGTCTAGTGCTTTCATTTTATTTCACTGGATTTTGGGTTTATTTAATCTATTTAATTAAACTCATCCCAAAAGTTCCAGTGGTAAATTTAATGATATATCTATTATAACATTTCCAAAAATAATAGATGTTTAAATGTTAAAGTAACTTTTAAAGTCGCGAAGGAATTTATAATTAATAAATTTAGTTAAGTCCTATATATATATATATATATATATATATATATATATATATATATATATATATATATATATATATATATATATATATATAGATGTGTATCTTAACCATTAGACTCGTGACGTGTTTTCTTAAATACATAATTAAATACGCGAGTGTATATATAGCCTTAACGGTAAATTTATCGCGCGTTAAGAATATTATTTGATTTTTGAAGTATGATTATGATTGTCATGGGTTTTATATCTTTTTCTCTAGAATGATCACCTTTGCGATCCCAGTATTATTAATAAATCATACAGAGAGTTTCCATACTCGGTTCTTAAACTTCCAGACAGTTTGATGAGACATTTTTTTTAAATTTAATCTTGAGGCGGTCCGGTTCGGCCTAGCTGTCATAATTACATGAAAGAAAGCCTACCCAAGAACATTTAAAATATTATCATCAAATTTAAATTTCAATCTGTGAGATAAACTGGAAGATGAACAGTGCCAGTAGCAATAATTTATGTACGGCTCTAAATGTGAGAGAATACCGATTTACCTGACTGTGACCGAGCCTAGTTTTTCCTCACTGGACTAAAAACTTTACCGGTCAGTGGCTATCATCACGCATTGAAGGATTATACCAGCACCTCATTTTTCACCCCTATGTCGAACTGCGTCAGTGCCATCCCATAGACTCGTTTCTTATAATAAAACACAAGAACTCTTAGAACTTCAAGTCCGGCGATAAGCGGGAATATTTGCTCTCAGTGAAACCTTGCATTATCTGGGGCGGGACATAGAAGGACTAGACAGTTTCACATGTAAAGAGTTTAATTATTGTGTACCTAATTCTATGGATTGTCTGATGCAGCAATCGGTAAGTGTGTGGTGTATATGAGTGTGGATCCTCACAGAGTGTATGAATGACAGGAGATTTATTTTTGCAGAAACCATTTGTCAACTGCTTACCGGGTAATACGTTTTTCTGTATACCCGGCATTGTTCCTTTAAGTGGGATAATTTGTTAACTCTGTTTCATTCCCCCCCCCTTTTTTTCTTTGCTTAGTAAAGGGAAGACACAATTGGGATAACAGTATTTTAGTCTACCACCATACCTAATATTGTAACACCTCTTTTAGAGTAATTAACTTCATTGTTAGGTTACATTACCTATGTTCCTGATAACTATCTATCTTGGGACTGGGTTTACCTTTGTCTAATAAGCGGGAAGGGCTTAGTCGATACCAATCTTCTTTACCCCCATCCTCACCTTGTTAATTGTATTTTCTGTACTTATGATAATTTTTATGTAACCTGTTGGATGTTGTGATTGAGTTTAATGCTAATAAACGGCATAAACATACATAGTACTGTGTTGGACTACCAAGGCCCAAATCCCTCATATTTGTTTAAGATAGTTGTATCCACGTCGTCTGTGTGTCTGAAGCACCAAATCGGTGTGAGCGCAGATGTGTGTCTGGAAAACTGGCAAATAATTGTTTGACCAGGAGAGTGGAAGAGAAGATTGAGAGAAACGATTTGTCGTAAATAAGTCTGTCTTTACTCTCCTCCAGCACTCGGTGGAGCATCATATTTAATCTCTACATTTCTATCACTGAGCTTTTTCACCATCATTCTACACTCTAAACCGGACTACTATTTCTAAGACTCTTTCTCTCAAAATAAATTTACGACATAGACATCCGATCATTGTATATGCCTTTTAGGAGAGAGTCGCCAATTATAATATGTGCTGCTTTACTACATGGTTGTTGACTCGGCTTTCATTTGTGCTGACAAAGTGAACTTACAGACAAGCGCACGCGAGAAGCACACGTGATCTGTGTGTAATATGAAATCTAATTGCTAAGGACCTCCCGCTACGCTCCCAAAAACGTCACGCGCAACAACAAAAAAAATTAAAAAAATACTGTGTTGGTTCAAATAGAGGACGTCACCGAATGTAAAACGTTTCCTTGAAATTTGAGATGGCTTATCTCCCATCACATTTTAAAATCTCTTCTCCTTTTCACCGGCCAACCAGGGAATTATCAATTTTTGGCTGGTAACTTTTCTTAGCGTTCACCATCGACACTTTTTGCTGTCTGGTAACTTTTCTAAGCGTTGACCACCGACACTTTTTTTTTATGGCTGGTAACTTTTCTCAGCTTGACCATCGACACTTGCTTATGGCTGTTAACTTTTCTCAGCGTTGACCATCGACACTTTTGAATGGCTAGTAACTTATCTCAGCGTTGACCACCGACACTTCCTTATGGCTTGTAATTTGTCTTTTCGTTGACCACCGACACTCCCTTATGGCTTGTAATTTGTCTTTTCGTTGATCACCGACACTCCCTTATGGCTTGTAAGTTGTTTTTTCGTTGATCACCGACACTTTAGTATGGCCTTAATTACTGATGTGTCTTTAAGCGTGACAGGGCAGAATCAGTCTTTTTCGTAGTGTCTATTTGGTAGATCGTTGGCCTGCTCTTCTTTAATGTTTCATCTGTCCAGCCGCAAACATCACAGGAGCTGTGAGAATCTACATATCAGACATTTCATCTTGTGTATAAATTACTTGATGAGACACAGAACAAATACGACTACTACTTCCTCATTCATGTCATACATGGCGACTAATAAGACGTTGCACCTGAGGCTGGCAGCCTCATCTTGTAAAAGAAATTGCGACAGAAGCCCCCCCACTGCAAAAACATGATTTTTTTAATGCCGGCTTCATGTAAGGGAAACAAGCCGCAGTGGTAGCCCCCATACTTCATTAACTCTCTGACTCCGGAACAACGCTTAGAGCGTTGGTTAGATTTGATAGCCGTGCCAGAACAACTCTCAGCATTGTTTTTAGTCTTTCAAGAATTCAAATTACAGCACAGGGTGGAAAATAATTGCGGAGTCAAAGAGTTAAGAGTGAAAAGCAAAATGTTAATGATAAATACTTCACCCAGTGATGCTTGAGAATTGTGTCGTATTGATAGTGGTCATTTAGACAAGGGATTCTCAACCTTTTGTTGCTCATGGCCCCCCTTATGAGCCTCATTTACCTCTATAGCCCATCTCAGAGTTGCTGTTAGCTGGAACAAAAAAAAAATGTTTTACCATCTTACTGTGGCCCCCTAGAAATATGGCATGGCTTCCTGGGATACAATATTCCTCCACGTTGAGAACCACTGATTTAAACCACCGGTACAGAATACAATGTCAGTGATGTTAATAGATCTCTACTCTCGGCTTCATACAGTGTTTCTTAACCAGGGATGCATGCACCCACTGGGCGTGCGAGACCCAACTTCAGGGGGTGTCAGACATGTCCGATATTTTAGAAATGGAATCATTATAATCACTATATGGTACACATAACTCATCATTATAATCACTATATGATACACAGAACTCATCATTATAATCACTATATGATACACAGAACTCATCATTATAATCACTATATGATACACAGAACTCATCATTATAATCACTATATGATACACAGAACTCATCATTATAATCACTATATGATAAACAGACTGCCGTCAATGGTACCTATACCTTGTAGCGGTATGGCAGCTTGCGTACCCTGACAATCCCCAGAGCTATGCCAGTGGGAGTTTTACTCCTGGTAGGTTCAACCAAGCTGGACTGGTCTGTGTGGGTAGGGGTCAGACAAAAGCTGGTACCCTGGTCCTCCAGGTTGGGGGTTTTAGCATAGGGCTGACACCCCTGTCTATGTAAAAAAAATAATGAAGTTACGGAAACAACATCAAATGAACAAACTTTGCTGCGGGAGGGACATTCGGAGTCTGTGGCTCGTATGACTGTCAGTGGTGAAAGCCGAAAGGAAGCCACTGACATGAAAACGGATGTCCTGACCGCAAAACAGGATACAAGAATAGGATTTTGGAATGTCAGGACAATGTACGAGACAGGTAAACTAAGACAGGTCACGGCAGAAATGAGAAACTATAGGTTACACATCCTGGGGATAAGCGAGAGCAGATGGACAGGGGCAGGAAAAGTTAAAACAGCAACAGGAGAAACAGTACTTCACTCTGGCAGAGAGGATGGACAGCACAGTGAAGGCGTAGCCATTATTCTACAGAAAGGGATAGAAAGGACATTACTGGAATGGAAACCCATCAACAACAGACTGATACGATTGAGATTGAGAGGGAGATTCACCAACACTACAATAATACAATGCTACGCACCAACGAATGATAGCGATGAGGAGGTCAAGGATGAATTCTATCAACAACTGCAGAAAGAAATGGAGGACACACCTAGATATGATCTTGTTATAGTAATGGGAGACCTCAATGCGAAAGTTGGTACACACAATACATATAATGAAAGAACAATGGGGAAATGCGGCAGCGGAATAGCAAACGAAAATGGGGATAAGCTAATAAGTTTCTGTAGCATTAACAACCTGGTCATTGGAGGAACACTTTTCCCACATAAGGAAATTCACAAGTTAACATGGGAATCACCAAATGGTCGGGACAGAAACCAGATAGACCACATCATGGTTAACGGTAGATGGAGACATGCATTACAAGATGTGAAGGTAAGAAGAGGTGCAGATGTGGGAAGCGATCACCATTTAGTAGTTGCAAAACTGAAAGTGAAACTAAGAAGGGCTGGACCAACTGTAACTACACAGAAAAGGTTTGACATCAGCAAATTGAAGGACCCCCTTACCAGAAAAGCTTTTGCGGCCGACATTAAGAAACGATATCAATTTGCCAAAAGCCAGGAAAAGTCATTGACTGATGATATAGACCAGAATTTTAACACCATTTCAACAATATATAAGGAAAGTAGCAAATCATGCTTAGGATTCCAGGAAAGGAAGAAGCAAGACTGGATAACACCAGAAACACTAAACACCATAAAGATGAGAAAGGAAATGAAAAGAAAGAAAACAGAAGCGAAGTCCCCCAGGTTAAAGCAACTATATAGCGAACAGTACAGTCAACTGGACAGGGAAGTTAAACGCCAAACCCGAGCCAACAAAAGGAATTTCCTAGACGATCTTGCAAAACAGGCAGAAGAGGCAGCACTGAGAAATGAACAAAGCACAGTATACAAAATAACTAAATTCATCAGCGGAAAACAAGGTGCAAACAATATTACATTAGTAAGAGATAAGCAAGGAAATCTCATTAAGACAGCAGAGGGACAGGAAACAAGATGGGCAGAGCACTTCAGAGAAACTCTGAACAAGGAAATACCAAAGACACAATTGAATGTTCCTGAGGCTGAAAACGATCTAGATGTAAATACAGACATTCCACGAAAAGAAGAAATCATCACAGCAATCAAATGGTTAAAGAACGGTAAAGCTCCGGGCCATGATAACTTAAATGCAGAGCTATTTAAGACAGACCCTGAGCTAGCAGCAGAACTATTAGAACCACTATTTGCACAAGTGTGGAAAACGGGGACAACACCATCAGAGTGGAACAAAGGAATAATTGTCAAATTGCCCAAGAAGGGAGATCTTACAGACTGCAATAATTGGAGAGGAATCACTCTTCTCTCAGTTCCCAGCAAAATACTAGGCGGGATAATTATACAGAGAATTTCAAAGGCAGTAGACTACAAACTGAGGAAAGAACAAGCAGGATTTAGAAAGAACAGAAGATGTGTAGACCATATATTCACTCTCAGGAACATTATAGAGCAGTGCTCAGAATGGCAAAGACAGCTTTACATAAATTTTGTTGATTTTGAAAAGGCTTTTGATAGCATACATAGGGACAGTCTATGGAAATTACTGAGGGCTTATGGAATTCCAAGCTGCATAGTGTCAATCATAAAAAGCCTCTATGCCAACTTTACGTGTAGTGTTGGGCAGAGCAACCTAACCTTCGAGGTGAAGACAGGAGTACGACAGGGATGCCCCTTATCAACCACTCTATTTTTAACAGTCATAGACTGGGTGATGCGCCAGACAACAGAGGGCAGTCCAAGAGGAATAAGATGGACTACATTTTCAACATTGGAAGATCTGGAATATGCAGATGACATTGCACTGCTGGCACATTCACATCAACACATCCAGGAAAAAACGGATAGACTTAATAAATTTAGCCAGCAGGTGTGCTTGAACATCAATTTAAAGAAGTCTGAGGTCATGACGCTCAATGTGAGCAACCCTGAGCCCATATCAGCAAGGAATCAGCAACTGGTACAGACAGATACCTTCACATACCTAGGAAGCATAGTAACACCAGATGGTGGGGCAGGCAAAGACATCAACATCAGAATGAATAAGGCAAGAACAGCCTTCTTTAGCCTAAATAACATCTGGAAGTCCTCCCAATACAGCACAAGCACAAAATTAAGATTATACCAGAGTTGCGTGCTTTCTGTGCTTCTCTATGGTGCGGAATGCTGGAGAGTCACAGAGAAAGAAATGTCAAAATTGTCCTCTTTTCACACAACATGCCTAAGAAAAATTCACCTAATCTTTTGGCCGAATACCATCACCAACCAAGATCTGCTTACTCGTAGCAAGCAAGAGGACATGCATAACATCATAGCTGGCAGACGCTGGAGCTGGGTTGGTCATGTCCTCAGAAGAGACCCCGATGCCATCACAAGAACAGCTATGCTTTGGACCCCTGAAGGAAAGCGAAAGAGAGGCCGACCAAAAACAACTTGGCGGAGGACTGTGGAGGCTGAGATGCAAAGAATGAACCAGAGTTGGGGCACTGTACGAAGGATGGCCACCGACCGTGCAAAGTGGAATCAATTTGTTGTTGCCCTACAAGACGCCACTAGGCGTGATGGCCACTGACTGCTTTGACGGTCGGTGGTTAAGGATCGAAGAAGAAATGATACACATAACTCATCATTATAATCACTATATGATACACAAAACGCATCATTATAATCACTATATGATACACAGAACTTATCATTATAATCACTATATGATACACAGAACTCATCATTATAATCACTATATGATACACAGAACTCATCATTATAATCACTATATGATACACAGACCGCATCATTATAATCACTATATGATACATAGAACTCATCATTATAATCACTATATGATACACAGAACTCATCATTATAATCACTATATGATACACAGAACTCATCATTATAATCACTATATGATACATAGAACTCATCATTATAATCACTATATGATACACAGAACTCATCATTATAATCACTATATGATACACAGAACTCATCATTATAATCACTATATGATACACAGAACTCAAATGTATTTTACAAAATGGAACAGTGACAATATGAATTAAATACCGACCTTTAGTCACATTTTGTATATAACATTTTTTTCAAAATATACTTTTCTTCCTTTTTACTTATTTGTGATATATTTCACGAGCTGGTAGATAATTGGGTGCCAGGCTTCTTAAGATGATGTAAAGGTGTGCTAGGCTTCTGAAGATGTTATAAAGGGGTATTAGTCTTCTTAAGTTGTTATAAAGGTCCTAGGCTTCTTAAGATGTTACAAAGGGGTGCAAGACTTCTTAAGATGTCATGAAGGTGTGCGAGACTTTTTAAGATGTCATAAAGGAGTGCGAGGCTTCTTAAGATGTCATAAAGGTGTGCGAGACTTTTTAAGATGTCATAAAGGTGGGCGAGGCTTCTTAAGATGTCATACAGGTGTGCGAGGCTTCTTAAGATGTTATAAAGGGGTGCGAGACTTCTTAAGATGTTATAAAGGGGTGCGAGACTTCTTAAGATGTTATAAAAGGGTGCGAGGCTTCTTAAGCTGTCATAAAGGGGTGCAAGACCTGTAAAAGCACTGCCTTAATATGTGCTCCGCCACTGGGAAGAGGAAATAACACCGCCCTTGCCGAAACAGGCAACTGTAGACAAACTGAATATATTTTGTGTTAACATTACAAATGTAAATATTCACTATGAACCGTATTCTGAATTTTAAAACACCTAGTTAGAAGAATAATAATAAAAAAGTTTCGCTTATATCAAGCCTAAATTATAAACATTATTTTCCTGTTTTGCTCCCTTTGGAGCACGGTGCAACCACTGCAAGTGTCCCCCCTTCCAGGAAGCTGGCACAAAGCATTCACGATGCTCTTGCGGCAGTGGTTGCTGTAGCTATACTTTTTACATGATGAGGTTGCCAGCCTAGTACATAAACCTCATATTATTCGTCTTGTATGACATTGCCTCTGCGTCGCCTTGCTACTGCTATATTCCATCTTCACTTCAACTTATTTTGAGAAATACGCGTTGACAATTTTTGGTTCAATAGTTTTTAAGAAGGATATATGTGACGTATAATGGAAAGAGCGCCTACAGTAATCTGACAGTCTTTTGTAATCTTGTAGCGTTCTAAGATTTGCTAGCAAAACCATGCATTTTTTTCTACCTGCGTTTATTTACACAAGCGTTCTTTTCGTCCCACCTCTTTTTCTGTGAACACGAGCTAACGCAATGTTTACAAACTTTCGTGACCTGCCAGTCATAACAGGTAGCGAATCAGGTTTGTTTACCTAAGTCTTCTCACGTGAGCTTATCTGTCAATCATACGATACTTGACAGACCGCACGTGAATAACATAGAATCTTTTGAAGTTCGTACTCAGGGGAAGTCAGAAACCCCCTGGGCTCTTTGATGCCAGAAGCGGGCATTCGTACAGAGAAAATGTTAGAGAACCTCGTTACGGATATAGGTCTTTTGATGGCGGTCAAACGCCCGAGAAAAGTCGACCGTAAACTTTTATCTGGGGAACTCTGTTCTGATTCTCCGTTACTCACACAATAGTGCGAAAAGTAACATCATCTATAGATCACAGAAACATAAAGATATATAAACTGTGTTTTCTTAAACCTGCTATCAGTTGTCGCTCAGAATTGTTGCATAGTCTAAGCACGTAGTTCTAGAACCATTGTGGAAAATGTGTTAATAGCATTCGTGGGGATTTTCATTCTGATTTTCTGACCTGATCAAGGGCGTCCAGCGGTCTTTTGGTCTTTTCTTTTTTTACTGATTGGTTAATGTTGTCTTTTCTTGGCTTGTGCGTCACCAATTTCATTGGTGAGCAAATATTTGCCAACGATACATGCGAAACATTTTAACGGGTAAAATTTAACTGGACTTTCCAAACCCAGCAATATTTTTTCAGTTTTATCAGCCCACTGGAGTAGTGAAAAAAATAGCATTCATTCCCGACTTCTGACAGTCGTATTCAAGCGTAGCATCCATAATTTACGCTGTTTCAGAATCGGCACTCTACAATAGAGCCAGCCGATAGGATTATCATCATCATCATATGTAACATTTTTAGGAACCAGAGGTTTCCCAATACTGGAAGTATTTTCCTCTTTTAACTGTGAACCCGAAGATCACGTTTTCTACATCAACTATTGGCGGTGACATTTTGTCCATCCAGGAAAAAACCTACACCTAATTAGTCTTTATTTGTAGAGGATGGACTGGGGTCAATTTGGGAATTAAACCTGACTTTTTTATATTCAGGATAATTGTATTTCCAAGGGATATCACCAAGAGTAGGTAAGAGTGATTGAGTGGCCACTGCATGAAAGTGAATATTTTTCTTGGTTACAGGGACTTTACCAACATTGGGTTTTGCTTAAACTTGTTAACTTACTGGATAGCCTATAGTAGGAACCTGTTTACTTTACTGTCTACTCTGTAACATAGTGCTAACCTTTGACCTTTGGGTTATTAACTTTTTGCGTTCTTTTTCTCAAGAAGGGGAGGGCACATTTATTCTGCTATTTTCTTATGTATGTAAATATGATTTTATATGATCTTTCTTTAGATATTTGATGTTGTCAAGTTTAAATGATAAAAAACAACAAAAGAAACTTAACTTTGTGTGTTGGTCAGACCCATACCCAAGTAAACGTAGTTTTTCACGTTTGTGTGTCTTGTTGTCACATATCTGTGTGTGTGTGTGTGTGTAGTTAAACTTATATTTATATGTATGAGGAGGGCAAGGTTGTCTTGTACTAACTTATAGTCGTATAGATAGGCTGGAATAGAGAAACTTACTCATTCCAGAGACATATCTTTTCCTTAAGCTATCACCCCGTGAATTCTATTTCTCACACCTTTATTTCTCACTTACTTATCACCATCCACTCTACTCAGACGGGGCAAAAATAACTCACAACCTATCTGTACGACAATATATCACATTAAAATGAACTTTTTTATGATGACTCAAACTTTTCACTGTACAATATTGTGTAGGATGCTAGATTAAACTATTTTTTGTCGCTTTATGACCTCATGTAAATTTTGGCCACAAGTGGAGAGAGAATAAAGCGGTACTAATGCAACGTCTGGGCGCAGTAATACTATTCTTTCTGTCTCATAAGAGACCCCCCGGGAACTATTTGGGGAAAATCCATTTTGTTTTGTAATTATTATTTTTTTGTCAAATCAAACGTACTTTTGCTATTTACGTGAATAAATAATAGTAAATAGTCAAGATATATTTTATACTTACTTATTTAGTCGTTCCTCTTCTACCGTGAGGTGTAAAGGTTTGGAAGAGAGAGCGCCCGACTATCCTATCGGCTGTCTTCCTCCTGGCCTGGTTCCATTCTAGTCCTCGGTCCTTCAAAGATTGTCTAATGTTGTCCTCCCAGCGGACTCTGGGTCGTCCTGGGGGTCTGGATTCCTGGCTCTTTGTTTCCCATGCTTGTTGTGGTAACCGATCTTCTCCCATTCTGCAGACATGGCCAAACCATCTTAGTTGGGACTGTTCTACTTGGGTCTGCAGGGGAGGGATTTTAGGCCTTGACGTATCGTCTGGCTGCCGACCATGTCTCTTCTTGTTACTTCAACCACCTTCCTCAGATACCGCATTTCTGAGGTTTGGATCTAGCTTTTGTGGGTTGTAGTCATTGCCCATGACTCGCATCCATATGTCAAGACTGGGACAGGTGGAGCGGTATACAGCCATCTTTGTTTATATTTTATACGAAATATTTAATTGTTACAGAACAATAGCAGCACACGAGGAAGTAACCCACCAAAAGATCACGCCGGGGGGAGGATAATTATATTGTTTGTTACATGCCCGGATGACGGCACTAATTCTGTGGCGATTTAATTCTTTCCCATGGCAGTTCATATTCATTGGATCTTAGTTGTCAGACTTGTCATGACTTGCTGTCAAGGGTTAGTGCAACATATTAAAAAAATTAATAAAAGGTCTGCGTGCTCATTTAATGGGTATTCAATCTAGTTTTCACGGTGCAGTGCCGCACTGTTTCTGGATTTCCCCCCCCCCCTCCTAAAATGTGCTATGAGAAAAAAAATGCAAAGCCTGTATGACCTTTTAAGAGTTGTTCAATTTAGTTTTCACGGTCCCATACGCGTTTTTCCGTATTTTCTTGAAAAGCTAGTGGGAATTTTTTTTCTCTAACCAGCGGCACTCGAGCTTTCCAGCTCTTTTGGCCCAATGACATGTCATTGCGAGGCTGGAAGGGGGGGGGGGGGGTTCAGTGGACTTTCCTTCCAACCCGGTCAGGAGCTTCGCTCCTTCCCATCCACATGGGATTTATGTGCAGGAGCCGTTCAGGTTATTCAGTCAAATTTCCGGTCGTAAACATTCTTTCAAACGCTGACGCCCGGGTTTGAACCATGAAAACCTGGTCGCCAGTACAACGTTGTAGCCATTACACAGCGCGGCTCCAGTGGGAATTTTTAATTATGGTAAAATTCAATTAGTAAAATGTGGAAATTTTATGAATCACATTGTCATATTCCAAGAGTGTAAGAAATATGGAAGGTAAAGGATCCCGTTACACGCCCATTGAGGCATAAGGTGTTAGGCATGTATTTCCTTGACCATCGGCACACTAGGGGTGATGTGGTCAGCATCACGCCGGCCGCCTTAACCTTCCCAGAGTAAATCTGGTACCCAATTCATGAGGCTGTGCACTAACCCACTGAGCTACCGCGGCTCCTGTAAGAAATATGGATCGACAGTATTTCTTTTAGTTGATAGAATAGGTTGCCGTAGTGCAGCCTGTTAGATACAGGGGCAGTGTAAATCCTTTCTGTACATACACAACTATTTGCACGCTTAACAGAAAGAGTCACTAAACACGACTGTTAGCTTAGGCTTCCGTAATTGTACACCATCACCACAACTTCAACAAGCTTTTCTATATAGACTTACGTATCTTTCTATTCAAGGAAGACACAAGGACTAACATCGCAGCGCTCTGACGGCTGCACTCCACAAATGCAAATACAAAAAAGTATAACCATTGTCAGCAGGGATCTAATCCTACCTACCGTGAAGTGAGATAAACAGCGAGATAGGTGTTTCGTTTCGTTTGTTTGTTTTTTCTTGTTTTAGTAGTTGATGTGATGGGAGGCGGGAAAACTTGCCGTCGTCTTCTAACATGGCTTCGTTCTTGATCTTTGTGTTTTCTCATTCTGGATCTCCTCTGTTTCTTCATTAAACTTCTTATTTTTCTTTGTTTTTTTCAGAATGTTACTCCCTGGGAAATTCTTTGATTATACAAGTTATGAGAATATTGGACACGCAGCCCATCTCTGGGGTCAGTGGCGAAGAGCATCTTTCTGCATATAATGCAGTTTTGAGCTGATTGGCTAATAAGACTTCATTTATTATTTATCCGTCAGCTCCCCAAGGCTTTGAACAAACTTTTGCCAAGTCCTCCTGTCTTGTGTCATCAGCTCCAGGTCTTTTATGTCTTTTTCATTTCTTGTCCATGTAGTTCATGAAAGTTTTGTGGCTTAGCTTATTTTTTTTTAAAAGGAGCCAGCCTACTGCCCAACCCCCCTTAGGCGCCTTTTAAAACATAATTGGTAGGTTACATTTCTATTATTCTTTGCTGTCCTGTTGGATCCCGGCAACACACGGATCGGTGTTAACAAGACTTTATTTAAATACTTCTTCATTTTGCTGCTCAGTACTTGTGTCTTTAAGTGTAGTGTGGAAATTTACTAGAGATCTTGCACGAATCGGAATTTCTTATGGGTACATACTATCCATCAGGATAATGCAAGCTTACTTAACTTACTTAGTCGTTCCTCTTCTATGCTGGGGTGTAGAGGTTTGCCAGACAGAGCGACCTACTATCCTATCGGCTGTCTTACTCCCGGCATGGTTCAAATCTAGTACTCGATCCTTCAGAGATTGTATACTGAAGCACATTAAAAACGCACCACCTGTATAATCCAGGAACAGAGTGTGAAATGTAAATATAAGTGTGTACAAGTTTACATATTTGGAATCTTTATTCATTTTCCTATGAATCCATGCTGGTCATTAATTTGTACATTTGATTGTTATGAAATTAATTGCATTCTGTGCAGGCAAGGGAGAAAACCAAAAATACAAAAAAATGCACGTGCGTTATCCTGCTGGAGAAGCTGCAAGTCTGGATAAATTGTGAACGCAGGAGCAACCAGTGCATCCAGAACCTCATCTCGATATGTCACAGCATTAACATTTCCACGGAAGACGTGAAGAGGCAAGCGATGGTGAAAACTGAATCATCCCCAAATGTGAATACTGAGACCTCCAAATCGGTTGACACAGCAATCTGCAAAGCGCTCTCCACACCGTCGCCAAATCCGCATACGTCCATCAGCAAAGGATATGTTGAATCTGCTCTCGTCTGTGAATAGGACAGCTTTCCACTGCAGTCTAGTCCATCTGACATGTTGCTCTGCCCATTGCAGGCGCTGCTGACGATGTCTGTGAGTCAAGTTTGGCCCAACATAGGGTCGTCTTGCAGTAAGGCCTGTATCTCTGAGTCGTCGTATGAATGTCATTCAAGAGACTTGCCCATGTCTACCCACTATTGCTCTTGCTGTTTGACTTGCCGGGAGAGTACGATTCCTTAGGTAACTCAGCACAATATGACGATCTTGCGCAGGGGTAGTAACTCGTGGTTGGCCACTCCGAAGTCTATCCCGGGCACTGCCAGTGGTTCCGTAACGTTCATTGAGACGTACAATAGTGCTGTGGTGGCAATTCGTCCTTCTGGCAATGGCCCGCGAGCTCATTCCGGTCTCCAACATACCAATGGCTCGTTGGCGGTCGTTTTCAGATAGTCGTGGCATTTCAAGCACATGTACTGGGTGTTTTGTCTCAACGGCCTTTTTATACCGAGTATACTGCCACAACGTGTACACATTTTCAGGGTCATTGCTGTTGGGAATCGTGTTGCACGTGTAACTTTCATTGTTTTTATGTAGTCTGTACACAAACCCGTGGGTTGAATCATGCACTTTCCATTCCAGCAGCCATTCGCTCTCTACCTCTTGGCAAACACGGGGAAAATCCATTCCCACACTTTTTTTTTCCAGCTTCTCGGCATCAGTATATATAATAGTGGTGCGTTTTTAATGTGCTTCAGTATATAATGTTCTCCTCCGAGCGAACTGTGGGTGGTCCTGGCTATTGGTTCCACATATTTGTCGTGGTAACTAATCTTCTCCTATTATGCAGGCATTGTCAAACCATCGTAATTGGAACTGTTCAACTCGGATCTGCAGGGAATGGGTTTTGAGGTCATGATGTATATTGTGGTTGCGGACTATGTCTCTTCTTTTTACTTCAACCACCGGCCTCGGATATCTCATTTCTGAGGTTTGGAGCTGACCTTTGTGGGTTGTAGTTAGTAGCTAATGCAAATATGAAATGAAATCTCCCAGTCATTAGTACCGACAAAAAATAGAGGATTAAAACACATAAATCAGAAATGAAAGAAGTATTCAGTATACGGACAGTATTGAATAATTGTGCCGGAAAACAACGGAGTGGAAGCATTGTGATGCCAAAATACTGGTTTGCACAAAACGGCTGACAGATGATCAGACTGATTTTTTAAAATTGGAGAAACAACCTGAATAAAATTAAGAAGATAAGACAAAGTAGAAAAACAATTATTGAGTAGACAAACGATTAGGTTGCCATAAACTATGACTAATATGGTGTTGTGCGTGAGACTGGGAATCTCACTATGTAACACTAAGTGCTACAGACACTACCAGCTGCTAGAGCATATGAATACACTGAGCAGGCTTCCTGTGGAGTCCAGCCACAGTTGTGGCTTCATGTTCCTTAAAGAGCGAGAATATAAATAATTATATCCCCAAGTGAACCCACGTGCTGCCCTAAACCATCTTACACCCTTCCATTCCATGACAATCCTATATATAAAATCCCAGCTTTTTCTGTCAGTGCGTAACGCTAAGGGATGCAACTTTGGTTGAAAGTTAGACATTAATTGTATTGTTTCCCTTATATGTACTCTCCCGAAAATAGTAACACTTACCAAAGAAGAATGCGCAAATGACGGTATGCACAAAAATATATTTATAGAATGTGTTATCCCGTATACACACTACGTAGTTCGTGTACTGTGGTGATGCACAGTGGTTTTTTAAAATACTTTTGAATAAGTAAAATTGCCGTTAGGTATTGGTGCTTTTGAATTTAATTCCCGTCTTATGACCGGCCTTTACACTAGTAATTACATAATAACAAAAGTAGGCATATGTGCCCATAAAAACAGAAATTAAACGCTATGTACAACCAATATTCTCCTTAATGAGGACAAACTATCACTTCGTAACCGATTCACATCAATGTTCATTCCTGAACACTGAAGCATGTCGTATGTGACGTCTGATGACACTGGCAACAAGTGTGTGGTATATGACGACTGATTAGATAGGAAATCTCATCATATGAAACACATTGCTACAGAAACAACCGCTGTAATAGTATATAAATGCTTCGTGAAGACTTCCTGCCGGGCCGTGTTACCGTGGTGTCTCCATTCTCCCCGAGGAACAACTAAAGATACACACAACGGAAGGGGATCATGCTTACCAGAAATTTAAACAACTAAATCTAAATACATATCTCAAATGAAATTTAACACGAAAACTATGTACATAACCAGAAGTAACTATTCAAAGTAACACAATAAAAATATAATCAATTATCGTGAGCCATACTTAATTAAACTATTTTTGCATCAATGAAGTTGTCACGGGATTTGCCTCCCCTTTGTTCTGCAGTAGTGGTCCACCAGTGGCTAAAACTCAAGAGTATCTAAAATGGGTCGCCAACGGTGTCTACCTTGGCACAAGATTATTCTTGGCAGAGTAGTAGATAGAAGGATAATGACGCTTCTATCTCAAGGGATTTTTCACAAGATAATTGAGAAGTCAAGATCAATGATGCATAGGGCAGAGCACTATTAACTTGTATCTGACTTTTGTGAAGTTTTAAGCAATGGTTTGGCTTGTTCGAGGCCCCAGCTGAGTTAATTTAGCGAAATTCTTTTTATAATTATTTTTTGGCTCTATGGTTGTAAATATAAGTATATATTAAAGATTGTCGATCATACATGCGATCTCTTATCTATAAGAACTGAATTAACTATGAATTTGTAAAATAACATATAACAAATTTAAATAAATCTGGATGAAGATGATATTAGAAGGTTTTAAAATGTGTCTTCACTGAGACTTAATTAGGGACTGATGGTTATTAGTGTCCGTTGCGTCTTCTTCTTCGATCCTTAACCACCGACCGTCAAAGCAGTCAGTGGCCATCACGCCTAGTGGCGTCTTGTAGGGCAACAACAAATTGATTCCACTTTGCACGGTCGGTGGCCGTCCTTCGTACAGTGCCCCAACTCTGGTTCATTCTTTGCATCTCAGCCTCCACAGTCCTCCGCCAAGTTGTTTTTGGTCGGCCTCTCTTTCGCTTTCCTTCAGGGGTCCAAAGCATAGCTGTTCTTGTGATGGCATCGGGGTCTCTTCTGAGGACATGACCAACCCAGCTCCAGCGTCTGCCAGCTATGATGGTATGCATGTCCTCTTGCTTGCTACGAGTAAGCAGATCTTGGTTGGTGATGGTATTCGGCCAAAAGATTCGGTGAATTTTTCTTAGGCATGTTGTGTGAAAAGAGGACAATTTTGACATTTCCTTCTCTGTGACTCTCCAGCATTCCGCTCCATAGAGAAGCACAGAAAGCACGCAACTCTGGTATAATCTTAATTTTGTGCTTGTGCTGTATTGGGAGGACTTCCAGATGTTATTTAGGCTAAAGAAAGCTGTTCTTGCCTTATTCATTCAGATGTTGATGTCTTTGCCTGCCCCACGTCCGTTGCGTGCCTGTTGCAAAAGACTTAGCTTGCTGAGTACTGACTGGGTCGGTTGTCAGGTTTTTTGTGATGAGGACTCTTCTCTAGAGGCGTCTAGATGAACTGCACTCCTATTATCAAGGCGGGTGTCTTGACAACGTGTCCACTGAAGGTTGTTGGTGTCGAACACAGCTCTTAGATCAACAAGATAGTGGCGAAGATTCTTACTTCAGACTGGTCTGATCTAAATACCGTATTGTAACTTCGAACCACGAACTTTAGGACAAATAAAAGAGCAAATGCCTCTGCTAAAAACATTTGTGGGCTGTAAATTAACAGGCGCATTGTCTCGCTGTCCAACCACCAATGTTAGCCTCTCTGAATAATTATTCTCCCTGAGTAAACGCAGTATAACGCAGGAAATATGATAAAAAATCACCGTTATTCTTCTGGTTACTTTAATGGGTAAAATGTGTCTGGACAGCGCGAGGGCAATGGCTTGCCTGAATTACAATTAACAAGGTACATATATCTCACAAAATGATACTATACACTTTAGGCACATGTGATGTAATCATCACTTCCCACTGCTCCATTCGGAGTCTGAGGTCACCCCTGCTGTCGGTTTTCTGTACGACTAGCAAGAAGCAATCACCAACGCTTGCTGTAGTGGTTTATGAATATACAATTTTCATATGTTGAGGTTGCCAGCTGTGGTGGATTTGATGTTAAAGAATAAAATGTGATTTGTAACAGATGTGAGGTCAACTGTGCAAGCCCCTGAAGTTAGTTATTTATAAATGTGTTTTCAGGGAACCTGTCTGCTACCACCTTATGACCTCAACCTGTCATATATTTTCTCCTAGTTACGTGTACTGGTGTGTGGATGTTGTCTAGCTAGATGTCTAGGGTATATGCGATGTAGTGTAATAAAATGACAACAACTACCCCTAAAAAATTAATGAACAGTGAGGAAAAAAGTCACTGGTTTAAGTTTAAATTTGAAATCTTTTTACAATTTATTTTCCTGTATCTCAGTTCTTTTTTGGATACAGGAATAATGAAAACTCAAAATGATAATGGAATATATTTACACCAATTGAATTCAAATTATAAATGAGTCTCTTATTATTCACAACTATTATCTAAATGTCAGTGGAAAAGTGTCAAATAAAACTTGCTCCTATGAATGGGTAATATTTTGAAACACGACTGGGTTCATCATGTTCTACTGTGAAATACACATTTTGGGATAAGAGAGTGGTGTAGTTTGATTTATCATGAGCCCGTGAACAGATTCTTAGCTTGGTAAGTGCTGGTTCCCAAGATGAGGTCTTTCCCCTCCAACAGCTACAAACTGCCAAGTCTGGATTCAGATTTTGAGATATAACCAGGAGGCACACAGTCTATACTGCCTCACGTCTTAATATGCAGGAGTTTATACAGATCTAGGTTGACCTGGGCTCACTTGGAGTCTAGATGAAACCCTGCAAGGATAGAAATACGTCCTACTCAATATCTCATACGCCTCTCTCTATCCCTAACTTATTTAACATTTGCAATCATAGTTCGAATCAGCATGGTAACCAATCGAATAGTTGTCGTTCTTATCTTGGTTTGTTACCCCATTCATGGTCTATTAAATTTCAAACTATAGTTTGACACTTTCCTTGACAAAGGAAACATTTTAAGTTAATAATATCAAGTCATGTACAATCACGGTGACTTGCTGAAGACGACGGCCAGTGGTTTTCCTGGTCTTATGTCATAATACTGTACAACAATTTCCCCATTAATATTTAATTTACTTTCTCCCAAAGTGTCAGAAAGCCTGTCTGGCTTTTCTACAACCTGTTAATATATTTCCTAACAACTCTGTGAAACAACACAAAGTTTGATGTTGACTTCCCTCTAGATAAACTTCTCCCCACATAATTTTCATACATATTCAATAATACATAATAATAATAATAATAATAATAATAATAATAATAATAATAATAATGATATAAATGTTTTCATTTTTGCCGCATGAGAGAAATATTAACACTAATAAGCTGGATTTGCGATAAATATGGTCAAATCCAGATCGCTTGCTGGTGCAGATCAGCTAAGTCAAGATAGTACTATTATCTTGCTTGTAAACAACTTTAGTGTAGAAATTTTATGTGTCAAGTGGCGTCTAACACTACCTTCAATTCGGTTTTATCCCTCAGTTAGTCTATTTGACTCTAGCCAATCAGAGACTGTTTGGCTTCTAGCGTCGTTTTTTTCAAAATTGAACTCAATTTTCAAATCTTGGACTAACTTCCCCTCTACCCCCACTACAGGGCAAACTGAGAAAGATTCAAGTCTGTTAGTCCATCTGTCTTCGTCAATATCTCAATTATTTACTACTAGTTTTTAATTCTGACAAGTAATTAGTGATCCTGTTGCTGTCTGTCACACAGTGGTTACATTTTTTTATTCTTTTATTCCTTATATTCACTATTATCGTTTTTCTCCTTCAATTCGTCAAATAACATATTTTCCTATCTACGGTAAAATACATTAACATCATACTCTTCTACTAAACAATTAAGGTCATTGTATTCGTCAACCGTCCTTTATTTTAACCTGTAAGTAAATTATCTAAGTTTTTATTCTCTATCCTTCTATCTTGCAAATTCAAATTTGTAAACACGAACTCGTGACACGACCAACTATGCTCCTTTTCTTCCCCTCTCCCACTGTATTTTTTCAAATATTTTTCCGCGTTAATCGTATTATAGGCCTGTCTAAGGTTCTCATTCAAACGAAACACCGTATTTGTAGTACGTCACAAAAAAAAAAACGACAACGCTTTGCCGTGCGCTACAATGGCACTACTTTTTAGCCCGAAATACGACTGTGTGTGTGTTTTGGTCTGTGTCGCGTCTAACAGCGTGGTTATACATTCGCATCTGCGCGTCGAGCGAAGAGGGGTCTGTAAGGCGGGCGACAACGTTTTTCTTCCAACATACTACTGCATTGACTTGCACTATCGTTTTCCTCTGGTTCGCGAGACCAGAAAAAAATTCAAACGCGTGTCAAATTGTAGCATTTGCTCTCTCACTTTTATGCCTTTGCGTATTCGTTCCCTGTTTTCTTCTTACCCTCTTGCTCGAAACTAGGCCTACGTTTTGTCAAGATGTTATATTTATTTTCCAAGGTCGGATGCAAAAGCTAGCACTAGTGAAAGCGAGACGTTACAGTCTCGTTGCGTGAAGGCTTTGCCCGGACTAATACGATTGCTGGCGAAGGAGACGACGTGTCTCGCAACTTCCTTATTTTATCCCTGTTATTTTTTGTCTTATAAACAACTATATATATATATATATATATATATATATATATATATATATATATATATATATATATATATATATATATATGTGTGTGTGTGTGTGTGTATATATATATTTTTTTTTTTGATCGGTGTAATCTTCAGATATTACGACACATCTCCCCCCCTAAAGAACATGCTCTGATGCAAGTTCCTGATCTGAGATACACATAGATCAAATGCACTTATCAGACCTTCTGAATGCTCCGAGGTTCGTCAAAGGGGTGCCTACTCAGAAAATCTGCTCCCACATTCTGCGAACCCGGTATATATTCGATATTAAATGAATAAGGTTGGATAAGTAATGACCACCTTAATAGACGAGCATTTTCATGCTTGGCCTGTGACAAGAACACGAGGGGCTGATGGTCAGTTTGGACCACAAATGTCCTACCATAGAGATATATCTGGAATTTTTTTATAGCCCAGATTAGAGCTAAACATTCTTTTTCACTTGTTGAATAGTTTTGCTCCGCCTTATTCAACTTGCGGCTGTCATAAGCAACTGGGTTTAATTCCCCATCAAGTGAAGTGGACCTTGCAACAATGTGGCTCCTAATCCGACGTTGCTAGCATCCGTTCTCACCACAAATTCCCGACTCAAATCAGGCAATTTCAATATCGGCCTGCTGATGAGTTTCTCTTTTAACTCTTGGTATGCCAATTCACACTGCGCTGACCAAATAATTTTATCAGGTTGACCCTTACGCGTTAAATCTGTCAGCGGTGCACATATAGAGTTAAAGTTCTTTAGGTATTTCTGATAAAATCCACATAAAGATACGAAAGATCTCACATCTTTTTTGTTTGTGGCCTCGGTGCTCTTTGCAATTTCTCCAGGTTTTTGGGGTCAGGGGTCATGTTTTCGTGATATACTGTGTGTCCCAAGAATTCCTGCTCTTTACAACCCACACAACATTTGGTTGGTCTAGCAGTCAAATTTGCTTCTCTGAGCCTATCGAATAGCATATTCAGAGAGTTAATGTGTTCCTCGAATATTTCAGTAGCAATAAGAATGTCATCCATGAAATTCGTTATACATGGATTATTCAGTGGATCCAACAATTTTCGCATCATCCTGGAAAACACACTCGGGGCATTTTTCAACCCAAACGGCAACATGTTGAACTCATAATGGCCTTCCGAGGTGCTAAAGGCTAAATAAGGTCGAACCTCAGGCTTTACTGGAATTTGATAATAGCCTTTGCTAAGATCGACTTTAGAAAAATATTTTGCCTTGTTCAGCCTGGCAAACAGCTGATTTGTATCAGGTAATGGATCCACCTGATTTTCTGTGGCAGCATTCAGTTTCCTGTAATCTATACACAGACGATGTTCCCCAGAGGGTTTTCTCAGCAAAACCACACTAGAGCTATAAGGAGATTCACTGTGCGAAATAATTCCTTTATTCAACAAATAATCGATCTCCTCTTTCAAAGCCTTTTCCTTAGCGAACGGAATCGTATAGGCTCTCATACAGATGGGTGTTGGGTCTATTAACTTCATATCATACTCCAACAAACTGGTGTGCCCCGGCTTATCCGTTAACACGTCTGTATGTTCAATCAGAACCTTTTGAACCTGCTCTCTCTGAGCTGTAGTCAGATGCTTACTGATTTTCACCTGTGCCTGTGTTTCACATGGGTTTAGTGGGTACTCGTGAGAATCAAGTGGTTTATTTTTCATTCCTGTTGCTATCGACACGGTCATTAGATGTGTTTCATCCTGGATTTCTCTGTCCAGGTACTTCTTTAAGAGGTTCACATGATACATTTTCTCTTTCCCCTTTTTGTCTATTTTATAATTAGTTCTAGACACCTTCTCTAGAACCGTATATGGACCTCGCCATCCAATTTGCAACTTGTTACTGCTGCCGGGTAGTAGAAGGAGCACCTTCTCTCCCACAGCTAACTCCCTATCCTTCGCTTTCTTGTTAAAATAAGCAGCATGTTTTTTCCTGGCTTGTTTGAGATTATCATTAGCAAGTTTCCAGCCAGTTTTGAGACGAGGGGTCAGCTCGTTCACATACACATACGATGAGGTAACAGTCTCTTCTGCTTTTTCATCTGTCCACGTCCTTAACATGGCTTCCAGTGGACCTTTTATTGGCCTCCCAAATAACAGGGTTGCCGGTGCCATTCCGGTCGAATTATGTGGAACTTCCCGATACGCAAACAACGCAGCGGGCAAATATTGGTCCCACGTATCAGGTTTTTCATGGGCCAGCTTTCTCAGGATAGAAATGAGAGTCCAATTGAACCTCTCCACCTGGCCGTTCCCTTGGGGGTGATACGGACTACAGTGAAAGTGCTTGGCCTGGAAGATCCTGAAAACTTCTTCCGTTAGTCTCCCCTTGAACTGAGAGCCGTTATCAGTCAAGATTTGGTGCGGGAAACCTAACCTCGTGAATATGGTGAGTAATGCCTCTGCCACATGCTTCGAATCGATTGATGACAGGGATACCACCTCTCCCCACATAGAACAAGTGTCCACCAAAGTGAGAATGTAACTGTTCCTCCTCTTGGTACGTGTGAGAGGTTCCACAATATCCACTGCAACCCTCTCAAAAGGTGTTCCCACTATGGGCATCTCCCCTAGAGTTGCAGGAGCAGTCCAATGCTTTGGAGCTACCCTTTGACACTCTGGACAGGATTTTACATATCGTTTTATATCTTCGGTTATTCCTGGCCAGAAGTAATGACAAGCTATACGCTGTCCTGTTGCGCTGATCCCCATATGACCACTGAAGGGAATCGCATGTCCTAATTCCATCACTTTCTCCCTATATGAAGTGGGAAGAACCAGCTGTCCGTGACCATTGGATCCAGTTCCAGCCTTCCTATAGATCAATTTATTCTTCATACAGTAGTCTCCTTTGTTTGGAGGTGTATGGAATTTAGGTAATTTGTTAAAGCACGGCTTGAGTGACCTATCCTCCGCCTGTGCCTTCCTCATCTCCTCTGGATGAGTATTTATAGGTTCATCCACCTCCTTCTTTGACTGTGATCTGGTCTGCACTGTTGATATGATCACAGGTCTCTTGGGAGTTCCCAAGAAGACATATCTACACCCCAATATTAGAGGGTAGATTGGTTCATTTATCACTGCTGCTCTAATCACTCCTTCCACATAGCGAGTTTTTACACAGATTCTAGCAATGGGAAGTGTCATGGTTGCTACGTCCTTGGTTGCTCCTTGGATCTCCACTGTTTCTGTGGTGTATTGATCTAGACGCACCAGGTGAGAGCTCACGACTGAGTCATAATCTAAACCTGTATCATAAAGGCATCTAATGGTGACCCCATTACATACAACATCTTCACACACTGGGGGGTGACAAGGTTCCTGCTGTCCAGTAGGTTTCACCTTTAATCCCTGCTTCCCCGTTTTCATAGCAGCGAAGGTAGAAGGCTTTCTAGTACACACTTTGGTGTCATGAGTGTTTCTCTTGCACCATTTACACCATTTATTTCCCTGAGGGAAAGTTTTTCTCTCACTGAATTGCGGGTTTCTATCTCGGTGGTCAAAACTTAGCTTATCATAATAGGCTTTACCTTTATTAAATTTGTCCCTATGTTCAAATTTAGGTTGGTTTTGGTTTTGTTGGACTTTATTATGGTCTATAGGCTTCTTCTTTATGCCTGCCATTTCAGACTGGGCTGCCTGATATCTTTCAGCCACATTTAAGATCTCCCCCAGTCTCTCAGCACCCTGTTCCGTGAGAAATTCTCTCAGGTCTGGAGCCATGGACTCTCTTAACTGCTCAGTCATAATAATTTCCCTTAAATCTAGGGTTTTCCACAGAGCAGTCCATTTCTCCAGGTATGTCTTCCGGCGTGCAGAGAACTGGTGATAAGTCTCCCCAGTCAACAGTTTGGCATTTCTAAATTTTTTTTCTATAAAATTCGCTATTCTTCTCATATCTAACTAGAAGAGCTTGCTTAAGAATGTCATAGTCGTCTTGGTCATCTTTGCTCAGCTTGGCAAATACCTCATAAAAGGTTCCTCTCTAAGCCCCTGTGATACCTTCAGACTCCATCTTTCTTTCTCTAGCCCATACATGGTAGCTAGTCTTTCAAACGGCTTAAAAATGATTCAATATCATCATCTTTCTCCACAAATGAATCCAAATGAAACCCCATAGCTGATGAGGAGGCTACCTGGCTTGCAGCAGAGTCGGAAGTGGATGGGCTATTTCCATTTTCCGGAGCATGGCCTTGTAATTCCAACTCCCTTAGTCGTAACTCATGTTCCCTTTGGAGTCTTTTATCTTCTCTCTCAGCCTCCAATCTCTTTTCTTCTTTCTTTGCCTCAGCCTCCAATCTCTTTTCCTCTTTCTCTTTCTCAGCCTCAAGTTTCTTCTCTTCTTTCTCTTTCTCAGCCTCGAGTTTCTTCTCCTCTAATTGCAGCCTCTTGATCTCAGCCTCCCTATCAGCCTCTAATCTCTTAAGTTCCCTAGCATCTTCTCCTCCGCTAATCTCTTATCTTCTCTGGCAATATATTTATCACACTCTTCTGTTACATAGGTAATCAGACCTTGACCTTCCATCCCCATGTCTCTTGCAGCCTGCACCGCAGCAGATCTGAACTTGGCCAAGTCTGCCATCTTATTGTTAACAATATTATCCAATGTTATCAAACTAACTTAAAATATTTAACCAACCTAAACACAAAACAATGGGCAATGATATCTCAAACCAACTCTCCTATTATTTTCTATTTTCTATTTTAAAATCCCAGACCAGCGCGACCCAATATAAGTACTAGGATAAGTTTAAAATCCCGGACAGGACCCCAATATATGTGGTGGATTTCATGTTAAAGAATAAAATTTGATTTGTAACAGATGTGAGGTCAGCTGTGCAAGCCCCTGAAGTTAGTTATTTATAAATGTGTTTTCAGGGAACCTGTCTGCTACCACCTTATGACCTCACCCTGTCATAAATTTTCTCCTAGTTACGTGTACTGGTGTGTGGATGTTGTCTAGCTAGATGTCTAGGGTATGCGATGTAATGTAATAAAATGACAACACCTACACCTAAAAAAATAATGAACAGTAAGGAAACAAGTCACTGGTTTAAGTTTAAATTTGAAATCTTTTTACAATTTATTTTCCTGTATCTCAGTTCTTTTTTGGATACAGGAATAATGAAAACTCAAAATGATAATGGAATATATTTACACCAATTGAATTCAAATTATAAATGAGTCTCTTATTATTCACAACTATTATCTAAATGCCAGTGGAAAAGTGTCAAATAAAACTTGCTCCTATGAATGGGTAATATTTTGAAGCACGACTGAGTTCATCATGTTCTACTATGAAATACACATTTTGGGATAAGAGAGTGGTGTAGTTTGATTTATCATGAGCCCGTGAACAGATTCTTAGCTTGGTAAGTGCTGGTTCCCAAGATGAGGTCTTTCCCCTCCAACAGCTACAAACTGCCAAGTCTGGATTCAGATTTTGAGATATAACCAGGAGGCACACAGTCTATACTGCCTCACGTCTTAATATGCAGGAGTTTATACAGATCTAGGTTGACCTGGGCTCACTTGGAGTCGTAGATGAAACCCTGCAAGGATAGAAATACGTCCTACTCAATATCTCATATGCCTCTCTCTATCCCTAACTTATTTAACATTTGCAATCATAGTTCGAATCAGCATGGTAACCAATCGAATAGTTGTCGTTCTTATCTGGTTTGTTACCCCATTCATGGTCTATTAAATTTCATACTATAGTTTGACACTTTCCTTGACAAAGGAAACATTTTAAGTTAATAATATCAAGTCATGTACAATCACGGTGACTTGCTGAAGAAGACGGTTAGTGATTTTCCTGGTCTTATGTCATAATACTGTACAACAATTTCCCCATTAATATTTAATTTACTTTCTCACAAAGTGTCAGAAAGCCTGTCTGGCTTTTCTACAACCTGTTAATATATTTCCTAACAACTCTGTGAAACAACACAAAGTTTGATGTTGACTTCCCTCTAGATAAACTTCTCCCCACATAATTTTCATACATATTCAATAATACATACATACATAATAATAATAATGATGATATAAATGTTTTCATTCTTACCGCATGAGAGAAATAATAACACTAATAAGTTGGATTTGCGATAAATATGGTCAAATCCAGATCGCTTGCTGGTGCAGATCAGCTAAGTCAAGATAGTACTATTATCTTGCTTTTAAAACAACTTTAGTGTAGAAATTTTATGGTTCAAGTGGCGTCTAACACTACCTTCAGTTTGGTTTTATCCCTCAGTTAGTCTATTTGACTCTAGCCAATCAGAGACTGTTTGGCTTCTAGCGTCGTTCATTCAGAATTGAACTCAATTTCCAAATCTTGGACTAACTTCCCCTCTATCCCCACTACAGGGCAAACTGAGAAAGATTCAAGTCTGTTAGTCCATCTGTCTTCGTCAATATCTCAATTATTTACTACTAGTTTTTAATTCTGACAAGTAATTAGTGATCCTGTTGTTGTTTGTCACACAGTGGTTTCATTTTTATTCTTTTATTCCTTATATTCACTATTATCGTTTTTCTCCTTCAATTCTTCAAATAACATATTTTCCTATCTACGGTAAGATACATTAACATCACACTTTTCTATTAAACAATTAATGTCATTGTATTCGTCAACCGTCCTTTATTTTAGCCTGTAAGTAAATTATCTAAGTTTTTATTCTCTATCTTTCTATCGAACAAATTCAAATTTAATTTGTAAACACGAACTCGTGACACGACCAACTATGCTCCTTTTCTTCCCCTCTCCCACTGTATTTTTTCCAAACTTTTTCCACGTTAATCGTATTATAGGCCTGTCTAACGTTCTCATTCAAACAAAACACCGTATTTGTAGTACGTCACAAAAAACAAACGACAACGCTTTGCCGTGCGCTACATTAGCACTACTTTTTTGCCCGAAATACGACTGTGTGTGTGTTTTGGTCTGTGTCGCGTCTAACAGCGTGGTTATACATTTGCATCTGCGCGTCGAGCGAAGAGGGGTCTGTAAGGCGGGCGACAACGTTTTTCTTCCAACATACTACTGCATTGACTTG
The DNA here is from genome assembly GCA_024509875.1 of Oreohelix idahoensis. Classification (NCBI taxonomy): domain Eukaryota; kingdom Metazoa; phylum Mollusca; class Gastropoda; order Stylommatophora; family Oreohelicidae; genus Oreohelix; species Oreohelix idahoensis. Next base: position 453,731 of record JAMPIV010011442.1, on the reverse strand, counting down.
CACTATCGTTTTCCTCTGGTTCGCGAGGCCAGAAAAAAATTCAAACGCGTGTCAAATTGTAGCATTTTCTCTCTCACTTTTATGCCTTCGCGTATTCGTTCCCCGTTTTTCTTCTTACGTTCTTGCTTGAAAACTAGGCCTAAGTTTTGTCAAGATGTTATATTTCTTTTCCACTGTCGGATGCAAAAGCCAGCACTAGTTAAAGCGAGACGTTACAGTTGCTGGCGTATGAGACAACGTGTCTCGCAACTTCCTTATTTTATCCCTATGTTTTTTTGTCTTATAAACAACTATTTATATATACAAGGGGATTGACATAAGTCTTGGGCCTGACCATGAAGGAGTCACAGGAGGAAGATGAAACTTGGCACATTTAAAGTTCATCATATTTACACTGAATGTGTAAGGTACGCGTTTGTTTCTTCAATGAGTTTTCCCGCTACGGTGCACGGCGCAATGTACCCTAATGACCGGATCTGCTGCTCCAAAGATTTGACAACACAATGGAAAAGAAGGAGGCCAGAGCTGTGATAAAATTTCTGATGTTTCTGGGAAAAACACCTACATTTTTTTGGAGACCATTATGACAGTAGATGAGACTTGGGTACACCATTATGACCCCGAATCCAAAATTGCCAGCATGCAATGGAAAACCCCGGGCTCCCCAACACCTGTCAAGCCGAGAGCGCAGAAATCTGCAGGAAAAGTGATGCTAACTGTTTTTTGGGACGGCAAAGGTGTCCTTTTGAAAGATTATCTGCCTCGTGGCAACACAGTTAATGGACAGTACTATGCAGATCTTCTCATCAAACTAAGAAAGGTTGTGACCAGGAAACGAGGGATAACGCGCACTCAAAATCTTCCTTTGCTTCAAGACAACGCGCCCTCTCACAAAGCATGGCTTGTGCAGCTAGCAGCCAACGATTTGAATATTGAAATTCTTCCACACCTACCATATTCTCCATATTTGGCTCTATCAGACTTTTTTCTATTCCCAAATCTTAAAAAACAGCTAAAAGGAAATCATTTTGATAGCGATGAAGAGGTTATACTGGCATGCGATGACTGGTTTAGTTTGAAAAATAGGGTGTTCTACTCCCAAGGTCTTTTCAAGGTCAAGCAGAGATGGCAGAAGTGTGTCAACTCAGACGGTGGCTATATTGAAAAGGAATAAACACTATACAAAATTTCAGCTCTCTGTGACATGTCCTTCATGGTCAGGCCCAAGACTTATGTCAATCCCCTTGTATATATATATATTTTGATCGGTGTAATCTTCAGATATTACGACACCAGCCTCCTATGATTGGTATAACCACTTAGCAAGTACAGAAATGTCACAATTCACATTTTAAACTATATGTTCACAACTTACCCCAATGGGATATACAATCTCCTGGCACAGTAGAATGGACAAAGCAAATTTGATTACATGCTTCGAACACTTGGTCGGGGAAATTTTAGTATTCCTGTTATGACGGGTGCTCGGATTCCTTAAGATTCCAGTCTTTGTATTTAAAATTGCGGTTTCTCTTTTAAGTTATAAAGATGCCCAAATACTTTGATCTATCACTTTAATTCTGGAATACTAGTCCGATGTGTCTCTGGCTCCTGGGAGTTGCTAATTTGGCGTTGCGATGCAGTCTGATCTGTGTTTCCGATTTCACTAGATTATATTTCCATTTCTCAGTCCAAGTCACAGATTGTATTTGTAGGCCAACTTGCCAATGAAAGTCAAAGTCTATTCCGGCTCTCAAATTAAACCAATGGTAAGCTCTTTAGAACTATGTGGGTCGGGGTGTTAAATCCTTACTATCCCCGCGTGTTTTAAAATATCAATTTTTAAAATTTAAACTCGTGATCTTCTTTCAAATATGGCAGTAATACTTCCGATTGATTTGTACAAACTCACAAACACATCGGTGAACGTATTTCCTGACTAATATCTTTCGCCCATATTGTCTCCTCTGACAGGTTATCTGTAATATTGATACAGAGATGGTCCAGCGGAAACGATTACATATTATCACCTGTGTTTACGCGTGCATCTCCCAGACGGATTTCTTTCCGTCGATCGGGCGAGACCGCCTGTGTCAACAGTGACAGTCTCTATCAAAGGTTGCTGTACGATTTAAGTGATGCAAGTATTATCTGCTGACTTGTCTAATTAGCCTTGTATTACTATGATTCACCGGTCGAAACGTAAACAAGTCTAGGGAGTGGTCAGAGCAAAAATGTAAGTGCATAAAATATGCCAAATAATAGGACGATGAGTGAGGAAAATGAAGAAATGAAGTGAAACTGCCGGAGAGAACGACAGTTATGAAAAGTGCACAACTGCTTTCATCACAGAAGTTATTTTAATCTTGCATTACTAAAATAACACATCATAATAATTAGCCCACAGTGATCAAAATCAATCAGCTTAGTGTCATCCATGTGTTGAGCCACCAAACTATAAATAGCTTAACACCATTGTCTAACCACGTGGTATTTAAAAATGTCCATGCCGACTTCCAGAAGCTATCTTGTCGTAAAGTTATTTCTATCTCTATTTCAATAATTGATGTCATTTCTGTCCGGTTCCATGTATTAAATACGTCCCTACCATGTTTCTACAGCAGTGGAATTAGACTTACTAACACCATGAATAAAATCTATCCACATTCCTTCGACTAATTTATAACATTAAAATGAATTCTAATTTCCTACTCAAAATATCCCAGTAAAGACAGACTTATCTATTTTATGAAATACTAGAACCGGGCCACGTTGAAACTAATCTTAAAACTTCATAAAACTAATGCTAACACACATGCAAATTATTGACTAACAGGTGCCCATGTATTTGTAGACTCCTTCTGCCAGTCTTGTGTGGCTTTCTTTGAGTCTTACTTCTACAGCGACGGCCAGCAAATCAAACCCAATATTTTTAAAATGTTTTTTAAAAGATGTTTGCTACTTTATTTTGTGTAGAACGCCCCTTCCAACCATTTACCATATATATGGAACTGTTGGTTATATCAGGACGTTTTTTTCATTTAGTGTGCTATTTTCTTCACTGTGTTTATTAGACGGTCTGTACTGTATTTATTCATCAAACCCATCTATCCTAAGCCAGCTCTTTCTACACTGCATGAACGTAGTACACAAGGCGTAGTAATATCAGGTGTCTTAAGGCTTCCTGCCTGGGTGACATGGACTTGCGCAGGACTACTTATGTGTTCTGTGTATGCGGTCTCAGTGTAACCCCAAAACATGGTTATTGTTGCACTTGTGATGAGCAAAAACACATAAATATGAACCCGGGGCGTCGGGTGTTTTTCTGGCCCATCTGACACACACATATATTTTGTTGTTGTTATTGTTTTAAGTACGCCTCAGGCGATCTTTGTCCTCTCAAGGCTGTGTGTGGTCCCGGTTGCCGGGTCCTCCCAGCGCAGTGGAGGCAGCAAATGGGTGCTGTGCCTGTACCAGATTGCTCTTTTTCGCGGACCTTCGGTCCCGAGAGAACTTTGGCTGGACTGACGTCTCGGTAGCGAAGTGGTTTTATAGCGGCAGAAGGAGAGTACACACGAGGACAAGTTCGGGCACAGCGGACTGATCAACCGCTTGCTTGTCACATTGATTACGGAAACAACAATTAATATTCTGTTGTACCAATAAACGCCTTTAGGCGTAACGGAACAACGGATAATTTCTTGGTGCCCTAAGACGCCGCAAGGCGTAATGGCCACAGACTGCTTGGACGGTCGATGGCTAAGGATGGAAGAAGAAGAAGAAGAATTGTTTTAAGTAATAACTATCTAAACAAGATCTGAAATGTAATCACGAATTGTGCTTAATTTTCCAGTAGAGTTTAATTAACTTGAACTAGAAGTGTGGGGTGTAGAGCGCACATGAAACTACTTGCCCTGGGTGCTAAATGCTCAAAGATTGGCCCTGTACACTGCTGCTGTTCTAGGATTTGCGATCCCTCCACTCATCTGTCACAACAAGAAGCCGAACAATACCCTAGACTCGTGTTCATCTCTCTCTACAAACATCCACCAAATTCAGAAACAAACAGCGATTCTTCTGTGGAATTCGATCCACATTGTTATTGAGATGTACGTAAGTTTAACCTAATAGCCACCGCTTTTGTGGCCTACGATGCACAATTTAAAAACAAAAAACAAAACAAAAAAACACCAGAGCACAGGGCAATACTCTCTTCTATTCCTGCTAATTCCTACCTAGCGACAAGGCTACACTTTCGCTGTAATCTCCTAAACCCCCCACCCCCTGCTTTGCTTCCTTTTTAGCAGTGGCAATATGTGGTTGTGCGAAGCCCTAGGCAAACGTAAATAAATTCTTGTTGTATCGACAAGCACATAATTGTATGCCATCATACGTCAGCAACCCAAAGAGCATAGGCCTTCAACAAAACGTCTGCCAAGTCTTCCAGTCCCGTGCCATCAGCTCAAACTCTTTCCATATCTTCTTCATCCTCTTCATGTCTGTCTTCAGTTCTCTTCTTGGTGTGTTCCTTGCTCTTCCTCTACCGCTCTAACTCTAGGGGTTGCTGTGATAGTGCTATCAATAGGTTTTCTCAATATGTATCCTATCCATCTCCTGCGTCTTCTTCTCATCTCATGTCTCTCTGGCGCTTGTCTGGTTGATGTCATTAGTTCCACATTAGTGATCTTGTCTGGTTCATATCATTAGTTCCACATTAGTGATCTTGTCTGGTTCATGTCATTAGTTTCACATTAGTGATCTTGTCTTGTTCATGTCATTAGTTTCACATTAGTGATCTTGTCTGGTTCATGTCATTAGTTTCACATTAGTGATCTTATCTGGTTCATGTCATTAGTTTCACATTAGTGATCTTGTCTGGTTCATGTCATTAGTTTCACATTAGTGATCTTGTCTGGTTGATGTCATTAGTTCCACATTAGTGATCTTGTCTGGTTGATGTCATTAGTTCCACATTAGTGATCTTGTCTGGTTCATGTCATTAGTTTCACATTAGTGATCTTGTCTGGTTCATGTCATTAGTTTCACATTAGTGATCTTGTCTGGTTCATGTCATTAGTTTCACATTAGTGATCTTATCTGGTTCATGTCATTAGTTTCACATTAGTGATCTTGTCTGGTTCATGTCATTAGTTCCACATTAGTCATTGTCAGAGATGGAAATAGTGCCGCAGTAATAATCCACTTTTGCCCCTCCCCATTTAGTTTTTTTTTTTTTTGCTACATGAACGAAGGATTCACCAGTGCAATTAACACGTGAGCCATCTGGCAATTAAGCCCTATGTGAAACAGAGAGCGAAGCGCGGAGCATGGCGTAATAGATTCTTTGATCAGGGGATCACGAGATATTCAGGCTGAGACGGACCTTGGATTGTAAAACTTTCAGGGAAGTAATTACGTAGCTGATATTCGACAGAGGCGGAAGAGGTGGTAAAAATTACCTTTGTTTCAAGAATCGAACGGCAAATTGGCTCGGGTCTGGCAGTAGGTGTGACTTTCGCGTTAGAGAACGATCGAACGGAATTTTTCAATATATACGATGTCTCTCCGATAGCCATGATCAGTTGCCTAGAAATCTATCGGAATTCACTAGCTCGTTATCTTAAGATTTCTCGTACAGAGTGAAAATTAATAGATTCCGTGGAGTGTTTCATTTTTCTGATTGCGGTAATTTATATACTAGCTTCAAAGTGATTTAGTGTATTTAAAGTTTTCATTATATTTCACTGAGATGTTCTGTGCTAATTAAATGACTTATAGCTAAATTTTCCAGCCGTAAAGTAAATTTAAGTACTCGATATTTTCCCAGTAAGAGATGTTTTAAACTGACTAGTACATACATTAAATAACTGTCTACTGACGGCATATATTATTTACTTCTATCCATTTTATGTAATTTTATAAAATGACTAATGTTCATATCACGCGTTAAAAGAACGATGGGATAAGCTAGACACGTGTGTTTTAAATCTAATTTAGAACAGAGTGGTGAAGAGGTCCTATTTTAACACGTGTTAGATATGATATTAATAATTTGGTTAAATGTTTATATGTTCTTTTCCTAAAATATAGGCTGATCAAACCTGAGTACTAGCGGCTTATTTTTCTTATGGCCATATGATCATGCGAACTTATAATATTATAAGCATCCAAAAATATTTAATATTGATGAGCTTCTTGCTGCGACCTGTGCGGTCCAATTTTCCTCATTTACATGATAGAAAGCAGATTGGAAACATTAAATTATAATATTAACTCGACCAGAACTATTACCAGATTTATTTATATCAATCTCATCAGCCAGCTGCGGCGAACTATAGTGTCAGCAACATTTGTGTAACTTAACCTAGCGTTTCAACCACCTGAGGCTAAACACCCTAGGAACTGTATATGTTCTATTCATCCTACATCGGCGATCACCACGCATGAACCCTACTCCAACCAACTGAAGGCATAGATAACTTAATGTATCCAGGACAAATTAAAACACCGACTCTAGCGACTCCTGTGAAATTTGCAGTCAGCAACTACGGAGAGTCTGGGGCTAGATTTGGCAAAACTAAAATTTGACACTTAATAGTATCATTACTTAGTAGTGTATTTCCTTGGAATCCCTGCGACAACTACTGGGGTACGCATAGTCTGAAAGTGGCCACTGCGTGTATGTGATTTGAATGAACAGAGAAAGAAACTTATGTCTTTTGTTAACATCATATACTTATATGGTTTCTTCTTTTCTTTTTTTTTAAATCTCAATAATCTGATTAGTCACGGGATAGATTACATTAGGAACCTATTCTTTTCTCATCCTGACTATTTCATCACTTATTGTTACCTTTTGATCTTTTGGGTAAATTAACCTCGGTTAGGATTGTCCTTTCTTTTCCTTTACCAGAGGGGAGAACCTATTTGATTAATTTCCATTTTGTCTGTAAACCATGATCTCTTGATGCATGTGATTTATGTTGTGATTTTTCTATTTGATAATAAACTTTATTAAACCTTTAGTTATCGTGTCGGTCAACCCCATATCTATTATATGTTATCCATAGTTTGTTTTCACGTTCGTGCGTATTTGTCACAGAATTGTGTGCATGTGAGTGCAGTGTAACTTGTATTTTCATACAAGGAGAGGGAGTGCGTCTGATTTAAATATCGTCGTCCAGATAGGCTGGATTAGATAAATTATTCTATCCAGAGACTGTCCTTTCTCTTACACGATCACCCTCGTGATAAAGACTATATCTTACCCCTTACTTTCACATTGTCATCACTATCACCTCTGCTCAGACAGGGCTATAAACATCTATTACCTATCTGATAATTCATCCACGACAGTCATCTTATCTGGTTCATGTCATTAGGTCCACATTAGTGATCTTGTCTGGTTCATGTCATCAGTTCCATTCCACATTAGTGATCTTGTCAAACCACTTCAATCCCTCCATTCTACACAAGCATCCATTTATGAAAGTCTGTGGCTTTTTGGTTGTTGTATTTGTTGTTCTCCATGTTTCAGAGCCATACAATAAGACTGACTTGACCTTTGACTTGAATATTCAGATTTTTGTTTTAGACATGATTTCTATTATCTCCATATATTTCCCAATGCAATGAAAGCTTCTCTAGCCTTTTATATTTCAATTTTGATATATCGGTCTGAACCTTCACAAGTGTCTACTTTGATGCCAAAGCATTTGCACGACTCCACATCCTGCAGTGGTTGTATCTTGAAGTGCAAAATTGTTATCGCTTCCTACATTTATTCTAATTATCTTTGTTATCTGCCTATGTATTTTCAGACCCACTTGCTGTGACCTCTCATCTAGCATAGGGTAAACTTGCGAGTTTAAATAAATTCTTATTGTATCGACAAGCATATTTTTATGCGCACAAAGCCCCTAAAAGCGCGGGGCCGAGAGCAAAATCCTAGGTTTCCAATGCCTCAAAATGCCTGTTTGTCTTTACATTTTCTTTATCCAGCAAATAGCTATTCACGCTGTCAATTAAAAAGACAACATAACGTTCTAGATTTAGCTTCAAATATCCAGTTTACCCCTTGTCTTATAATATTTCTTTATTCATCTCTGCCCGACTTTCAAGTCTAGTCTTGTATTTTTCTTCTGTCTCCTGTCTTTAACTTTAAAGACAAACATTCCACATTCTCAGTACGTGTTTCTAAAGACTGTCGGCGCAGCGGCTTGATATCTCATCCTTTTGTGGAGTATAGTTTTGCCACTTATGCCGCTACCCGGGTAGAAATTACAACTCGGGGGTCCGTCGTCAGGTCGTCAACGTAAGGCTTCGTCTTAGCTGGCGACATCGCAGTGGATACGATGCGCTTAAATTGATTCTGCGATTGTGTAGACCTTGTGAAGGTAGCAATAATGCATTTATTTTTTCAACATTTTCTTTTGCGATTCTTACGGAGCATATAACCGCCACAGTAGCTTGTCCACTTACAGGAAGCCTGCACCAACCATTTATATGAACAATAGTGTCAAAGCCCGTCATAAGACGGGAATGACATTCAAAAGCACCAATACCTAACGGCAATTTTACTTATTCAAAAGTATGTAAAAAAACACTGTGCATCACCACAGTACACGAACTACGTAGCAGCAGCGAGGATCCCAATGTGTGTATACGGGATCACACATTCTATAAATATTTTTGTGCACACCGTCATTTGAGCACTTCTCTTTGTCGAGTGTAACTATTTTCGGGAGAGTACATATAAGGGAAACAATACAATTAATGTCTAACTTTCAACGAAAGTTGCATCCCTTAGCGTTAGTGGCAGAAAAAGCTGGGATTGTATATATATTAATGCATCGGGAATTTCCGTGGTCATTTATGTTACATAAATGCTTTAGACGCAGGCTTTCTTCCAGGGAACAAACTGCTAGTGGTGGTTACACCAGGGCTGGATTAACCATTAAGCAAAATAAGCACGTGCTAAGGGCACCAAGGGAAGGTGGCGGCACCACAGAATTGTCCCTCTAGCTATCATGATCTTTAACTCTCATCTCTTTCACTGCCACAGTCGCCTTTAGTCGAATTTTTTGTAATGTTAAATATCTGACGTGTTCGACTTTAATCGGAATTTAAAAAAAAAAAACAGTTTTCTTTGGTATGGTGAGTGACTGAAAGTGTCAGACAATAGACCTAGAGTTCAGTATGTTTGCCTGTCTTACCAACGTTTTTCTGCATGAATTTCAGTGGAGTCTTGCCAGGAAGAAAATTGAATTTTCAGTCTTTTCAGCATTTAATGAGTCTTAACGTCTTGTCAGTTAAGCAATGAAAGCGCCGAGGGGAATGGGGGGGGGTAGGGAAGGGGCACCATTGGGAGGGGCTGTGCTTAGGACATCAGTTGACCTTAATCCGGCCCTGGGTTACACCCACCATTAGAAGCGATAAAGAGAAGTAGAAGAAAAAGGAGTTTACTATTATGTTTGAATGGATAAGAATGGATAATAAAGTTAATAGCGACGATGATGATGATGATGATGATGATGATGATGCTGATGATGATGATGATGAAGACGATGTAGGTGATAAAAATGTCAGTGGCGTTGATAATGAGCATCCTTCTAATAATAATAACCGACATTTGTCATATTCTGCTGTAACAACACTGGCCTACATAACGACTACCATAGATTTATTGGTCGCTTTGAAAGTGCACGAGTCCTATTCTACCATTGTCTCTTCAAAGAACTGAACGGTACAACAGTGTAATGATACAACAATGAAAGAAAAAAATATGAGTGGAAAATGGCACGAGTCTAGGATATTACCATATGAAGACTCGGAAGATTAAAAAACAAACCTCACACATATTTAAGCTTGTAATAAAGAAAGAGAACAAACAAATTGACATTGATGCAGGATAATGAAATTCAAGAATATTGAATCAATACATTATAGTAATAGAAAACATTTGTTTATCTGTAAATCCGGATTTGCTGTAACAATTGTGAATTTGATGTGGCCAGGTTCAACGTTCGGGGCTGTTATTATATTTGACCTTTGAAACGGAGGATTTGACGGAGGGAGCTGTTCGTAAACGCCTGGATCTAGGTGTAATATATTCCTGCGACCTTTCTGGGCCATTGAATAAGGTCTTACATCTGTGTTCAACAGCCTAGTTTGATTTTTTAAAAGAGAGAGAGAGAGAGAGAGAGAGAGAGAGAGATTGAGCGAGTGATAGAGAGAGAGAGAGAGAATGAGAGAGAGAGAGAGAGTTGCAGAATTCAATGTTGACCGGAGAAATTAGAGAGCAAATCTGGCTTTATTTATCCTAGCATAAAGATTCTTACTTATTTCACCAGTTTTGGTCATAATAACTTTCCAAATCGGTACCGCTGAGCAATTTCATTCTTAGTAGGTAACACTAAGCACTTTACTTCTCAAATAGGTAAAGCTGAGCACTTTACACCTAAATTAGGTAACGCTAAGCACTTTACTTCTTAAATAGGTAAAATTGGGCAATTTACTTCTCAAATAGGTAACGCTACGCACTTTACTTTTCAAATAGGTAATGTTGGGCACTTTAATTCTCAAATAGATAACGCTGAGCACTTTACTTCTCAAATAGGTAACGCCAAGCACTTAATGCACAAATAGGTAACGCTAAGCCCTTTACTTCTCAGACAGGTAACGCTAAGCGCTTTACTTCTCAAATAGGTAACGCTAAGCACTTTACTTCTTAAATAGGTAATGTTGGGCACTTTAATTCTGAAATAGATAGCACTTTACTTCTCAAATAGGTAGCGCTAAGCACTTAATACACAAATAGGTAAAGTTGAGCACTTCACTTCTCAAAAAGGTAACACTAAGCACTTTACTTCTCAAATAGGTAACAATAAACACTTTACTTCTCAAATAGGTAAAGTTGAGCACTTTACTTCTCAAGTGTCTAAAGCTAAGCACTTTACTTCTCAAGTGTGTAAAGCTAAGCCCTTTACGCCACCGTCCTTAATCGTCTGGATTGTGATTGATATCGGGTCCCCTTATATAGCAGTAATCCTCCAGAAATGTATTAAACTGGAGTGTCTGACATCAACGGAACTAATGTCAATCTTGCGCCCTTAAAGCCTGCTCAAAATTAAATCGAATCCTCAGAAATTCCTGAATCTATCCAGAAATTGAAGAAAGTTCAAGGGGCGAAATTTGTATATAATTGATGTGATAATGCTTACTTTTGCTTTTGCTTGTTTGTCTTTTTTTAAAAACGAGCACTAGATTGAAATCCACATGTACAGTTTTCTTAATGAAACTTTGTAACCAGAAATGAAACAATCCCAGTAGCTTTTCGAAAAAATGACGGAAACGGCGCGCATGGTGCAGTGTAAACTAAATTCGATCTCAGAACCCAGTAACTTTGCCTCGAGAGGTAATAGCTCTAATAGCTTAGTCAATCGGACGCGAACATTACGCAGTAAAGACTATTTAACTGTAACAAATCACATTACAATATATATAATATATCTAGGTGTAACAACCAAGACTTTACATACCTTCAAGATTGGGTGCTTGAGCTGAATAGAAATATTGAAATGTTACGGCAAGATCACCGATGCGGAAGTGTCGACAAGAACCTGACAAGTGCCATTGGAACAAGAGATGAGTAGATAACGATGATGATAGTTAAGACAGACATTGAGGAACTTCAAGATCTGGTGTGGATCTACTGTCCTGGTCATGCAAGGGTGCTCGGCATTAAAGAGCTAATACAAGGTAGACTAGCTTCAAGAGCACCTGTAATAGGTGCATTGGATATGGACAAGGGAGAGATACTGAGGACAATTAATGACCGCCTATTAGAGAATGACACTGCAATCGATGAATCATCAAGGCTAAGATTGCTGGAGCTTGGCATTAGGCGTAAGACTGGCAGGGATGAACGTATGAGAGAATGCATCCGGCGTACATACAACCAGCGCGCAACAGGAACGATTAGCACTCATACCTTCGACGTTTACTGAGGGAGATTGAGCACCTATGGGTTTGTCCGGAGTGCAATAATATCGATACTGAACAACAATAACAATAACAATGGGGAACGTTGTCGAATGCATTACATGACGTAGAAAGACATTGAACAGACGTCATGGAACATGCGGACTTGGCATGCGTTTGTTGAAGGCCTATGATCCTGGGGGAACTGGAGGGTGACGAATGAACGAAAAATATCATGTACAGAAGTTCAGCTGTTATGCATCCACGAAGGTCAGGCCCACCACCAGTAGCCCGGGAGTCCATGACCAGAATTGCTTGTGTTTATGTGGGCAGAAATACTAACTAACAAAACGTACCTAATAACTTTTGCTTTATTAACTAGCCTTAAAACCAGGGTTGTGAAATCGGCCCAAAAAACCAAAAAAAAAAAATTACCTACTCGAATTCAACTCCCAATCCCGACTCTCAACCTCGACTCCGACTTCAGTTTTTTTTAACAGTCATATGGCATACAAGTCGGAGTCGGAGTCCGGACACTGTTTACCGACTCCACTAAAAACGACCGATTTCACGACTCCGATTCCCAACTCCGACCTTACAGCCCTTCTTAAAACCCTTGAGCTGCGAACTCCTCAACTGTTTTCTAGCGGAGGTTACGTGGTGCTGCCCCCGATATTTGAGAAAATGTGATAGAAGCCAGACGGTGTGTTAGTTTATCACTGAAATTAAGGTAACTAGTTCAACAGTTCATGGAGACACCGACATTGAAATGTTGGGGGGAGGGAGCGGCTTGAAATGAGCGATGAAACGGAAGGAGATGAAATATTAAAAATGAAAAGAAGAAGGTGAAATCCACAGAAGAAAGAGTGGCGCGAGAAAATATTTGTTTCTAGGCCTTGAAGAAAAATACAAAAACAAAACAGAAGCAATGTTTTTATGAAGGACGGGTTGAAAAAGAGAGGCACACAGATACAGTACAAAGGAACATTATTTTCAACAAATGGTTATCGCGCATGCCCCTCTAACATTTTACCCTTCGTTTGTCATTTTTTGTTACATCCTATTCATTCATTCTTTAACAACAACAAAAAAAACCAAAAAAAAAAAAAAAATTAACTAAAAAGCTGCAGACTTTTTTATGAATGGGGAGCCACGGTGGCACAGTTGTTAGTGCACTGGCTTCCTAGCTCGGTGGTCCTTGGTTCGATCCCCAGTTGAGGTGGGATTTTTTTAGACCGCAAACGGCTCCGGGGTCGACGAAGCCTCATGAATTGGGTACCAGCGCAACTCTGGGAAGGTTAAGGCTTCCGGCGTGATGCTGACCACATCACCCCTAGTGTGCCGATGGTCAAGAAAATATGGACCTAACACCATATTCCCAATATGCCTCAATGGGCGTGTAACGGGATCCTTTACCTTTTTTTATGAATGGGTGCTTGAGTAGAATAGAAGGATTGAAATGATGGGACAAAATCACTGATGTGGAACTGATGACACGAACCAAATAAGGGCCACTGGAACAAGAGATGAGAAACAAAGACTGGCTAGCGATAAGGTACGCATTAAACAAAGTTGTTGATGGCATTAAAAGACTAAGAAAGACATTGAGCAGATGGCACAAGACAGGAGGACTTGGCAAGAGTTTGTTGTACGCCTATGCTCTTCGTGGAACTAAAGGAAGATGAATGAATGAAAAGTCATGTACAGAAGTTCAGCTGTTTTTCATTCAAGAACGTTACCCTGGGAGTCAATGACAAGAATCGCTTGTGAATGCGTGCGGCAGATATAGCAACTAGTAAAAAGTATCCAACAACTTTCGCTTTATTAACTAGCCTTAAATCCCTTGAGCTGCGAAATCCTGAACTGTTTTCTAGCGGAGGTTACGTAGTGCTGCCCCAGACATTTAAGAAAATGTGATAGAAGGTGTGTTAGCTTATCACGGAAATTAAGGTAACTAGTGCAACAGTTGACGGAGACACTGACATAAAAATGTTAGAGGAAGCGTTTGAAATGGGCGATGAAATTGAAGGAGATGAAATATTAAAAAACGAAAAGGAGGACCGCGAGAATGAAATCCATTAAGAAGTAAGAGTGGCGTGGGAAAATGTTTTGTCCTGTAGCATTTTTGTTCCTTCAAGATCTTGAAATAAGAAAAGAGAAAAATGTGCCGTATTGTTGCTGTTAACGAAAGGTTGTCTACGGAGATATATAGATACAGAACGAAGGAACTTTATTTTCAAAGGGTATCGCGCAGGCCCATCAAACATTCTGCCCTTCTTATCTCAAATTGTACACCGTATCCACTCATTATAACAAGAAAAAAACAACAACAACCAAAAAGTTACATACTTTCATAAATGGCTGCTTGCGTAGAATGGAAGGATTGGAATGGCATGACAAGGTTACCAACGTGGAACTGATGACAAGAACTAGACAAGTGCCAGTGAAACAAGAGATGAGAAGAGGATGGCGATGGATAGGACACACACTGAGGAAACCTGTTGAGGGCATGTAACGACATTCTTTAATCTGGAATTCCCAAAGCAAGGAGTAAACCAAAAAACACACGAAATAGAGAACTGGAAACAGAAATGAAAAATGATTAAACAGACATGAAAAGACTTGTAGCTGACGGCGGATGACAAGAAGACCTTGGCATGCACTTGGTGAAGGTCTATGTTCCTTAAGAAGTTAAAGAGTGTTGATGAGTGATTCTCCCATATATTTTAGAACGGTGTAGCTAGTTGGAGAATAATGTGACAAGTGGAATAATGTGACAAGTGGAATAGTGTGACAAGTGGAATAGTGTGACAAGTGGAATAATGCGACGGCTGAATTAATTAGAGCTGAGTGAGAATGTGACGGGATTACGGACGCATTGAGCCTTTAAGGGAGTTAAATGATAAGAGAAACAGTATGACAGTGTGATTGGTGACCCATATATACGACTGTTACCAGAGTGTAACACCCCCCCCCCAACTTCGTTCAAGTGTAGTTCCCGGGGGTCATTGATGAATGAAACAATGACAATAATGACAGAATATTCCCCCCCCCCCCCGCTCCCTTAGGCATGTCGTACAAGGCGACTAATTTGAGGTTGTGCATGAGGCTGGCAACCTCATCATGTAGAACCCATTACCACAGAAACCACTGCTGGAAGAGCATGTGACGGCTTGATGCAGGCTTCCATAAATACAGCAAAGGAACTAGCTACAGTGTAATAGGTTAGAGAGATCCAAGAAAATGTTGATGAATGATGACTTGAGTGTCATGGGTTAGAGAGGATCCAAGAAAATGTTGATGAATGATGACTTGAGTGTCATGGGTTAGAGAGGATCCAAGAAAATGTTGATGAATGATGACTTGAGTGTCATGGGTTAGAGAGATGCAAGAAAATGTTGATGAATGATGACTTGAGTGTAATGGGTTAGAGAGATGCAAGAAAATGTTGATGAATGATGACTTGATTGTAATGGGTTAGAGAGGATCCAAGAAAATGTTGATGAATGATGACTTGAGTGTAATGGGTTAGAGAGATGCAAGAAAATGTTGATGAATGATGACTTGAGTGTCATGTGTTAGAGAGATCCAAGAAAATGTTGATGAATGATGACTTGAGTGTCATGGGTTAGAGAGGATCCAAGAAAATGTTGATGAATGATGACTTGAGTGTCATGGGTTAGAGAGGATCCAAGAAAATGTTGATGAATGATGACTTGAGTGTCATGGGTTATGTTGATGAATGATGACTTGAGTGTCATGTGTTAGAGAGATGCAAGAAAATAATGATGAATGATGACTTGAGTGTCATGGGTTAGAGAGGATCCAAGAAAATGTTGATGAATGATGACTTGAGTGTAATGGGTTAGAGAGGATCCAAGAAAATGTTGATGAATGATGACTTGAGTGTCATGGGTTAGAGAGGATCCAAGAAAATGTTGATGAATGATGACTTGAGTGTCATGGGTTAGAGAGGATCCAAGAAAATGTTGATGAATGATGACTTGAGTGTCATGGGTTAGAGAGGATCCAAGAAAATGTTGATGAATGATGACTTGAGTGTCATGGGTTAGAGAGGATCCATAGAGAGGATCCAAGAAAATGTTGATGAATGATGACTTGAGTGTAATGGGTTAGAGAGATGCAAGAAAATGTTGATGAATGATGACTTGAGTGTCATGGGTTAGAGAGGATCCAAGAAAATGTTGATGAATGATGACTTGAGTGTCATGGGTTAGAGAGGATCCAAGAAAATGTTGATGAATGATGACTTGAGTGTAATGGGTTAGAAAGATGCAAGAAAATGTTGAAGAATGATGACTTGATTGTAATGGGTTAGCGAGATGCAAGAAAATGTTGATGAATGATGACTTGAGTGTAATGGGTTAGAGAGATCCAAGGGTTGATGAGACTTGAGAGAGATCCAAGAAAATGATGGGTTAGAGAGATGCAAGAAAATGTTGATGAATGATGACTTGAGTGTCATGGGTTAGAGAGATGCAAGAAAATGTTGATGAATGATGACTTGAGTGTCATGGGTTAGAGAGGATCCAAGAAAATGTTGATGAATGATGACTTGAGTGATGACTTGAGTGTAATGGGTTAGAGAGGTGCAAGAAAATGTTGATGAATGATGACTTGAGTGTAATGGGTTAGAGAGATGAAAGAAAATGTTGATGATTGATGACTTGATTGTAATGGGTTAGAGAGATGCAAGAAAATGTTGATGAATGATGACTTGAGTGTCATGGGTTAGAGAGGATCCAAGAAAATGTTGACGAAAGATGGAGGATCCAAGAAAATGTTGATGAATGATGACTTGAGTGTAATGGGTTAGAGAGATGCAAGAAAATGTTGATGAATGATGACTTGAGTGTAATGGGTTAGAGAGATCCAAGAAAATGTTGATGAATGATGACTTGAGTGTAATGGGTTAGAGAGATGCAAGAAAATGTTGATGAATGATGACTTGAGTAATGTCAGAGAGATGAAAAATGTTGATGAATGATGACTTGATTGTAATGGGTTAGAGAGATCCAAGAAAATGTTGATGAATGATGACTTGAGTGTCATGGGTTAGAGAGGATCCAAGAAAATGTTGATGAATGATGATGTCTGGGTTAGAGAGGATGTGTTGATGATGATGACTTAGTCATGGGTTAAAGAGATGCAAGAAAATAATGATGAATGATGACTTGAGTGTCATGGGTTAGAGAGGATCCAAGAAAATGTTGATGAATGATGACTTGAGTGTAATGGGTTTAGAAAATGAGATGATGAAGAAGAAAATGTTGAAATGACTGTGTTGATGAATGATGACTTGAGTGTCATGGGTTAGAGAGGATCCAAGAAAATGTTGATGAATGATGACTTGAGTGTAATGGGTTAGAGAGATGCAAGAAAATGTTGATGAATGATGACTTGAGTGTCATGGGTTAGAGAGATGCAAGAAAATGTTGATGAATGATGACTTGAGTGTCATGGGTTAGAGAGGATCCAAGAAAATGTTGATGAATGATGACTTGAGTGTAATGGGTTAGAGAGATGCAAGAAAATGTTGATGAATGATGACTTGATTGTAAAGGGTTAGGGAGATGAAAGAAAATGTTGATGAATGATGACTTGATTGTAAAGGGTTAGAGAGATGCAAGAAAATGTTGATGAATTATGACTTGATTGTAATGGGTTAGAGAGATCCAAGAAAATGTTGATGAATGAGAGATGCAAGAAAATGTTGATGAATGATGACTTGAGTGTCATGGGTTAGAGAGATGCAAGAAAATGTTGATGAATGATGACTTGAGTGTAATGGGTTAGAGAGATGCAAGAAAATGTTGATGAATGATGACTTGAGTGTCATGGGTTAGAGAGATGCAAGAAAATGTTGATGATGCAAGAAAATGTTGATGAATGATGACTTGAGTGTAATGGGTTAGAGAGATGCAAGAAAATGTTGATGAATGATGACTTGAGTGTCATGGGTTAGAGAGATGCAAGAAAATGTTGATGAATGATGACTTGAGTGTAATGGGTTAGAGAGATGCAAGAAAATGTTGATGAATGATGACTTGAGTGTAATGGGTTAGAGAGATCCAAGAAAATGTTGATGAATGATGACTTGAGTGTAATGGGAGTTGTTGAGAAGATTGAGTGTAACGGGTTTAGAAGAAAATGTTGAAGAATGATGACTTGATTGTAATGGGTTAGCGAGATGCAAGAAAATGTTGATGAATGATGACTTGAGTGTAATGGGTTAGAGAGATACAAGAAAATGTTGATGAATGATGACTTGAGTGTCATGGGTTAGAGAGATGCAAGAAAATGTTGATGAATGATGACTTGAGTGTAATGGGTTAGAGAGATGCAAGAAAATGTTGATGAATGATGACTTGAGTGTCATGGGTTAGAGAGATGCAAGAAAATGTTGATGAATGATGACTTGAGTGTAATGGGTTAGAGAGATGCAAGAAAATGTTGATGAATGATGACTTGAGTGTAATGAGTCAGAGAGGATCCAAGAAAATAGTGATGAATGATAACTTGAGTGTAATGGGTTAGAGAGATGCAAGAAAATGTTGATGAATGATGACTTGAGTGTAATGGGTTAGAGAGATCCAAGAAAATGTTGATGAATGATGAATGATGACTTGAGTGTCCTGGGTTAGAGAGATGTATGGGTTAGAGAGATGAAAATGTTGATGAATGATGACTTGAGTGTCATGGGTTGAGTGTCATGGGTTAGAGAGGATCCAAGAAAATGTTGATGAATGATGACTTAAGTGTGATTGTGTTAGAGATCCAAGAAAATATTGATGAATGATGACTTGATTGTAATGGGTTAGAGAACTCGAAGAAAATGTTGATGAATGATGACTTGTGAATGATGACTTCATTGTAATGGGTTAGAGAACTCCAAGAAAATGTTGACGAATGATGACTTGATTGTAATGGGTTAGAGAGATCAAGAAAATGTAGATGAATGATGACTTGAGTGTAATGGGTTAGAGAGATCCAAGAAAATGTTGATGAATGATGACTTGAGTGTAATGGGTTAGAGAGATCCAAGAAAATGTTGATGAATGATGACTTAAGTGTAATGGTGATAACAACTGGTTGTTGACGTGGTAAGTGAGGTGACAAAGTGAGTGTGTATGGCCACCACTGATAATGTACAGCTTTTAACAAATGCTAATAAAGTCTATCCCAGGGTAATTGGTACTGTTAATGTATATTTGGTAAAGTATATCCCACTTGAAGTGATTAGACTGTTGTAGTGCATGCGCCCACACAGAGCAGATGATAAATAGGTTAGGACTGAACTGTTACTGTGTATAAAGTCTGTAGTGAGTGGTATGAAGGGTACAGTCACTCACCCTGTACTGTCAAGCATAGATCAACGAATCAGACTAGTGTTCATTTCCAATTGACAGCACATAATTTATTCACACAGCAACATCAATCCGGTACGATACACTACACAGTTACAACAGCATACACAAAATCAATAATAATCAATTGCGCAGAATGTCACAGCTGTTCAGTATGACGTAAACCCTGTTTACATCGCAGTTCTAATGTTACATCAGTAAATCCACCAGAACGACTGCTGATACTGCAGTTACAAAACGCCACGCAGGCTCAAATCTATATGAATACTTCAACGACTGCATACTCTGCAGTTACCAAAACGCCACACAGGCTTAATCTATATTTACTCAAAAGACTGTCCGCTCTGCAGTCTACAAGTAATCTGGCCTACACAAATCCTGGCCTTATAATCTCTTCAATAACTCTGATATCTGTTCATGGATCCTTAAATCTATATATACTCAAAAGACTGTCCGCTCTGCAGTCTACAAGTAATCTGGCCTACACAAATCCTGGCCTTATAATCTCTTTAAATAAAGTACACTCACCAGAAAACTCTCCCTCCATAAGGAACAATGGCCTTACCATCTCCTAGCGCCGTTCCTGCACAATAGAAAACTATCAGGGAGGTAAATATGATTCAAAACATCGGCCTGTAGACACCAAGGCCCCAGAACATGTCCTTAACATAAAGTACACCTTATCTTCTCTTATCTGCAGATAATCACACCTAAAATAGGCAAATAAGGGTACACCTCGAATAATGGCCAAACAGTGCTACGGGAACACACACCTCTCCCGCCAAACAGTCACCGGACTCGGCTGTTCACGGACTAGCCGTGAGCTATTCACAGCCGGCCGAAACCAGTACAGAATAACTAATTGACTAGCGCTCACACGCTTTCTGTACACTCTGTTTTCTAACATATAAATGTTTAAACAACTCACAATTAAACAAGACGACAAGTGCCACAACCATGAATTCACACTGTACAATCAGCATAGTACGGATCACTTCCCTTTGGACCTTAACATACTACCACCCGCTCCGGAGAAAAAAATGATTTATCATTTTTTTGAAGAAAAAAAACTACATCAACGAAAAATGAGGGGTCAGCTTAGCTCTAATATATGCTTACAACAATAGTTTTATGATAAGGTCAAAATAATACCTCGCCAAATAATAAAGCAAGTGTACAATAAACAAATTACCCATAATAATCTTCTAAATACACCGAAATAATCATTTACAAACAAAGTTAAGTATTATTACTGTAGACCAAACATGACTTAATAAATAGGAAGTAAAGTCAAGATCAAACAAAAGAAGCATGATCAGCACAGAAAATCAACAAAGAAATCGAAATAGGAAGAAAGATCCATAATATCTAATAGTAACAATTAAGCTAATCAATTCATTGCATGAAATAACTAAAATAGAACTGTCACCAATAGTCACATATACTAATCCATATTACAATACAAACATTACAAAGGATGGAAGTATAAGAAGTGTAAGAAGTAAACGTATACAAATAGTATAAAGTAACATCCAGATGAAACATGGAAGCATAACCAAAGCATAGACCGCTTCCAAAGAAATGGAGTGAAACGAAGAATCATCCGAAAAGGAAGAAGGGGTACTTGTGTGATATTTCACCGCTAAAATCAAATTGTGGAAATTTATTACCCAAACTGACAACCGTACTTTTTCTTGACTGAAAAAGGTTGATTTCACATTGTGATTTGGGAGGGCAAGTTCGTCGTGCATTCATAGTTGACACGCTTACGACAGATCCGCCCTCAACCCCCCCCCCCGGTATTTTAAGTTTATAAGCAATAAAACGGTATTGAATTGGGACCTAAGATGCGTCAACAGTGCTCCACTACCGCGATAAGTTACCGGGTTTCTGGTTCAAAGCTTGGTAGAGTCTAACCAGCTGTAAATGGGTACCTGACTCTGATCTTGAGTTAGAGAAGGCAACAGCAACGAGGACGGGAACAGGTGTCACGCATCAGTCTAACCAGCTGTAAATGGGTACCTGACTCTGATCTTGAGTTAGAGAAGGCAACAGCAACGAGGACGGGAACAGGTGTCACGCATCAGTCTAACCAGCTGTAAATGGGTACCTGACTCTGATAGGGACTTGAAAGCTGATGATGATGATGATTACGATGATTAGCAATTCCCTAGACTTAAGGGTCTTTTATATTTGGACATGCGCCCTAATATAACCGACTAGATTGAACGGGACGCGCCTCGCCAAAACGAGACAAAACTTAAAAAAAAAAAAAAATTCGAGTAAGTTGTATTTTTTCAGGATTACAAAAAAATAAGGACAAAAAAGGGGACGGGGTGGGTAAGAGATTTGTGACGTCGCGTGACGACTCTACGGCCTAGACATTGCGATTGGATTTGCCGATTTTTCGCGGTACTTTTTCTTACATTTTTTTTCTTTCATTTTTTTTTCTTAAATTCCGTGCCTTGGCGCTGCTTTCGAGCGGGAAATCTTATCGTTCCATTTGTCATTTGATAGCAGTGTCCAGAGACGTGGAAGATGAATTTCCTGGAGGTGTCAGATTTTACACGTAACAAAGAGAACTGTGTGAAGTTTTTGCAGAATCGGGGCATTCTACACAACGTCCGACAGTGTGCTAACAATCACCAGATTAATTTGTCCTTGTCGGTTCGCCAAGATCGTTAGAGATGTTACATATGTAAGCAAGATATACCTCTTCGTTCTGGCACATGGTTACAGGGTGCACGTCTGTCCTTCAGGCAGATTATTCTGTTCATTTACTGTTGGAGTAAAGAGAAGACTAGCATTGATTTCTGTAAATCAGAGCTAGGAATTGCCAATCAAGCTGCCATTAAATGGAACAGCAACCTCCGTGAGGTTTGTGCAAATGTACTAATTGCAAATCCCGCTGTAATTGGCGGACCCAATACGACGGTAGAGATCGATGAAAGTGTGTTCACACGCAGAAAAAATAACGTCGGTCGTGTATTTCCACAGCATGGGTATTTGGTGGCCTATGTCGTGAAACAAGTGAGTGTTTCATGGTTCGAGTGCCCGACCGCACAGCGGCTACACTTATGCCCCTTATCATTGCCAACATTCGTCCTGGTTCGACAGTTGTTTCTGATCAATGGCGCGCATATGTTACCATTCAGAATTTGCCAGGTTTAACTCACCAAACGGTGAATCATTCTGCAAATTTTGTCTACCCAAATACAGGAGCAAACACACAACGAATAGAGAGGTTGTGGAAATCTGTGAAAGAACGCAAAAAACGTCAGAACGGGACACACAGACACATGTTAGATTCCTACATGTGTGAATTTTTGTGGCGACATCGGAATAAAGTTCGTCAGTCAGACCCGTTCGACAATATCCTGTTTGACATTGCAGAATTTTGGCCTCCTCTGTAAATTATGCAGCTACGAACGAACATGTGTATGTCCTGATATGTGCCACGCTTCAGCGATCCTTGGTGATCTGTTCCCCTCACGGTCCTTTTCAGGGCCCACAAAAACCACAAAACTGCATCTACCACGGTCCTTTTCAGGGCCCACAAAAACCACAAAACTGCACCTACCACGATCCTTTTCAGGGCCCACAAAACTGCACCACGGTCCTGTTTAGGGCCCACAAAACCAACAAAACTGTACCCTGGCAATAAATCCTTTATTTGTTTTCACCGCTGGGTGTGGAGGGCTGGGTGGAGAGGGCTGGGTGGGAAGTTGGTCCCCCTCCCTCACTATGCACTGATCCTTGTCAAATATTTACCTAATCAGAGCCGGATTAACGTAGTAGCAAAAGTAGCATTTGCTACGAGTCCCGCGCTTTTAGGGCCCCGCGCCAATAAATATGTACATCATTTTTGGTCATCTTCTAATATGAGCGTTAAACCAATGATCTTGTGATGTATGCCATCTTTAGCGCCTTTTCATTTGATGTCACGAAATTGTGAGAGAAAGAGCATAACAGGGTGACTTAGTGTGACTCTTTATTACTTTTATCTTATCTGTTTGCGGACAGAAGCAGTCATTTTCTTTGGATTTGTTGAAAGTCTGTACACCTTCTTTTCTGCTTCTACCTACCGGTGGGGTCTCCTTTCTACTGCATTATGTGCTGGCGGTAGTCATAATAAGTCCCATTTGCCCTTTGTGAAATGGTCCGCTTGGGCAGATGCGACAAAAGCACTTTTACACAGCTTTTCTGCAATAAAACAAGTCTTGGATGATATTTCAGATAACAATGATCAGAAGGCAGAGTGTCGTCAACAGGCTTGTCGTCTACTTTCAACCATGATGAAGTTAGAAACAGGAATAATGATCATACTGTGGGATCAAGTATTACACCGTTTTCAAATGACCAGTGCTTCTTTGCAATCTTCTGACCAAGATTTGAATACGGCTTGTGCACTCTATGAATCCCTGCGGGGGTATATTCAAGCTATGCGGTCTACTTTTGCAGACATAGAGCAAAAGACCAAGGATGTGACTGAGTGTGAACATTATCAAGAACAAACTCGAAGGAAACACAAACGAAATCGAGAGTATGATGATTTCAGTGGTTCCAGCACAATTGATGAATCTCAAACGCCTTCTCAGCAATTTAAAAGCCGAAAATTTCTTGTCCTTATTGATAGCTTGCTACCTTGTCAAAACGCCAGAAAGCTTATCAAAAGTTGAATGATGTATTTGGATTCCTTCGTCAGTCACAGTCGTTTACAAAATACATAGAGAAACATTATCCACGCAACACCTGGACCCATGCATACACAGATGGATCAGAAACAAATGCAACAGAAAATGGAGGTGGGGGTCGTCTTTCTGACCTTAAGCACTGGTGCAGAAAAAATGCTGTCAGTAGCGACAGGACGATTCTCCAACAACTTCAGAGCAGAGGCAGAGGCCCTGAAAACTGTAGCAGAGGTTATATTGACAGAAGAAAGCGCAGAGAGAAGGGTTGCTTTCTTTTCTGATGCACAGTCAGTAATTGCGGCATTGAAAAGCCAAAATAATACAGACCTGGATGATCTCAGAGTAGTGCTATAACCAGCTCCCCTCCTGGCTGCCTTTACCTTTCAGAGCAGAGTCAGGTATCCATCCACTTACAGCTGGGTAGATTGTAGCGTGACGCCACCATGTCTCCAGCCCACTACCTTTGTCGAGAGTAGCCTGCGCTGAAACCACGGACGCCCTCATAAATGGTTGCTTGTCTAAAATAGAAGGATTGTAGTGGTATGACAAGATCACTAATGTGCAACTGATGACACGAACCAGGCAAGTGCCAGAAGAACGAGACATGAGAAGAAGACGCTGAAGATGGATAGGATACACACTGAGCAAACTTGCTTATAGCTTTACCAGGCAGTCCTTGGTCTGGAACCCCCAGGGTAAGAGAGGCAGAGGAAGACCAAGGAATACACGGAGAAGAGAACTGATGACAGACAAGAAGAGGATGAAGAAATTATAGAACGACCTTGAGCTGATGGCACAGGACAGGAAGACTTGGTATAAAGCAAATGCTCCTTAGGGACTTGAAAGCTGATGATGATGATGATGACTAGGTTGAACGGGACGCGCCCCGCCAAGACGAGGCAAAAATTTTACATTAAAAAAAATAAATACATAATAATAATAATAATAATAGCCCCTTCAGTCATAACTGACCATGGGAATGCGCCCCCGAGGTGGCAGCCCTCAAATACTAACCCACAACCCCTACCTGTTAAATGGACTAATCCCGCGCAGGCGGGAAAAAAAAGCCGCGCAGGCGGAAAAAAAAGAAAAAAATTGTAAGGAAAGAGTACGGTTGTCAGTTTGGGTAATAAATTTGGAAAATTTTATTTTAGCGGTGAAATATCACACAAGTACCGAAGAAGGAAATACAAAATATGAATGCATAGAAAAACGACAACAATACATCCCAACAACTATCCAACTAAATAACGCATAATAAATAATTTAGTCAAATTACAAAACTTATTCATAACTAAAATGACTTATCACAGGCATCACACAAAAAAGTGCGACATATAAAAATATCACAATCTCAAAAAAAAAATATTACTATTTTAAATGGAATATCAACATATATTATTACATCTTATTAAGCGCTTTGGCGCAGAAAAAATATAACAATGTCAACGAAAAATACATTTCCCTAAAAAATTACTATACAAAAAAGTTTCTTTAAAGCTAAGTTAAATAAAAATAGTATTTTAATTTTTTCTTGATTAAATCTATAACTAATATACCAAAAATGAAATCATCTTTAACCAAATGAATGACATCTAACACAAAAGAAATCCAATTCTTAAGTAGACTCATAATAAACGCATACTAGTTTAAACGGAATTCCGCAGAAAAAAACACATGTCAAAAACTACCAGAAACCAATGTTTCAAAATATGTTTTCAAATACAAATACAAAATCATAAATAACACATACAAGTTTAGTTTCAAAATTACATTTCACAACACAACAATTACTGCATATAACCTCTGTATATGGTAATATATTAATTAGACATAGCACCAGAATAAAAGAAAAGAAAAAATAAATTTAATGAATAACAAGACGCCCTGAAACAACTAACGCATATTCCTCGCTAATGAGTTTGTGTATAGGGCTGGCAATCTCATCAAGTACAAAATTATCCTAAGAACCAACGCTGCCAAAACATATCAATGTTTGATGAATCAACTATCATTGCTTCAAACTTCACCAATGATCCAACATAATATGGTCTAAGTGGAATAGTCTTCCGACTAGCGTATGAAAATATCACAAATCCACAATCCCATTACAAAAATTAAAGATAAGTCAATACAAAGTGATATGATACAATTTCATTGCAATCATAATACATATAATGTTTATCCACAAAACAATTATGAAAACCACAACATAGAGTTACAACAGTGCATACACATGAACATACACAATACGCACTAAGACATTATATAATGTATGCTACTATGCAATACAATAACTCCTTAACCAAAAAATAAATTAAATGTAAAAAACACTATAGCAATCTTAAACCAACTCCTAAAGAAAAAAAATATAGGTCACAACTCCTTGGTCCTTGATAGTATTCTGTACACCGCACGGGGTAACGTCATACAATACTGGGTCAACAGGCTGACTTGGCTGCGCTTGACTAGACACATGGTCGTAGGTTGACCTACATTCCTCTCACAGTAAAAAATAACTTCGGTGCGATGATTCTTAACGCAAAGCCGAATACTGTGGGAAAATACAAATGAAAATGTCTATTTCAATCACTTTGTGAGATTTATTGAAGTAAAACAGAAAGTTAGTCTTACATTTACCCAAACGTGTGGCAGTGAAAACGTCTGGTTTCTATATGATGCCATCATTTCCTCGTCACATAGCCGATAACACAGAAGGATAGGAACATCCTGACCGAAATGAAGGTCATCACAACAGTAGGCTGAAATAAAATCCTAATTACACACAACGAGATATTCTTTCGAACTCAAAATGCATAACAAGCAGCAGTATTTGAAACAATACTCTTACTGTTACGTTGTCTATAACCAAGTTTTTTTTGTTGTTGTGCAACATTATTATGATTAGTATTTCTACTTCTATAAAAATATCTAACCGATGGATTTTGTTGTGTTCTAGAACCATCATTATAAGGCTGATAACCTTTATTGTAGTTATTTCTTTCACCAAAACTATTTCTATTCTCTTTTGTGACAATATGCTTACCAAATTGCTCAGTACTAGTGATAACGAAATCCTTATGGTTATCAACATTTTTGGCACAAGTATCACTAATAACTTTGTCCCTTATTATCAGTTTATCAGAATTTCCATAACCAGAATAATGGTTGGTCTTTTGAACCTTAAATTGACAGTTATCTCCATTTTTTTGTAATCTGCCGAACTGACTGATAATGTAGAATTATCTTTGCTGGCCTGGCGCCAAGATTCAGTAATGTTAGCAGCAGTAGTACGTGGAAAATTGTATTTGCCACGTAAGGATTTACGTCCACCATGCTCGATTTTCGTATCAGCAAAAAGTGTAAAGGGCGGACTTCTTGCTTGTTTTACTTGGTGATAAACAACCTTCTGTCTACTATTGTCAACATTGACAGTAGACAACCCCTTGATGCCTAAAACAACATCTACTAATGCATCCACCCTTTTCCTTAGATCACTAATCTCAGCATTTCTAAGTGAGATGTCTTCGGTTTGTTTCTTAATTAATTCATTAGATGTTAAAACCTTACTCTTCTCCTCCATGAGTAATTTCTCAATATCAGTCATTTCCTCTTTTTTAAACGATAACTCCTCTACTCTCTTTTCTACATCCTTTTCTTTGCTTTTCCTCCTCTGTCGTGCCAATTTCCTTAATCTTTTCCTTTGCACCTCTGCTATCTGTGGTTGAAGTCGGGCCACCTGGGCCTCAAGACCTTCGACTTGAGCAGCTTGTGCTCTCAACTGTGTTAACTCCAGTTGAAGTACTTTGATCTTATTATCATAGCTATCTTTAATCTCATTAATTATCTCTGTATTCTTCACTAAAGCCACATTTTGCAAAAAATCCACCTCACTTCTTAAATCTCGAATCGTTTCTGTATCAGACTTCTCATTTTCCTTAGCCTGAACTTTTAATTTGCGATACAACTCTTTCTTTTCTTCAATTTTCCGAGTTAGATTACATACTTTGCTATTCTTGTGTTCTATCTGAACTTCCAAATCTTTTACTCTAATGCACGCAGAGTCTATTGCTGTTTCTACACTAGCAAGCTCTAAGTTTGATTTCTGTAACTCACTTGTGAGCTTAGACACTGTTTCTTGTAATTTATTCTTTTCAGCACTATTCTGCAAAAAATTAGCCCTCTCCTGTACAGCACTCTGTTTGTCTACCTTTGTTTGCTTCTCATTTTTCAATTCCCTTTTCTGCACGTCAGAAACACCGTTGTGGATTATTTTGTATATGCTTTGCACAATATGTCCGTGTTCAACCTCAATATATTGTTGCAAAAAC
Organism: Oreohelix idahoensis; assembly: GCA_024509875.1. Lineage (NCBI taxonomy): Eukaryota > Metazoa > Mollusca > Gastropoda > Stylommatophora > Oreohelicidae > Oreohelix > Oreohelix idahoensis. The sequence continues at coordinate 425,339 of JAMPIV010011442.1, read as the reverse complement.
ACACGAAGGTGCCGTAGCAAATTAACCAAATCCTTAGCCATTACCAAATTACAAACAAACTTAAAGTTATGTTTAGCAAATAACTCTAGGGATGCTGACACATTAATCAAAAAATCATCCATCACCCATGCTCCAAGTCGTGGGCCTCTCAATCCCTTATCATCTCTACCTACCACCAATGCACACTCCAACATAGGTCTTATATCTGTAGGATCTACATCACACTCAGGATCCATATCAAAATCCATAGTGACTTATTCACTCAGTTCACTATATGTATCAACCACTTATAATTATAATAAGTTTATGTCCTTGGAAATTTAGACAATTAATTTCCACCTCACACAATAAACATTTCCTCAAGAGACTAATGTATTAAATAATGTATCAATTCTCAATTATTATGCACTAAATCCCATACTAAACAGTTAATAGAATACATAATGCGTGATATGAGAAGACTTGGTAGCATACATACATAAACACAGTTTCCACAACAACAAAAAACCACTTATCTTGCAAATAGCAAACAGTTACTTCTTTTCCCGTTACAATCGATGGGCATCAGATGACACACCATAAGCAGAGTCCCATGTCAACTCTCACTGCACCTTGGCACAGTATGATATGTTGTCGTACACAGCACAGGAAACTGGAAACTGGAAACAGTACAAGTTATCCACTTGTTCCCCATGTCGTCGCAAAGGTACACTGTCTGTCACTCTTGTTGCAAAGAGTTACCTGATATTTCGAACTTGCATATAAAACTGGAACATACTGTAATTCTCATAATGCAGATATCGCTGATGATGACGAATCAGGACAGGTCGCCATAACCATGTCAAAATTTACTTGAAAATTTCACTCCGAAACGTAGAACTGGACACGCTGCAGAAATGTCATAAGGAGACATGTAAACACAAGACGCATCACCGTGTCACCGATTACAGGTCGTGAGCGACACACAACTGTCTGTGTATAGTAGAGGCGTTACCGGTTACAGGTCACGATCGACACAAAAACTGTAGAAGATTCGCCTTTGTTTCTTAACAATGTAGAAGTAAGAAAAGGCGTTCTAAATCCAAGCCACGCCCACACAGGGCTATTCATTGCTCTTATAACGCGAATTCGTGGTCATTACGCCCGAAAAACTGAGCCACCATAATAAATGTTGCAGATGATCAATGTTAAGATTTCTTAGTAGTAAGGCCTCTGTGTATCATGACGCGAATGTTGTAGGAATACGATCCAAAATAACTGGAAACCACCAACTGAAACCTCTTTGAGTTAGAGAGGATCCAAGAAAATGTTGATGAATGATGACTTGAGTGTATGGGTTAGAGAGGATTCAAGAAAATGTTGATGAATGATGACTTGAGTGTGATTGTGTTAGAGATCCAAGAAAATATTGATGAATGATGACTTGATTGTAATGGGTTAGAGAACTCGAAGAAAATGTTGATGAATGATGACTTGATTGTAATGGGTTAGAGAGATCAAGAAAATTTTGATGAATGATGACTTGATTGTAATGGGTTAGAGAACTCCAAGAAAATGTTGATGAATGATGACTTGATTGTAATGGGTTAGAGAGATCAAGAAATTTTTTATGAATGATGACTTGATTATAATGGGTTAGAGAAATCCAAGAAAATGTTGATGAATGATGACTTGAGTGTCATGGGTTAGAGAGATCCAAGAAAATGTTGATGAATGATGACTTGATAGTAATGGTTAGAGATATCCAAGGAAATGTTAATGAATGATGACTTGATTGTAATGGGTTAGAGAGATCCAAGAAAATGTTGATGAATGATGACTTGAGTGTAATGGGTTAGAGAGATCCAAGAAAATGTTGATGAATGATGACTTGATTGTAATGGGTTAGAGAGATCCAAGAAAATGTTGATGAATGATGACTTGATTGTAATGGGTTAGAGAGATCCAAGAAAATGTTGATGAATGATGACTTGAGTGTCATGGGTTAGAGAGATCCAAGAAAATGTTAATGAATGATGACTTGAGTGTAATGGGTTAGAGAGATCCAAGAAAATGTTGATGAATGATTACTTGAGTGTAATGAGTTAGAGAGATCCAAGAAAATGTTGATGAATGATGACTTGAGTGTAATGGGTTAGAGAGGAACCTAATTGAAGATAACGTGTGACATCATCATCGTCATCATCACGTAAGCCCTTTAGCTCCCCAAGGAGCATAGGCCTTCAAGAAACTCATTCCAATTGCTCCTGTCGTGTGCCGTCACTTTCAAGGCTTTTTTATGTACACTTCAACACTGTCACTTCTGTCTCCAGTTTTCTGCTCCCTATACCTCTCTCACACTCCGGACTCCAGAATAAGAACTGTTGTGTAATGCTGTAAATAAGTTTCCTCAATGTGTGTCTCATCTATCGCCAGTGTCTTCTTCTCATCTCTTGTTCCACTGGCACTTGTCTGGTTCTTGTCTGTACCACTGGCACTTGTCTGTACCACTGGCACTTGTCTGGTTCTTGTCGTCTGTACCACTGGCACTTGTCTGGTTCTTGTCTGTTCCACTGGCACTTGTCTGGTTCTTGTCTGTTCCACTGGCACTTGTCTGGTTCTTGTCTGTTCCACTGGCACTTGTCTGGTTCTTGTCTGTACCACTGGCACTTGTCTGGTTCTTGTCTGTTCCACTGGCACTTGTCTGGTTCTTGTCTGTTCCACTGGCACTTGTCTGGTTCTTGTCTGTTCCACTGGCACTTGTCTGGTTCTTGTCTGTTCCACTGGCCCTTGTATGGTTCTTGTCTGTTCCACTGGCACTTGTCTGGTTCTTGTCTGTTCCACTGGCACTTGTCTGGTTCTTTTCGTCTGTACCACTGGCATTTGTCTGGTTCTTGTCGTCTGTACCACTGGCACTTGTCTGGTTCTTGTCGTCTGTACCACTGGCACATGTCTGGTTCTTGTCGTCTGTACACTGGCACCTGTCTGGTTCTTGTCGTCTGTACCACTGGCACTTGTCTGGTTCTTGTCTGTACCACTGGCACTTGTCTGGTTCTTGTCTGTACCACTGGCACTTGTCTGGTTCTTGTCTGTACCACTGGCACTTGTCTGGTTCTTGTCTGTACCACTGGCACTTGTCTGGTTCTTGTCTGTACCACTGGCACTTGTCTGGTTCTTGTCTGTACCACTGGCACTTGTCTGGTTCTTGTCTGTACCACTGGCACTTGTCTGGTTCTTGTCTGTACCACTGGCACTTGTCTGGTTCTTGTCTGTACCACTGGCACTTGTCTGGTTCTTGTCTGTACCACTGGCACTTGTCTGGTTCTTGTCAGTCCCATATTAGTGATCTTGCTATACATGTCAATCTTTTTTTATCCTACTCAAACACCTATTTACAACAGCTTCTTAATTGTTATTTTTGCTGTTCTCCATGTTTCACGGGCATACAATAATACTGACTTGACGTTTGAGTGGAATATTCTTATTGCTGTGTTTAGGGGTCGAAGTGACTAAGAGGTATGGCGTCCGCCTCGAATTGTAAAGTTACCGAGTTCGATTCCCAGTAGAGGGAATATAATTTATGGAAATTTATTTTCAGAACCAGTGGTCCTAATGATGTCCTGGGTAGTGAGATCGGATGCCAAGCCTTCTCGGATAAGGGTGAAAAAAAAGGAGGTCCCGTGTGCTTCTGTCTGGTTCTTGTCATCTAGTGTTCCACTATCATCTGTCTGGTTTTTCTCTTATAGTATGTCCACTAGCACTTGTTCTGGTTTTTGTCATCTTGTGTTCCACTATCATCTGTCTGGTTTTTGTCATCTAGTATGTCCACTATCATCTGTCTGGTTTTTGTCATCTTGTATTCCACTATCATCTGTCTGGTTCTTGGCATCTAGTGTACCACTATCATCTGTCTGGTTTTTGTCATCTAGTGTCCCACTAGCATCTGTCTCGTTTTTGTCATCTAGTATGTCCATCATCTGTCTGGTTTTTGTCATCTTATGTTACACTAGCATCTGTCTGGTTCTTGTCATCTAGTGTCCCAGCATCTGTCTGGTTTTTGTCATCTTGTGTTCCACTATCATCTGTCTGGTTTTTGTCATCTAGTATGTCCACAAGCACTTGTCTGGTTCTCGTCATTAGTTTCACGTTGGTTATCTTTGCCCATATTTGATAAGTGTTTGTGGCTTGAAGTTTACACAGGATCACGTGGCTAGACTTATCAGCTTGCAAAAACAGACGGCTTAATCCTTAAAGTCAAACGTACATTATTTTACTAACTGAATCTGTTACGCCACAAGTACTGAATCCGTTACGCTCAAAGTACTGAATTCTTTACGCCAAAAGTACTGAATCATCTATGCCAAAAGTACTGAATCCGTTAAGCCAAATGTACTGAACCCTTTACGCCAAAAGTACTGAATCCATTACGCCAAAATTACTGAATCCTTTACACCAAAAGTACTAAATCTATTACGCCCAAAATACTGAATCATCTACGCCAAAAGTACTGAATCCTGTACGCTGTCGTGGAATATTCTAATCCACATATATAAATTAAAAGGTAAATGTAAAGCTTAACAAATAAATTCTAATAAAGAAAAGAGCAATGGTAAAATAACAGTGCTGTCACAAGGAATGTACTCGAAATCCCCCTTGTTTTCTGCTTCGTCTGCAAATTGTAACGCTTTCACGTTGATAGTAAAAGCCTACTGTATTATTACCCGCTTTCTTCAATGAAACGTGTGCTGTATTTCTTGGAAAAACATTTGAGATACGCAAGCTGAACAATGACCTAATTTTAATATTTCATTCATTCCATTTTATACACGGCGTAACTAAAGACAGATGGACTAAAGGATAGAGAGAAGGGAGAGGCATAAAGCCGAACACGTGCAACACTAAACACGCGTCGCGCGATACACAATTACTACTATCACGCGTGTAAGGCCACATGCACTAACTTTTTCGGACGGACAGTGATAAAAACACTAACCTTCCCAGAGTTAGGTTTTTTAATCCTGAAAAACTCTTATTAGAAAAGATAACATTAGATGGGTTTACGTTTAAAAACATTACAGTACCCAGACAGCACATCTTCGAAACAGGAGGTAGAAGGAATTGCATATTTTGAACGCAGCCACTTTGCTCTTTTAAATTTGTATATTTGGGTTCCTTAGGGCTTGCTGACAAAGAATATGTAAAACGTTACGCAAATAGTCTAGGAATTAACAAGTTATAACCAAAATAAAATAGTGGGGATGCCTGACAGCATGAAATCATTTCTGCTCATAAAATTTTTTTATAACGTGTTTGAAAAAAACCTTACGTACGGAAATAGCCTACCATGTAAACTCCAAATTGATTGGAGCGCAACAAATATAAGACTAAACACGATTGGTCGGACTATAAATACTATCTTTGGTTGTTAGGGGAGACGTAGGAAGGTAAAATTTTTTCAAACACTTGTCGAAACGTGGCTCCATTGGCCAGACTCGCTGATATAATCACTTAGGAGCGTTAGTTCGAGACCACTAGTTCAAATAAGCTTGATAAAGCAACAGTGCGTTGAAGCCAGCTCATATTTTTGCTAAATAAAAGCCTGGAACATAAGCAGATGGGAATTTGTGCCAGAATTCATTGCTAGTCAACGTATCTGTGTTTATTCTATGAATTGTGGGACCGTGGTCTTGATGGTATTGAGCAGCACCTGGTCAGAGCTTTGCTGAATCCAGAGTCGGACAGCATACTCCTTGGTCCATTTAGCTATCAGTGAGGTGTCTCCAGAGCACAGGGGAGAAATCGAGCAGAGGAGTCCTTTCCTGCCGCCATCACGCAAGATAAGCTGATGTGGCCAGCTGAGCTCAAAATTATGTACCCCCATCTTAAAATAACATTGTAACATAAACTTAAGAGGGGAAGTAAATTGTTTTAATATCAGGAACTGAGAACATCTCCAATACTAGTTCCAATAAAGACAAACTATTGAAGTCATGATGACAAATACCAACAGAGCTTGAACAAAACAAAACCAGTATTACCTCATATTACTACTACACAACTGACACACATAGGATACTTTTAATAATATATGTCACTACAATATTCATATTGAGAAATTCTGTACATATAACTTGTAATTAAAATTGATTGTGATTCCTGGTTCCCTTTGTATTTGAATCAGGACACATATTCATTCATGACAGCAATGAATACATATTGTTATTTGAAAAGTTATCAGTGACTCCTTTAAGATATCCTTGTAGAGTGTTTTATGTATGTGAGTGTCACAGTGTTGTCAAGTGTGGTGGAATAAATTAAATTGTTTATCTGTCTGTTGTTGTTATGACTTACACTTCATCATACACATACCCTAGACACACAACGTAGTCATCACACTATTCCAGAATAATTCTGACTGAGATATATATATATGTGGCAGCAAGTAAGGTTATCTATAATACACTACTCTTATTAGATATAGATACCTTCACAGCTGATCTCAGTCAGTACACTAAGTCCCTATAAATATTTATAACATCCCACTTCACCACATACGCCAACAGTTCTGAATCCCTTACGCCTAAAGCGTTACTTTCAGGGGAAAATGTATCAAAGTTAATGACAAATGCCATAACGTCAACCCTTGTTCTGGAAGCCCAAGAGAAAGAAAGATAAAGGAAGGACGAAAAACACATAGAGAAGAGAACTGGAAATAGAAAAGGGAAAAGAAAGACATAGAAAGGCCTTGAGCTGATGGCATGGGACACACAGACTTGGCATACGTTTGTTGAAGGTCTATGTCAAGGTCGTCAACCTGTTGATCTTGATCTACCGGTGATTTGACATCACATGGTGATTTGACAGATCCTTAGACAACTGCAAGGTGGGGAGAGACTTTTAAACTAGGGACATTTCGATCTCTCCCGCCAGCATTTAAAATCGCGGTGTCCCAGGGATCAAAGGTACTTTTCCCGCATTTCCAATGACAACTCTCGAGCTGGCTAATAAAATATATTCGTGAACTGCAAGAGATTGGTACGCGATCTTTTCTTTGTAAGGTTCATCATCCCTCTTTCACCCCCACCCCAACTTAAAATTACACACGCACACTATATATATATATATATGGTAGATCTTTAGAGGGCTCAGTGTTACTAAAGTAGATTCCCACAGTTCCTGGGTTGCCGACTACTGGTCTATTCTATGTCACTTTGAGAACTGAAAGGTAAATAAGGAATGGCAAATAGATCCAGCACGAACAGTATTGACTGCCCCTTCAGATCACTCGTCCCAACGCGAATCGAAAAGCAAAATGTATAAATGAATTTTTGTTTTTAAATCATGACGTTGAAAAATTGGAACAACGTAAAAATAAATTCAAAGTTTTGTTCCCAAATTGGAAAAAAAAATTGAAAAACGGAATTTCATTTAGAAAATGAAGATGCGTGCTCTTGACTTTTTTTCCCTTTACCTTTGGGTAGTTTTTAGTTTTGTTTTATCTGACACAGCTGGTAAAAAATATCGTCTTGATCGTTAAAGGAATCATTGTTTTTTTTTTTTCAAGCAGATGGCCGCGTGGGTGGTGTAGACAAACGCGCGCACAGGTACTACTTCACACCTGCAAAGCAATCAAGGTGATCAAACTCACTCGGGGATAGATGAAATTATTTAGAGTGGGAGGATAATTTTTTGCGCACATTTGTCCTTTATAATTAACCAGAGTGATCCTTTCCTTGCGACCATGAATTTTTAAAATGTTTTCCCAATACCGCTGCATTGTCTTTCGTTCTCTATAATTTGTATTCTTTGAAAATATTTTCAGTATAAAACATGTTACTTAATTATATTGTATAAGTAATACAATGGTATGATGGTAGTTGTGGTGATGATGATGATGATGATGGTAGTGGTGATGCTGATGATAGTGGTGGTGATGATGGTTATGGTAGTCGTGGTGATGATGATGGTGGTGATGGTGATGGTAATGATGATGAAGAAGATGGTCGTGGTGGTGATGATGATGATGGTGATAATGATGATGATAGTGGTAGTGATGATGATGATGATGGTGGTGATGATGGTGGTGATGATGACGATGATGATTTTTTAGCAGAGTAATTTTATCCCTTAATTAAATATATATATATATATATATATATATATATATATATATTATATATATATATATATATATATATATATATATATATATATATATATATATATATATATATATATATATATATATATAATATATATATATATATATATATATATATATATATATATATATATGTTTCCAGCTTCTTTTCAACCTTCTTTCTGACGAAATTTATCGCATTGTTCTTAAAGTGAATAACGTATAGAACGTCAACAATCAAAAATTCACAGACATTCATAAATACACACTTTTGAAGGAATAGAAGGATTCAAATGGTATGCCAAGGTCATTGTGCGATGGAACTGATGAGAAGAACTACACAAGAACTACACAACTGCCAGTGTGTCATGAGTTGAGAAGAAGACGCTGGCGATGAACTGGACACACATTTAAGAAACCTGTTGATAGCATTATAAGGCAGTCCTTGTTCTGGAATCCCCAGGACAAGAGAGGTAGAGGCAGTCTAAAGAACACATGTAGAAGAGAACTGGAAAACAGAAATACAAATATTGATGACGACATAGAAAGATCTTGATCTGGTGGCTCGCGACAGAAGCACGTGGCAGAAGTTTGTTGTATACCTATGCTCATTGGAGGGCTAAAGCTTATTGCTTAATGATTGATCCTTAATAATATTTTCTGCCTTACACCCGGACGTCAACACGTTTTGCCTTCTTCCTTCATTGTGCTCCTAACTTTTGTTATGTATTTATCTCTCAGTGCCGTTCAAGGGCATCTCTAAGAAGATTTAATTATAACAAAAACTATAACTGAACTACTGCTCCTACGTTATGACTACATGAGGCTGTTCTTGGATAGGGCTGGCAAACTCATCGTGTAAAACAAATCACTATAGAAATGATTTCTCCAAGTGCTCACGAATGTTTTGGTGCAGGCGTCTTGGCGGACCAGATACAGTTATGCCTCTATAGTCCTTAGGGACAAACTATTTTAGTATTATTCTACTAACCTGCCTTGGAGAGACACACAGAAATATTAAATGTAATACAGACAATGGCAGATTTTTAGTACAATGTCACGTTAGATAACCGAATAGGGCCTGCTGATTCATTGTCCTTTAGCTAACCAGTTAGATTCTGTTATTTGTCTCCTTTAGCTAACCAGTTAGATTCTGTTATTTGTCTCCTTTAGCTAACCAGTTAGATTCTGTTATTTGTCTCCTTTAGCTAACCAGTTAGATTCTGTTATTTGTCTCCTTTAGCTAACTAGTTGAGTTCCGTTCATTCATTTTCCTTTAGCTAACCGGTTAGGTTCCGTTCATCCGTTCTTCTTTAGCTAACCAGTTAAGTCGTTCTTCATTTTCCTTTAGCTAACCAGTTAAGGTGTTGTTCATTCTCGTTTAGCTAACCAGTTTTGTTGTTCATTTTCCTTCAGCTAACCAGTTAAGTTGCTCTTCATTCTCCTTTGCTAACCAGTTAAGTTGTTGTTCTTTCTACTTTAGCTTACCAGTTAGGTTGTTTTTCATTCATTCACTCAAATACTAAACTACATGAGAAATAAACGCAATCGCGTCTTTGAAGTTGAGTTTACATTCCGTAAAATATCATTTACTTTACATTTTCCACCGCTTAGAATTACATATAGGCTTCATCTATTCCACACTCCAGAAAAGATAGGAAACTCTATACAGAGAGATACAGCAGGAGGCAATCTGATCATCAGAAGTGGTCCCCCCGTCGATCAAGTGTTTCGGCCCTTTAATCTCCTTTACACTCTAAGGGGGGTGGGCCCACCTAGGTCATGCCTCCCGAGTGTCAGCCTCCTGTTGTCTAGTGCAGAGAATTGAACCCACTTCTGAAAACATACATGATTTTCATGAAGGTAGATGTTTCTGAACTAGATCCACACCGCTTCTGCGTTTTAAATATAGAAAGTCATTGTGGTCAGTGCAGAACAAGTTTAGAACAATGCTAAAACGTCTGCTATACTTTGGTTACCATATGAGTGTCCCTTCCTTATAATTTTATTCTTTTCTTCTTCTGTGTACAATCTCTGGCGTCAACTTGAATGTGTTCAAAGAAAGCAGTGGTCAGCTAGAGGCTATTTGTATCTCCATAGAGCTTTTCCAGGAATGGTACTGGTGATGGCCACATGTTCTTTCTCTGTTCCTCATACAAGTATGTTGTGCATCTTTGAAGCAGATATTCAGCAGTCATTTTATCGGTGCCACACTCCGATGAGTCACACTCATCTGTAGTTCCTACCATTAGCTTGTTGAATAGGTGGTATCACTATCTGTTGTGGCCCGTGCGGAGTCTGAAGATTAATCTTTTAAAAATTGAAACGTTTTAGAAGAATTCTAATGCGACCTTCTACTAAAATGCATCCCTTCAGTGACTTCCGAAAGCATATCTATTTTTATTAGACAGCAAACTATGAGCCTCATATAGCAGGGGTATTTCAAGTGGTTTCTGAGCAGGTGTCCGTTTGATAAAAGTGCGAACCTCGTGGAAGGAAAATAAAGTTTGCTCATAATGGTAAGAGGACTTCAGATGGTTTATGAGAGGGCTATTTACTAACATGTTCTACTATTATAGTAGTGGCTGAGACATATGTCGTCCGCTTCCAATTCTAAAGGTACCAAGTTCGCTCCCAGCATAGGGAATATAATTGATGGAATTTATTTTCAAAACCAGAGGATCCTAATGATGTCACACTCCCCCACCCCCATCTCCTGGGTAGTGAGATTGGATGCCTAGCCTTATCGGATATGGGTGAAAAAAAATAGAACGTCTCGTGTGCAAGTTACGCACGTTAAAAATCTTTCGGCAGTTGGAAATCGTAAAGAGTAGACCATACGGCCGCTACCTTGGCAAAATTTAAATATTAAGAAACCTATCCAACACAAAAATATCTATAGAATGTATGATTCCTGTACACACGATGAGAATCCTCGCCCGTGCTAAGGAGTTGGTGCACTGTGCTGAGATCCACCTTGTGTGATCTATGGGAGACGATCGGTGTTAAGGATGGAAAATGTAGCGAGGAAGAGAACTAATCACCCCACCTCTCGATGCTGGACCTAGTATAGTGAAGTCTCGAAAACTTTATTCCCCTACGGCAGGTGCTGCCATGGGAATACCTTTACCTTTTTATCTATGAGTCGGGGCCTGTTGATAGAAATAATGATGATGATGATGATGATGATGATGATGATACTATTACCTGGTTACTATATATATATATATATGTATGTGTGTGTGTGTGTGTATAATCCTAGTCATTCATTCATTCATAACCCTCCACTCCCAAAGGAGCATAGGCCTTCAACAAACACACGCCCAAGTTCTCCTGTCACGTGCCATCCTCTCAAGTTCTTTCCATGTTCTCCTCATCATTTTCACTTCTGTTTCCAGCTCTCTTCTCCATCTGCTTCTAATCCTAGTGCTAGAATAAAATTTATCAGATGTTTTCTATTGTCAGTTTTCATATACTGTTTCAAAATTGCCGGGCGCTGAGTAAACATCTCTGAAAAAAAAAAATTGTTGTTTCATTCTACAAAACTTTGCTCCTTATTTTACGAAGAAAACAAAATTGAAGGTACACTCCTAGAAGCAAAAAAAAAAAAAAAAAAAAAAAAGAAACAAAAAAAAATCTCTGTAATACCCACGAAAAATATATAGCCAACCAAAAAAAAAAAAAACGAAATTAATGAGGCATAAGCGCAGGTAGTCTCGACACGGAACACCTTTTATTGACTAGTAAAACTAAAAAACCCTAAGCGGCTAACGATGTAGATTTAAACACAACTTTACTACAAACAGGCGAGAAAATATGAGATTAAGCCTGTCTACGCGAGAAGACGTGACCTTTCTAAAAGGTCGTGAGCTTTATCCTTAGCCGCGAACAAATCAACACGCCAACTGACAGAAACAAGATATCAATTTAATGAAAATATCCGGGATTAAAGTTTTTTTAAAGTGCATTTTTGTACTGCTTAAAACTGAAACGAGAAGAAGACGGTGGAGATGGATTGGACACACACAGAGAAAACCTGTTGGTAGCTTTGCCACTGTTGTGGATATCATGGGGGGAAAACTGGACAAACGCCAGTGGAACAAAATGTAAGGAAAAGATGTTGGCATCGTACAGGACACATATTAAGAAAACAAGTTGATAGCATTACAAGACAGCCCCTATTGTGGAGTTCCCAGTGTAGAAGAAACAGAGGGCAACCAAAAACACATGGAGAAGACTGAGAGAAAGTTAGTTGCTTATCCTTTACAGGACGTGGCATCATTATCATCATCATTATATTAAAAATCATCTTCCTTTGCATTCTTTACTGGGCATTTAGCCACCATAGTGACGGGTCCCCTTGCAGGAAGCCACCATAGTGCCGAGTCCCCATGCAGGAAGCCACCCTAGCGACGGGTCTCCAAGCAGGAAGCCACCATAGTAACGGGTCCCCATGCAGGAAGCCACCCTAGCGACGGGTCCCCCAAGCAGGAAGCCACCATAGTGACGAGTCCCCATGCAGGAAGCCACCATAGTGACGAGTCCCCATGCAGGAAGCCAACATAGTGATCGGTCCCCATGCAGGAAGCCACCATAGTAACGGGTCCCCTTACAAGAAGCCTTGCACCAAGTAGCCACAACCTCTTACAGCGGTCATACCTGTGGAATGTTCTTTTACATGTTGAAGTTGCCACCCCTGTGCCCAACCTCATATAAGTGGCCCTGTACGACATGCCTGGACGTGCAATAGCCCTATTCCTTTTTTGTCTCTTCCGACACTGGCGGGAACTCCACGGGGACACGTTCACGACTTCTGCACGACTTCTGCTCTAAAAATCAACCAATCAAACAACCCATAACTTTTAGCTTCCCAAGGCGTATAGGCCTTCAACAAACATATGCCAAATCCTCCTGGCACATGCCATCAGTTCTTTCTATATCTTCCTCATCATTTTCTTCTCTGACTCCAGTTCTCTTCTCCATGTGTGTGTGTGTGTGTGTGTGTTGTTTTTTTCGTCTACCTCTCGTTGAACTGTTCTCGATAGTTAAGTATCTAAAAATGAATAGTCAACGTGCAACTATCCTGACATTAATGCGAAATGAATTACCGTAAAATCTCGCGTATAATACGCACAATGTTTACTCATTTTTGCCCGCTAAAACTCGGGTGCGTATTATACGCGAATACTAAAAAATACGTAATTTTCGATATCGAAAGTAACCTACATTGGAAAGTTTGTCAAGTTTTTGTCACAATTTGACAGTGAAAATGGCGCAAAATTGAATGTGCCATGTGTTTTCTTATGTGTCAGACATTGTTGCAAAATGCATTTCGCACTCTTGGTCTTCAATCTGTTTTGATATTAAGCTTGGTTGTGAAGTTTGTCATTTGATTATTTTGAGCCCTAAAAATGAATTCGAGAAAATGTTGTACTGCAGCAGAAAAGCTCTTAGTGGTAAAATATGCAGAATCTAACGGCAATCGGGCAGCAAGTCGACATTTTTCCATTAACGAGTGCAACATTCGATTACGGCGAAAAAATAAAGAGGCGCTGCAAGTGTTGCCTAGTAAGAAAAAGGCGAATCGTGGGTCACCACCAGATCTTCCAGACCTAGAAAACAACATTATTGGAGTGGGTAACAAGGCATCGGTGTTTCATGCATTGAAATCCGACTTAAAGCTCTGGAACTTAAAAAACCTCGTACAGGCACAACAACATTTAAAGCGTCATATGGATGGGCAGTTCGTTTTATGAAGCGACATGGTCTTTCATTTCGTCGAAGAACTACTATCGCGCAGCATCTTCCATCTTCTTTCAGATTTTTAACAAATGTTTAATAAAATAAAATCTTGAAAAATTATGGTGCGTATTATACACGAATTTCACTTTTACCAGAAAATTTTGGACTAAATCAAGCATGCGTATTATACACGAGTGCGTATTATACGCGAGATTTTACGGTAGTATCAACATAGCAATTCATGAAGTTTCTTTCTTCATCCAATTATCTCAAGATAAATACAGTTGTAACGGTTTGAGCATATCCAAGTTTTCTTTCTTCAAGAAAAAAAAAAAAAAAAAAAGTTTCTCTTGGAAATTTTACGCGCAGACAACAGGTTTTGTTAACTAAGTGAAGGGTATTGTTAAACAGTGTTAGTTAACAAGAGACGTCCGCGTTAACAATAGATCACATGATTAAAGAGAAGATCACATGAGCAAGAGACGATCACCCTGTGTTTACACAGATAAACGAAGCGTCTGAGCGTCGCCTTGGCAACAGTCAAATAAGACTAATGGCAAGAGAATTATCAAATTACGAGTAAGTAACCCGCCAAAATTATACGACTGGGGAATGTATTGTGTGGTGTAGTGTGCTATTTCTGCTGCATGTCCTTGGTAACGGCGTTATTTCTGATGTGGTCATTGTGTTCCTTACTATTTCTTGTCAGCTTCGTTGGACCTTTTTAGTCAAAATTATAGTTATTGTTGACCACAATCAACGTTATTGCACTCCGGACAAACTCATACGCGCTCAGTCTCTTTTAGCAAATGTCCGAAGGTATGAATGCTCGTTGTTCATGTTGAGCGTTGGTTATATACACAACGGATGCATCGTGTCATCCGTATATTCCTGCTAGCTTTCTTTCGATGCTAAATTCCAGCAATCTTAGCCTTGTTGATTCATCTTTTGCAGTGTCGTTCTCTAACAGGCGATCATTAATTGTCCTCAGTATCTCTCCCTTATCCATATCCACTGTCCCCACTATTGGTGCTCTTGAGGCTAGTCTGTCAGCTCTCTCATTACCGCGTCCCCAACATGACCAGAATAGTAGATCCATACCAGTTCCGGAAGATTCGAAACTTCGATGAATGTTTTCTATTCATGCCGTAGCCATTGGTTATTTCTAGAGCTGCGTTTAAAACAAAGGACTCCTTGACCGGGCTGTGTGAACAAATACATTAATTTAGTTGTCACATTACCAAGCACCATATAATGCCCGTACCCCTAAATACAATAAATAGTCTATATTTGCAGTTCACTATTTCCCTTTAAAATTCTTAATTTAATGGAGTTATTTCCACTTATTTTACTTTGTTTTAATTTTAAAGATCGGCTGGGTATATGCTATCAAAACATAAAAGATTAACATGTACTAAAAAATGGAGCAGCATAAAAAAGTTTCAGCAGTCTACGATAAATAGAACATAGCGATTTTGAGCGTCAACGATTTGAACAGCGGACAAAGAAAAACGCTCAGACGATCTGAAAGAAAATTGTTTAACACGAGGAAGAACTTGTAGTTTTCGTTAAAATTGTCCTAGTTTTCAGCCAAAGCGGAATGTCAATATGATGTGCTTTATTTTTTTTTTACTGTCTGTTGATTGCAATGACGAATCTGACACCATCGTTTTTCTTTGAAAGAAATGTTTATAGATAACAAAGTTATCTGGAAAAAACAAGTTTACATGGCGTCTGCACATACGGGTAAAATGTCTGAGTTTTCATTCAGTCTTTGGAGGTTAAAAAAAAACGTGCAACGAGTTTTTCAGTGCACTCATCATTTCTTTTTTAAAAATCGTTCTGTTTTTTTTTTCAGTGCTCTTTCACTGATGTCTCTCAGTTGTTTGGCCTCCCTTTCTCAAATTTGTTACACCCTAACACCTTTTTTCACTCTTACGTCAAACTTTATTATTTCAATCGTCATTTTTGTTATTACGTACCTTGCCACCTTCATATTTTTTAACCACACATTTAACCACTGGTCTCTCGCGGTAAAGGTGCCTTGTTCAATTCACGATGTCGACACGCCCCAGTATACTCAACTGCTCTTGACTTAGGGAAGGAAAAGGCAGCGAGGAAGATAACTGGTCACCCCATCTCTTGATGCTGTATCTAGTATAGGGAAGTCTCTAACACTTCAATCCCCTAAGGCAGTTTTTGCTATAAGACTACCTTGACCTAACTTTAATGCCTTCCTAATTTTTTTCCCCACCCATCACTCATTTATCTCTCCTCTCACTGTCGTTTTGTACCAAGACTTGTTTCACTCCTCGCTGCTTTCTTCAATCATCATCACACGGTCAATAAATTTATATTTTAAAAAATTAAAAATATGACGAATTAATGCTCATCCATTTTTATTCTATACAGTAGAATGTATAGGCCAGCCTTTCTCAACCTTTTTACCCCGGAGGAACTCTTGAAATAATTTTCAGGGTACCCCTGCATAAGAATTATTATATCTACAGCTCATGGTACCGTAGCGTGATCAGTAAGTTGTAAATATAATAATCCAATAAATATGGGCAATGCTCTTTTGAGTAAAGAATGATTTTCTCTGTGGATTTGTTTATTTTGGCCAACTTATTAGCCTACTATTTTTGTGTGGTAGCCTCTCCCTACAAACGATATCAATCAAGTAAGTACTATAGGTAGAATAAACCTCAGCGTTTCCTTTTTGTAAATTTCCTGCTTGATTTTGTTTCTACCTTATCCGAGTAGGCCTAAATGTCTTATCACAGATTTCTACTCTACGATGTGCTAATGAAATAGCGTATGTGCAAGAGTGAACATGGTCTTATTGCGCACTGCCATACGGGGCCGCCTATGCAAGCGTTTACATAGTTCGGCGCGTCAAGTTAAAATTTTTTTTTGTTTTGTGGTCACGATCTCTCGTGAAACCCCTAGCGACCTTTCGCTGAACCCCAGGGTTCTGTGGAACCAAGGTTGAGAAATCCTGGTATGGACAAGCAATTTTTAGTGCATTTGGTAACAATAATAACAGTGGATCGCTAAAAAAAAAATTTTTAACTTATTTGTTTTCACCTCCTCACGTTGTCAAATGTTTTTTTTCATTTACTTGGTGTACTTTTGTGTTTTCAGATCAGACAGTTCTTTTAGACAAACAGTTCATCCCATCAATGTTGTATTTCCTCTACTCATGATATTTTCCTTCACCATTCACTTCTCTCACTCTTTATCGAACCCATCCTGTCACCTTATGTTTGTTTTTCTCACAAACTTCTCCACCGCCTTAAATTTTGTCCCACCTATCTAATAACTACATCTGTCGACATTGCGTAGTCTGAAATAAACATTGCGCAATTAAGGATAGACGACAAGACAATTAAAATATTAATTTACACGGTGGCAACAAAATTCCATTACATTCTTACATCAATCAATACCCTTTAGCTCCCCAAGGAGCATAGGCTTTCAACAAACACATGCTAAGTCTTCCTGTCCTGTGCCATCCGCTCAAGTTCTTTCCATGTATTTCTCATAATTTTCACCTCTGTTTCCAGTTCTCTTCTCCATGTGTTTTTTGGTCTACCTCTGCCTCTCTTTCCCTGTGGATTCCAGAACAAGGACTGCCTTGTAATGCTATCAACAGGTTTCCTCAATGTGTGTCCTATCCATCGCCAGCGTGTTCTTCTCAACTCTTATTCCACTGGCACTTGTCATTATTTGACCTTACATACTTGAGCCATTATTAAGTGTATCATATGTCATTGATTAATTTATATGTGTGTATGAAAGACATGGCGAATTACTGATTAATGAAAACTGGTCATCTATTATTATCCTATGTTGTAGAGACCCTAAAGAACATGAGGAAGGAAAAACAATGCCCTCTCAAATTTATAAAGGACAAGCAAGGCAAATTGCTTACTGCCCCGAAGGAAGTAATGGAAATATGGAAAGAATATTTCTCAGAACTCCTGGATGGTGAGCAATGTCAAGCATCAGAAATGATAACCACTAGCACAGAAGAGAAAACCAATGATGGTGAAGATGACATAAAGATGGAAGAACTGAAGGCAGCACTGGAGAAATTCGAGATGGGCAAAGCAGCAGGGCATGACAGTATAACACCAGAAATGGTAAGTACATGGGAGCATCAGGCGACCTATTACTCTTAAGGGTCCTACAGGCAGCGTGGTGTAACAAGACCATACCAAAGGATTGGGAGATTGCCATCATAATACCAATTTTCAAAAAGAGTGACAATCGACAATGTGTAAACCATAGAGGCATATCCCTTCTCAGTGTCCCTGGTAAAATCTACTCTAGAATCCTAGAGCAGAGACTCCGACGCCTAGCTGAGCCACAATTGGATGAGGTCCAGTTCGGATTCCGAGCAAACCGAAGTACTCAAGACCTAATCTTCACACTCTGAGTGAAAAGGCCCTTGAGTATAAGAGTGAGATCCATCTTTGTTTCATAGATCTGGAAAAGGCGTTTGACAGGGTCCCCTGGAGCAAACTTTGGGACTGTTTGGCAAGGAAGAACATTCCAGCACCTGTGATTCATGCTATACAGAGCTTCTACGAGTCTTGCAGAAATTATGTGAAGACAGCAAACTATAAGTCAGAAGAGTTCAGGACTACCACTGGTGTAACACAAGGTCTTTTCATACTCCTCATGGACGATGTCATCAAGGCATGTAAGGAGAGAACAAGAAAGTATTCAGTGGGGTACTGGAAGATGAGACAGGTCTGTATTTCAGAGCTGGCATTTACTGATGATGTTGCCCTGATTGCTAAATCAGAGGCACATCTCCAATCCAACCTACAAGTCTGGAAGGAAGAGCTGGAGAAGAGAGGGATGGTCATAAGCAGCTCTAAAACAAAATCCATGGTGAAAAAAGACATCAGATTAAACTGGGAAAACAGGTCCTGGAGCAGGTCGACCACTTTAAATACCTCGGAACTATTATAGACCGAAAGGGAGGCATCAAAGAAGAGTTGGCCACTGGAAAAGCAGCAGCTGGGAGACTTTTTCAGGCCATAAATCGAGGATTCCTCAGCAAGAGAGAGGTTGGTAAGAAAACGAAGATAGTTGTATACCGCTCCACCTATGTCCCAGTCTTGACATATGGATGCGAGTCATGGGCAATGACTACAACCCACAAAAGCCAGATCCAAACCTCAGAAATGAGGTATCTGAGGAAGGTGGTTGAAGTAACAAGAAGAGACATGGTCCGCAACCAGACAATACGTCAAGGCAGTACACAAGATGGCAAGAACCAGACAGATGATAGTGGAACACTAGATGACAAGAACCAGACAGATGATAGTGGAATACTAGATGGCAAGAACCAGACAGATGATAGTGGAGCACTAGATGACAAGAACCAGACAGATGATTGTGGAACACTAGATGACAAGAACCAGACAGATGATAGTAGAGCACTAGATGACAAAAACCAGACAGATGATAGTGGAACACTAGATGACAAGAACCAGACATGATAGTGGAATACTAGATGACAAGAACCAGACAGATGCTAGTGGAGCACTAGATGACAAAAACCAGACAGATGACAGTGGAACACTAGATGACAAGAACTAGACAGATGATAGTGGAACACTGGATGACAAGAACCAGACAGATGATAGTGGAATACTAGATGACAAGAACCAGACAGATGATAGTGGAATACTAGATGATAAGAAGCAGACAGATGCTAGTGCAACACTAGATGACAAGAACAATAAACGCCGGTGATGAATAAGGCATATATTGAGAAAAAAAAACCTGTTGGTAGCATTACAATTCAGTCCTTGTTCTGGAATCCCCGCGGTAAGAGCGGTAGAGGGAAACAAAACACACAGAGAAGAGAAGCAGACATGAAAGTGATAGAGATGAATTTGCAAGACCTTGTGCTGACGACACAGGGCAGCAGAACGTGGCATTCATTTGTTGATGGCCTATGCTGACTGAGGAGCCTGAGAGGCCTGTATGATGACATCATGATTGTCGTGCGTATTTAAGGCACCGATAGTCCATTAAACCAAGTCGTCTTAATGCATCATCGTGCCATTGATCCCAGACAACTTAATGGGAAAGGGGGTCGGAGTGGCTTAGAGGTAGGCGACAGCCTGGAATTCTAGAAGTACCGGGGTTCGATTCTCAGTAGAAAGAATTTAGTTTGTGGAAATTCTTTTTCCGAACCAGTGGTCCTAATGATGTCATTCCCACCCCTTGTCTCGTGGGTAGTGAGATCGGATGCCTAGCCTTCTCGGATAACGGTGACAACATAGGAGGTCCCGTGTGAGAGTTGTGCACGTTAAAAATCCCACGGCAGTTGGAAATCGTAAAGAGTAAGCCATTTGGCCGCTGCTCTGTGTCATGGGTTGCCTCTCCTTAGCTCTGCAGTAGTGGTCAAACAGTGGCCAAAACGCAAGGGTTACTAATGTGGGTCTTCAAAGGTGTATATCTTCGCACAAGATTACTCTTAGCAGAGTAGTGGGTAAAAGGATAATGATGGTTCTATCTCAAGGCAAATCCACAAGATATTCAGAAAAGCGAGAACAATGCTGCATGAGGATGAGCAAATGTTAACTCTAGTATCTGCTGTCAACTTTTGCGAAGGATAGGGTTTTCTTATAATTCGTTAGCTCGTCCAAGCCCCCAGTTGAGTTAATTCAGCGGAATTCCTCTTATTATTATTGTATAGCTCCGTTTAAGTGTATTTAAGAAATTGTCTGAGACATACGGATGTGGTACATTAAAAATGATTAAATCAACTTTAGATTTGTCTTTATACAAGTAACAAATTTAATAACCAACTATAGTTAACAGTTTAAAAAGTGAATAATTCTTTAACAAAGAATAATCATCATTGAGTGATGTTATGGAGTATTGGTTAAGAGTTCACTTGCCAGCTTTTATCTTTCTACTTAGCTGCCAATGATGTTCTGCGTCAGCTGATGTTTGGGTCTTTGCAGATAGATGACTGGATCACACTCGTAACTGGTCAAGTTTGAAAGTTGTAGCACGTTCCAAGAATTGTCAGGGAGTAACTACCAAGCTGGCCCCGCGTCTTTAAGACCCGTCTGATGATGGTGTCTAGTATCGACTTCAGGCCACATATACTCTCACTTGTTCCAGAGATAGTACTCTCAATTGGTATCACCGACTAGTGTCACAAATGAAGAGAACAAATACCCTATTGAGTATTACGTTTTCCTGACACACACTCATGTGCCCCCATCTTCCTATTCTACCATCCCATCTATCTCAGAAGTGTTACCCTCGCTGAGAATTAATATTAATCCAATTGAGTGGAAAAAAATTCATTACATTTAAGTTGAATAGATTTATATTTACCTTTACATTGGTTGAAAAGATTGCGTTGAAAACTTTCATTACTTTTAGAGTGAATATGTTTACATTTACATCTACACTGTTTGAAAATGTTAATATAAAATAAGTATGTAATCCTTTCTTTCACCATTCACTTCCTGCTCCATATGGAACTTGTGATACCTCTGCTTTTAGTTCTTTATAAGAAACCCGCATAAAGCAGTCACCAGCCCTTGCAGTGGTGGTTCATGAAATCATCATTCTATATGCTGAGTTTGCCAGCCTCAAATGACTTGGACATCCTCTTAGCAATTTTCACATATTAATTTTCACGTGTCAATATATACATATTATTTCACGTGTTAATAATGCAAAATATATAGAATTTTAAATGCACAACTCACCCCAAATCTTTGGGTTCACCGACAGACTGCTGGCTCAGAGAAATAGCTAAGGCAACTTGTTGAAGATGCCTCTTACACGTGTTCTGGGGTGTTGTTACTTTACACTAAGTTCCTACTTTGACTCCATGATTCAGATTCTTCAGATTCCGGCTTTCCTTGCTAATAATAATAGAAATTTCCTGGGCTTGTGAGTCTTCGAGAGGGTGAAACAAGTCCGGTCCGATAAATGAATTCATTCTGCTTCTATTCTTAACTCTGGCAGGTCTGGGTGTTTTCTTGGCGACGCGAATTTTCACAGTGCTCTAAACCGACTAGAGCGTCAGATTATATTGCAGCTTTCGTCCCACGCACGTTGTTGTTTACTATCGGACCAGGCTCCAATAAGAAATGTCATGTTTACATCTCGAATGCCGGCTAATAGTTACAATCATGCGTGGTTTGATGGCATCTATTCAAAAAATTTCCTCTTTGGAAAATTCTGCATGTAATTTAAAAGGTCATTTTCCGTATAAGAAGTTGTTATATCCGTCGACTCGCGGTAATGATTGCACTACAACTCCCTACATTATCACAAATAATGTCCTTGTAACACTTCTGTCCGGAAGCTATTACAACATTCCGTCTTTCAGGTGCATGTCTGTAATATGTCCACAGACAGGTAAATTATCTCCCCGTCCTTGTGCAAACACCGACCCTCGTGTAACCATCTGAGTTGTGACTCTTCACGACAGTAATTAGTGAATCACAATAGCCATATTAGCGCTAAATAATCTTGCTGGGCGTACGTCGAGTTAATCCGGCGCGGCCAAGGTTTGGCATATGCGAATCTTACCAACCTGATTGTCGGTCAATATTGCATCACCTGTCTACTCTCTCAGCAGGGATGGTCAGGTAAACAGACAAGACGAATTATTACGGAGAAGAAGCGCAAACAATGACTTTAAAGTAACAATACTGCCGGAGAGAAAAAAGAGCGACCCCAGTTATGTGACACTCTGACAAAATTAAAAAATTAGAAACCTACCCATCACAAAAATATTTATAGAATGCATGATTCCTGTATACACGCATTGGGATTCTCGCAGGTGCTATGGAGTGAGTGCACTGTGCTGAGATCCTCCTAAGGGAGGAGATCGGAGCACTCATGGAGTTGTCTGTGTGCAATGAAGATAGTCCTTAAAACCAAAAACCAAAAAACTTAGAGGGTAAAAAAAGTCCCAGCTCAGCCAATAGGTCTGGCTCTATCTCACGATTCCGAAGCTCACCTAATAGGTCTGGCTGTATCTCACGATTCCGAAGCTCACCTAATAGGTCTGACTCCATCTCATGATTCCGAAGCTCACCTAATAGGTCTGGCTCTATCTCACGATTCCGAAGCTCACCTAATAGGTCTGACTCCATCTCATGATTCCGAAGCTCACCTAATAGGTCTGGCTCCATCTCACGATTCCGAAGCTCACCTAATATGTCTCGCTCTATCTCATGATTCCGAAATAAAAAAACAGCAACCGACGTATTACACGCTCGAATTTAGTTTCATTTGATTTTTATTACCTCTCACCCCTGTCTTCTGCAACAACACACAACATCCTGCAACCCCCTAAGAGCAGAAAATGCCCCAGGCCAAGCTCTAACTTAATATTCATTATTTGTAGGTAATATTATCCAATTCAAGTATACTACTCGATATGTCCTGCATTAACATCTTTTGCTAGAAAATACCAGCGGTGGCGCTAAAGTTTGCTTCGTCAAGATTTAAGCTTACTTGTCTATTATCTGCATTAGTTTGACGACTATATTCACTTTTTATTTTTAACTCTTCTCCGCCGATTCTTCGGTTTATGCCATCTGAAGAGTAACAGAAAGGTAATATCCGGCGAGTTCTCAAGTGGACACATCCGGCTGGAAGGCTGATTATCTCCCTTGGGATGTTCACTAATTAGTGTCAGGGTATTTAAAATACATCGAGAGAAATCAGTTATCCCCCCCCCCCCCTTTTCCAAGCGTATCCCCCCTTGCGTTCCCTTCACAAAGCAAAGATATAATTCCGTTACATTTCAAGAGCAGTTTCTCGGTAAAAGAATATAAGGAGGACTACGGTAAGACGATGATAAACGACAGGGTAAAAGGAAAGAGGTAAAACGTCTTATTTGGGCAAACGACAGAGAGAATTGCCTACGTTATAGTAACTTTGAGAATAATAGTTGAACAAAGTCTGGAATGGAATTCACCCCTATACATCGGATTTGTGGACTACGAAAAGGCATTTGACAGTGTAGACAGAGAATCACTTTGAAAATTGATGAAGCATTATGGAGTTCCCCTGAAGATCATTAATTTAATAAAGAAAACATATGAAGACATGACATGCAGAGTTCTTCACGAAGGACAGCTTACAGAACCGTTTGAGATAAGAGCCGGAGTGCGACAGGGATGCCTCTTGTCTCCATTTCTTTTCTTACTAGCAATAGACTGGGTTATGAGAACATCGACAACACACAACAGAAATGGAATCCAGTGGACTCTAACTAAGCAGTTAGATGATCTGGATTTTGCTGATGACTTGGCTCTTCTGTTCCATAACCGTAATCAGATGCAGGACACATTGAAAACACTCGATGAGAGGTCACAGCAATTGGGTCTGAAAATACACAGGGAAAAGACAAAAATAATGAGAAAAAATGCAGGTAATGATAACAGGGTTGAACTTGAAGAAACACCAATACAAGATGTAGAGTCGTATACATATCTTGGCAGCAATATAGATAAAGTTGGAGGGACAGACAGTGATATCAAAATAAGAATACAAAAAACAAGAGGAGCTTTCATTGCATTGGGAAATATATGGAGATCAAGAGAAATCGGATTCCAACACGAAAATAAAAATCTTCAACTCAAATGTGGTCAGTCCTATTGTATGGCTCTGAGACATGGAGAACAACAAAGACAACAACCAAAAAGCTACAGACTTTCATAAATGGGTGCTTACGTAGAATAGAGGGATTAAAATGGTATGACAAGGTTACCAACGTGGAACTGATGAGAAGAACTAGACAAGTGCCAGTGGAACAAGAGATGAGAAGAAGACGATGGCGATGGATAGGACACAAACTGAGGAAAACTGTTGATAGCATTATGTCGTAGATTTTCGATAGGAGAATTAAGACTAGGTTTGGTCCCTTCTGAATAGGTTTGAATAGGTGATAGACTCAGTGAGAGTTAGTGAAAGGTAATAGAATTTCCACACACGTGAGATGATAGATGTTGATATAGTGGCTGTCTCTGAAAGCGAAAAGAATTCTTCTCTCTCTCACCTATCTTCTACAACAGTTGTTACAGCGTCAGACAGACTACACCAATATACATATTACGTATATTTCTATCACTCACAGGCACGCACATACACGTGACGACAGGTAAACACACAGACGTGGGAAAACTATAACAATGATATATATATTATCTAGAACGAGCTGACCAAACACGATTATTAAGTTCAAGAGCGATTTTAATATCAGGAAAAATCGGCTCACAACATCAAAGAAAGTACATCAAGGAAAATAC
Source organism: Oreohelix idahoensis (assembly GCA_024509875.1). Taxonomy (NCBI): domain Eukaryota; kingdom Metazoa; phylum Mollusca; class Gastropoda; order Stylommatophora; family Oreohelicidae; genus Oreohelix; species Oreohelix idahoensis. The sequence goes on along the minus strand of JAMPIV010011442.1, from coordinate 400,157 downwards.
ATATACACATAGTCATAAAAATTCAAGGAAATGTTGCAAGGATGATAGCCCCGTTATAGTGTTAACTCTAGGTTTAGCCCGGCCCCGTTAAGAGAACAGATGATGGCGCCCGAGTCACAGATACATAGGGTTTGAGTCTAAGAGTTTTCTTTGTTTTATCTCGTAATTATATGCACAGAGTTTGAAAAAAATCTGATTTAACCTAAGACAAAAACACAAGAACTCTAGCCTTAGCAACAAATTATGCAGATTGAAAAAAAACAAATAGGACAGCAACAGGGTGTCAAAGATATAATAGTGAAAATATCACTCAAACCAGCGTACACTCATTCATTCCGCCATGGCCTCTCATACAGGTACTCACGACTTTGCTCGCTGCCTCTTGGAACACACTGATTTTAGATTTTCACACAGACTCAAAAAAATGCAGTCTTCTGCCAAGAAGTCCCCAGTTCCAAAAGACGTATTTAACTCGGAGTCTCCGGGAACGACTACTTGGGTGTGCAAATTTGTTCAAATGTCTGATTAAGTCACCTAACAGTTATTCCAGGCGCGGGAGTTAGCAGAGCACAGTGTCAATAGCGTAGGTTTCTAGAAATAATGAATGTCAGGTCGGTGCCTTCCCTCAGTATAGGATTCACTTTAGTCACACCACAGATTTGTCCACAAAAAATATATATATATATATGGTCGGGAAATGTTAGTTAATACTTGAAGTATTTCGCGCCACCAGGCAGAAAAATTACGTAGAGTTTTTTTCTAGAAGAAATTAAGATCTGGCTCCAAGGTCCAGTATTTATCATTACAGTCTTTGAAAACCCGTTATTGGGATATGGTATTTCTGGCTAACTCGGGTTGCATATGCACTGTTAGACCAGTGGTACTTAAGAAACCCACGTGGTTCAAAATAAGGACTGTCTATTTCTTCACAAGTATGGAAACTACTACTAGGTGCTGGTAAAGTTAGGGTCACCCCAAAACTTTCACTGTGTGGAGGAAAAATAACACATATAATATAATAAACAGAATCTGTACTGGTTATAACTTACATTTAAACTTGCAAGCAGAGAGCTTTGCTTATCATTTAAACTTCCCGTGACGTAAGTTATATTTAAAAATCAGCAATCCTCATGAATTAGGAACACGTGCGTATTCCGTCACCATTCATGAGGCTCGATTCTAGAGTTTATACGTTAGTTTAGAAAAAATACACTCGACTGAGTATTAGCGGTTAAATTAAATTCATAAATAGCTACACTTGCCGTTATAAGCTAGAAATTTTAATTTTATTCTGCTTTCCACTGAATGCTTCCCTAGAAAATATAATAGCCTACCACTTTATTTCTCTTCTGCGCTAAAGAAATAGATTAAAATGAATTAAGCGATTAAACACTTTAACACTCACAAAATCTATATATCTATCATATTAATTACCTCAACCACAGAATTACAGGTAGTCGCACAACTTAAGAATAAAAATGCTGAAAATATTTCTGGAAGTCTAGAAGTTCGACAAATTGCCGAACCAAACTGAGATCTTCGCTAACAGCTATTCTGTTTACGAGCAACCTATCTACTGTCAGTCTATGAGCGAGAATGAAATTAAAGTTTCAAACTTGGCCAATATCTTTAAAATCGGACACAGGCTCCTAATCTTATTTCGCCAAGCGAAATAGTCTCCCCTGTCCGTATAACACCTTCGTCCGCTTATCGCGTGACGTAACAGCCATCAGTGGCCGAGGGCTTGCATGAGTTGCAAATCTCAGACCACCGTCTGCAGTGCGGAGTGGATTTTCACGCTAAGCCGGGTTTTTCCTGACGAAAAACCTCATGCGTTTACTGAAATGCAGACTCTCTGTCTACTTTCCATGTCTCTCGGGTGAATTTTCACGCCCCAGGCCAGAGACCCTCAGACGAATGTCTAGCGAATGCTGTAAATTCACGCCTATCTTCCGACCAGCGCGACTGACATGTACGCAATACCACCCAGGTGCGATTCTCAGTTTTAGAGAAAGGAAAACAGGTAAAGTTTGCGAATTATATGAAAATAATATTCGCAAAACGAATGGATGAAAAATATACAGGAAAAAGGAAATACAGAGATAATAAAAGAGAGAATTCGGGTGAAAGAATAGGAAGAAGATGTAGGAAATTAAATGAATATAAACCCTACGTGACACATTACAAGACAGTCCTTGTTCTGGGACCCCCAGAGCAAGAAAGGCAGAGGTAGACCATGGAGAAGAGAGCTGGAAACAGAGGTGAAAATGATAAGGAGAACGTGGAAAGAACTTGAGATGATGGCACGTGAAAGGAGGACTTGGCATGTGTTTGTTGAAGGCCTATGCTCCTTTGGGAGTGGAGTGTTATGAATGAATAGTAACAAGGCCTACAAGAGTAGGCCTATCAGGCCGCTGCCCTGGCAAAATTAAAAAAAAATTAGAAACCTTCCCACCACAAACATTTTTATAGAATGTGTAATTCCTATATACATGCATTAGGATTCTCGCCGGTGCTACGGAGTTCGTGCACTGTGCTGAGATCCTCCTTGATTGGAGCACCGATGGAGTAGTTCGAGTGCAATGAAAATAGTCTTTAAAACCAAACCAAACCAAACAAGGCCTTTGTCACGGACATACACACGAAACCAGATACAGAAAAATAAAGCGAGAGCTACGGTACATACATTAAAAAATAATTAAAAATGATACTACCCGTAAATGGAAGTAGATGCTGATGTACTTTATTAGATTCTTCAATTTGTATGCCTAGAGATGTGACAGTTCAACGGCGCCCAGAGATGTGAAAGTTCGACAGTTTCCAGAGATGTGACAGTTCAACGGCGCCCAGAGATGTGAAAGTTCGACAGTTTCCAGAGATGTGACAGTTCAACGGCGCCCAGAGATGAGAAGGTTCGACAGTTTCCAGAGATGTGGAAGTTCGATGACGTCCAGAGATGTGAAAGTTTGACAGTTTCCAGCGATGTGACAGTTTGACGATGTCCAGAGATGTGGAAGTTCGACGGCGCCCAGAGATGTGGAAGTTCGACGGCGCCCAGAGATGTGGAAGTTCGACGGCGCCCAGAGATGTGGAAGTAAGATGAGGTCCAGACAGACGGAAGTTCGACGGTGTTCAGAGAGGTAGAAGTTCAACTGCATCCAGAGGGGTTGAGGTTCGACAGCGACTAGAGAGGTGGAAGTTCAATGGCGACTAGAAAGGTGGAAGTTCAACTGCGACTACAGAGGTGGAAGTTCAGCAGCGCATAAAGAAGTGGAAGTTCAACAGCGACTAGACAGGTGGAAGTTTAACAGCGACTAGACAGGTGGAAGCTCAACAGCGACTAGACAGGTGGAAGCTCAACAGCGACTAGAGAAGTGGAAGTTCAACAGCGACTAGAAAGGTGGAAGTTCAACTGCGACTAGAAAGGTGGAAGTTCAACGACGACTAGAGAGGTGGAAGTTCGACAGCGATTAGAGAGGTGGAAGTTCAACAGCGACTAAAGAGGTGCAAGTTCAACAGCGACTAGAGAGGTGGAAGTTCAACAGCGACTAGACAGGTAGAAGCTCAACAGCGACTAGAGAGGTGGAAGTTCAACAGCGATTAGAAAGGTGGAAGTTCAACAGTGACTAGAGAGGTAGAAGCTCAACTGCGTCCAGAGAGGTTGAGGTTCGACAGCGATTAGAGAGGTGGAAGTTCAACTGCGACTAGAAAGGTGGAAGTTCAACTGCGACTAGAGAGGTGGAAGTTCAGCGGCGCATAGAGAGGTGGAAGTTCAACAGCGACTAGACAGGTGGAAGTTCAACAGCGACTAAACAGGTTGAAGCTAAGCAGCGACTAGAGAGGTGGAAGTTCAACAGCAACTAGAGAAGTGGAAGTTCAACAGCGACTAGAAAGGTGGAAGTTCAACAGCGACTAGAAAGGGGGACGTTCAATGACGATTAGAAAGGTGGAAGTTCGACAGCGACTAGAAAGGTGGAAGTTCAGCGGCGACTAAAAAGGTGGAAGTTCAACGGCGCATAGAGAGATGGAAGTTCAACCGCGGCAAGAAAGGTGGAAGTTCAACGGCGTATAGAGATGTGGAAGTTCAACAGCGACTAGAAAGGTGGAAGTTTAACGGCGCATAGAGAGGTGGAAGTTCAACAGCGACTAGAAAGGTGGAAGTTCAACATCGACTAGAGAGGTGGAAGTTCAACAGCGACTACAAAGGTGGATGTTCAACGGCGCATATAGAGGTGAAAGTTTAACAGCGACTAGAAAGTGGAAGTTCAACGGCGCATAGAGAGGTGGAAGTTCAACGGCGCATAGAGAGTTGGAAGTTCAACAGCGACTAGAGAGGTGGAAGTTCAACGCCGACTAGAGAGGTGGAAGTTCAACGGCGCACAGAGAGGTGGAAGTTCAACAGCGACTAGAAAGGTGGAAGTTCAACGGCACATAGAGAGGTGGAAGTTCAACAGCGACTAGAAAGGTGGAAGTTCAGCGGCGCATAGAGAGGTGGAAGTTCAACCGTGACAAGAAAGGTGGAAGTTCAAAGGCGCATAGAGGTTGAAGTTCAACAGCGACTAGAAAGGTGGAAGTTCAACGGCGTAAAGAGAGATGGAAGTTCAACGGCGACTAGAAAGGTGGAAGTTCATCGGCGCATAGAGATGTGGAAGTTCAACAGCGAATAGAAAGGTGGAAGTTCAATTGCGCATAGAGAGGTGGACGTTCAACATCGACTAGGAAGGTGGAAGTTCAACAGCGACTAGAGAGGTGGAAATTCAACGGCGACAAGAACGGTGAAAGTTCAACGGCGACTATAGAGGTGGAAGTTCAAGGGCGATTAGAGAGGTGGAAGTTCAACGGCGACTAGAGAGGTTGAGGTTCAACGGCAACTAGAGTGATGGAAGTTCAACAGCGACTAGAGAGGTGGACGTTCAACGGCGACTAGAGAGGTGGAAGTTCAACGGCGACTAGAGAGGTGGAAGTTCATCAGCGACTAGAGAGGTGGAAGTTCAATAGCGACTAGAAAGGTGGAAGTTCAACGGCGACTAGAGTGATGGAAGGTCAATAGCGACTAGAGAGGTGGAAGGTCAACGGCGACTAGAGAGGTGGAGGTTCAACGGCGACTAGAGAGGTGGAAGTTCATCAGCGATTAGAGAGGTGGAAATTCAGTAGCGACTAGAAAGGTCGAAATTCAACGGCGACTAGAAAGGTGGAAGTTCATCGGCGACTAGAGACGTGGAAGTTCATCAGCGACTCGAGAGGTGGAAGTTCAATAGTGACTAGAAAGGTGGAAATTCAACGGCGACTGGAGAGTTGGAAGTTCAACAGCGACTAAAGAGGTGGAAGTTCAACGGCGACTAGAGAGGTGGAAGTTCAACGGCGACTAGAGTGATGGAAGTTCAACAGCGACTTGAGAGGTGGAAGTTCAACGGCGACTAGAGAGGTGGAAATTCAACGGCGACTAGAGAGGTGGAAGTTCATCAGCGACTAGAGAGGTGGAAGTTCAAAAGCGACTAGAAAGGTGGAAATTCAACGGCGAGTAGAAAGGTGGAAGTTCAAAGGCACATAGTGAGGTGTAAGTTCAACAGCGATTAGAAGGTGGAAGTTCAAAGGCGCACAGAGAGGTGGAAGTTCAACTACGACTAGAAAGGTGGAAGTTCAACGGCGCATAGAGAGGTGGAAGTTCAACAGCGCATAGAGAGTTGGAAGTTTAACAGCGATTAGAAAGGTGGAAGTTCAACTGCGACTAGAGAGGTGGAAGTTTAACGGCGCACAGAGAGGTGGAAGTTCAACAGCGACTAGAAAGGTGGAAGTTCAACGGCGCATAGAGAGGTGGAAGTTCAACAGCGACTAGAAAGGTGGAAGTTCAGCGGCGCATAGAGAGGTGGAAGTTCAACCGCGACAAGAAAGGTGGAAGTTCAATGGCGCATAGAGAGGTGGACGTTCAACATCGACTAGAAAGGTGGAAGTTTAACAGCGACTAGAGAGGTGGAAGTTCATCGGAGACTAGAACGGTGGAAGTTCAACGGCGACTAGAAAGGTGGAAGTTCAACGGCGACTAGAGAGGTGGAAGTTCAACGGCGACTAGCGAGGTGGAGGTTCAACGGCGACTAGAGTGATGGAAGTTAAACATCGACTAGAGAGGTGGAAGTTCAACGGAGACTAGAGAGGTCGAAGTTCATCAGCGACTAGAGAGGTGGAAGTTCAGTAGCGACTAGAAAGGTGAAATTCAACGGCGACTAGAAAAGTGGAAGTTCAACGGCGACTAGAGAGGTGGAAGTTCATCAGCGACTAGAGAGGTGGAAGTTCAAAAGCGATTAGAAAGGTGGAAATTCAACGGCGACTAGAGAGTTGGAAGTTCAACAGCGACTAGAGAGGTGGAAGTTCAACGGCGACTAGAGAGGTGGAAGTTCAACGGTGACTAGAGTGATGGAAGTTCAACAGCGACTTGAGAGGTGGAAGTTCAACAGCGACTAGAAAGGTGGAAGTTCAACAGCGACTAGAGAGGTGGAAGTTCAACAGCGACTAGAGAGGTGGAAGTTCAACGGCGCATAGAGAGGTGGAAGTTCAACAGCGACTAGAAAGGTGGAAGTTCAACGGCAATTAGACAGGTGGAGGTTCAACGGCGCATAGAGAGATAGAAGTTCAACAGCGACTAGGAATGTGGAAGTTCAACAGCGACTAGAAAGGTGGAAGTTCAACGGCGCATAGAGACGTGGAAGTTTAACAGCGACTAGACAGGTGGAAGTTTAACAGCGACTAGACAGGTGGAAGTTCAACAGTGACTAGAAAGGTGGAAGTTCAACACCGACTAGAGAAGTGGAAGTTCAACAGCTACTAGAAAGGTGGAAGTTCAACAGCGACTAGAAAGGTGGAAGTTCAACAGCGACTAGAAAGGTGGAAGTTTAACGTCGTATAGAGAGGTGGAAGTTCCACAGCGCATAGAGAGGTGAAAGTTCAACAACGACTAGAAAGGTGGAAGTTCAACGTCGTATAGAGAGGTGGAAGTTCAACAGCGCATAGAGAGGTGAAAGTTCAACGGCGCATAGAGATGTGGAAGTTCAACAGCGGCTGGAAACGTGGAAGATTAACGGCACATAGAGAGGTGGAAGTTCAACGGCGCATAGAGAGGTGGAAGTTCAACAGCGACTAGAAAGGTGGAAGTTCAACAGCGACTAGAAAGGTGGAAGTTTAACGTCGTATAGAAAGGTGGAAGTTCAACCACGACAAGACAGGTGGAAGTTCAACTGTGACTAGAGAGGTGGAAGTTCAACGGCGCATAGAGAGGTGGAAGTTCAACAGCGACTAGAAAGGTGGAAGTTTAACAGCGACTAGAGAGGTGGAAGTTCATCGGAGACTAGAACGGTGGAAGTTCAACCGCGACAAGAAAGGTGGAAGTTCAATGGCGCATAGAGAGGTGGACGTTCAACGTCGACTAGAAAGGTGGAAGTTTAACAGCGACTAGAGAGGTGGAAGTTCATTGGAGACTAGAACGGTGGAAGTTCAACGGCGACTAGAAAGGTGGAAGTTCAACGGCGACTAGAGAGGTGGAAGTTCAACGGCGACTAGCGAGGTGGAGGTTCAACGGCGACTAGAGTGATGGAAGTTAAACATCAACTAGAGAGGTGGAAGTTCAACGGAGACTAGAGAGGTCGAAGTTCATCAGCGACTAGAGAGGTGGAAGTTCAGTAGCGACTAGAAAGGTGAAATTCAACGGCGACTAGAAAGGTGGAAGTTCATCGGCGACTAGAGAGGTGGAAGTTCATCAGCGACTAGAGAGGTGGAAGTTCAAAAGCGATTAGAAAGGTGGAAATTCAACGGCGACTAGAGAGTTGGAAGTTCAACAGCGACTAGAGAGGTGGAAGTTCAACGGCGACTAGAGAGGTGGAAGTTCAACGGTGACTAGAGTGATGGAAGTTCAACAGCGACTTGAGAGGTGGAAGTTCAACAGCGACTAGAAAGGTGGAAGTTCAACAGCGACTAGAGAGGTGGAAGTTCAACAGCGACTAGAGAGGTGGAAGTTCAACGGCGCATAGAGAGGTGGAAGTTCAACAGCGACTAGAAAGGTGGAAGTTCAACGGCGACTAGACAGGTGGAGGTTCAACGGCGCATAGAGAGATAGAAGTTCAACAGCGACTAGGAATGTGGAAGTTCAACAGCGACTAGAAAGGTGGAAGTTCAACGGCGCATAGAGAAGTGGAAGTTTAACAGCGACTAGACAGGTGGAAGTTTAACAGCGACTAGACAGGTGGAAGTTCAACAGTGACTAGAAAGGTGGAAGTTCAACAGCGACTAGAGAAGTGGAAGTTCAACAGCTACTAGAAAGGTGGAAGTTCAACAGCGACTAGAAAGGTGGAAGTTCAACAGCGACTAGAAAGGTGGAAGTTTAACGTCGTATAGAGAGGTGGAAGTTCAACAGCGCATAGAGAGGTGAAAGTTCAACAACGACTAGAAAGGTGGAAGTTCAACGTCGTATAGAGAGGTGGAAGTTCAACAGCGCATAGAGAGGTGAAAGTTCAACGGCGCATAGAGATGTGGAAGTTCAACAGCGGCTAGAAACGTGGAAGATTAACGGCACATAGAGAGGTGGAAGTTCAACGGCGCATAGAGAGGTGGAAGTTCAACAGCGACTAGATAGGCGGAAGTTACACGGCGAATAGAGAAGTCGAAGTTCAACAGCTACTAGACAGGTGGAAGTTCAACAGCGACAAGACAGGTGGAAGCTCAACAGCGACTAGAGAGGTAAAAGTTCAACAGCGACAAGAGAGGTGGAAGTTCAGCGGCGACTAGAAAGGTGCAAGTTCAACAGCGCATAGAGAGGTGGAAGTTCAACCGCGACTAGAAAGGTGGAAGTTCAACGGCGCATAGAGATGTGGAAGCTCAACAGCGATTAGAAAGGTGGAAGTTTAACGGCGCATAGAGAGGTGGAAGCGCAACAGCGACTAGAGACGTGGAAGTTCAACAGCGACTAGAAAGGTGGAAGTTCAACATCGACTAGAGAGGTGGAAGTTCAACAGCGACTAGAAAGGTGCATCTTCAACGGCGCATATAGAGGTGGAAGTTCAACAGCGACTAGAAAGGTGGAAGTTCAGCGGCGCATAGAGAGGTGGAAGTTCAATAGCACATAGAGTGTTGAAAGTTCAACAGCGAGTAGAAAGGTGGAAGTTCAACGGCGCATAGAGAGGTGGAAGTTCAACAGCGACTAGAAAGGTGGAAGTTCAAAGGCGCATAGAAGTGGAAGTTCAATAGCGACAAGAAAGGTGGAAGTTCAACGTCGCAAAGAGAGGTGGAAGTTCAACGGCGACTAGAAAGGTGGAAGTTCATCAGCGCATAGAGATGTGGAAGTTCAACAGCGAATAGAAAGGTGGAAGTTCAATGTCGCATAGAGTGGTTGACGTTCAACATCGACTAGAAAGGTGGAAGTTCAACAGCGACTAGAGAGGTGGAAGTTCAACGGCGACTAAAACGGTGGAGGTTCAACGGCGACTAGATAGGTGGAAGTTCAACGGCGACTGGAGAGGTGGAAGTTCAACGGCGACTAGAGAGGTGGAAGTTCAACGGCGACTAGAGTGATGGAAGTTCAACAGCGACTGGAGAAGTGGAAGTTCAACGGCGACTAGAGAGGTGGAAGTTCAACGGCGACTAGAGAGGTGGAACTTCATCAGCGAGTAGAGAGGTGGAAGTTCAATAGCGACTAGAAAGGTGAAAGTTCAACGGCGACTAGATTGATGGAAGTTCAACAGTGACTAGAGAGGTGGAAGTTCAACGGCGACTAGAGAGGTGGAAGTTCATCAGCGACTAGAGAGGTGGAAGTTCAATAGCGACTAGAAAGGTGGAAATTCAACGGCGACTAGAAAGGTGGAAGTTCAACGGCGACTAGAGAGGTGGAAGTTCAACGGCGACTAGAGAGGTGGAAGCTCAACGCCGACTAGAGTGATGGAAGTTCAACAGCGACTAGAGAGGTGGAAGTTCAACAGCGACTAGAGAGGTGGAAGTTCAACGGCGACTAGAGAGGTGGAAGTTCATCAGCGACTAGAGAGTTGGAAGTTCAATAGCGACTAGAAAGGTGGAAATTCAACGGCGACTAGAAAGGTGGAAGTTCAAAGGCGCATAGGGAAGTGGAAGTTCCACAGCGACTAGAAAGGTGGAAGTTCAACGGCGCATAGAGAGGTGGAAGTTCAACAGCGACTAGAAAGGTGGAAGTTCAACGGCGCATAGAGATGTGGAAATTCAACAGCGAATAGAAAGGTGGAAGTTCAATGGCGCATAGAGAGGTGGAAGTTCAACAGCGACTAGAAAAGTGGAAGTTCAACAGCGACTAGAGAGGTGGAAGTTCTACAGCGACCAGAAAGGTGGAAGTTCAACAGCGACTAGAGAGGTGGAAGTTCAACGACATGCCTTAAGCCTTGGTCAGGTCATCGAAATACATAAATGAAAATTACAAGGAAATATGTGAAATGATTTGCTTTAACTGGCCTACCGGTGATCAGACGCTCAATAAATGGTTGTTTGAAGTGAAAAACAAAGATACAATTAAGAATACATTTACAACGAAATATATGATTTCTTGATATTAGATACTACCCCCAAAGGAAAAACTGGGGCTGTCAAACACAGTACTTTGGACGTGAATACATATACAGAAATAACCAAGGAGGGAAGCTCGAGGCTTGTGAACAATAAATTATATTCAAAATGGGTATGTGACAGGTACTCGTAAGAAAGAAATACAGCCGTAGTGCACTAATTAAAAGAAACAGTAGCAGAAATGATAAGCTCACCGGGAAATAAAACCAGGGACCGATGGCGCAGCTCGGATGGTCTGTAACGAGTCGATCTTCGATCGTTGCATTTTCCTGCGCCATCCTTTTAATTTTTTCTATACCCTTCCTTTTCATTTTCTCACCCACATCTTGATGTTGTTTTCGCTTTCACCGTTCAAGGTTTTCTTTTCACCTTTTGTCACTCCCTTAATTTTATCTGATCGCGTGACCTATTTTTGAAACAACATATACTTCTGTTTGTGTTGAGCGAACCTACCACACTGACTTTTTTTGCTTATCGCCAGCTTCAGACGGAGTAAGAGTCTGCACTGAGCTACATTCCTATTGTTAAACCTGACTTTCTGTCTGGAAAGATACATAAATCATGTTATCACAGTTGTTCCAATATGAATGGACAGATGGTATTGGGAGATAAGTTGTCAGTTCGCACATGACATGTCGGAAGATGTCAATCTCGTTAAAGATTAAATAACTGACAGTGATGTAATACTTCCGGCAGATGAAATTGGTTGTAAAAAAGAATCACAAGAAAATAACACCAGGGAGGAGGTTATAATGTTAGATCTGTGAAGTAGTGAGTTAGTAAACATGATATTCAAAACGGAAGAAGCAAGACCTTATATGCTCAGGGAAGACAGGCAGATAGAGTTGATAAATGACATGTAAAGAAAATATCTTGTGCGTCATGCAGAATGTTCTACAGAAGGGTAATTGGGAAAAAAGACTCCTACCGATATCAGACACTAATTCGTGGTTGGATTATCATGGAAGTGCTAAAAAAACCACTTCTGATTGAAACTTTTTTTTCCAGTGAACCCACATTGGCGTGTGAGCAAACATGTTGCTTATAATGTGCAATATTTTGGGACTGCTTTACTGCAATTCCATCTCGCCAAGAAGACGTTTAAGACGCCAGGATAATGAATAGAAACAGGAATCCAACATAAGGACATGACCAAGTATTAGAGGATCTTCTAATATTAGACAGAAAGAAAACTCGAAATTCACTCCCGGTAATGGGGTATGTTGTAATATGTACATTTGATCATTTTATATTTTTGCATTTGACATGTGCAAATTGCGTGTGGGTGGACAGGTGTAAACGAGGCTGGCAACCGCAGCATATAAAATGATTGGATTCATGAATCACTACTGCAAAAGATGATGATTGCTTCGTGCAGGTTTCCTCACAAGCAACCCAAAAGCAGATGTTGCCCCAGGCTCCGTGTGCAGCAGGAAGAGAATGATGATGACGCTGTGGTGTACATATTTATTATATTAACATTTTGATTAAGTTTATGTGTATATTCAAACATGTTTAAATATTGCAATTGTCTTTTTCTGCTGTCCAAACGCACTTTCATCCGGCTCACTGGGTTTAACATTAATGCTCAGGGAGGGTAAAGTTTCTGAGGAAGGTGAAGTGGTGGAATGAAGCGGAGGGTGCCTGATTCTCATGTCAGGAGAAGCATTTGTTTTCTCTCAGAGTTTGGTGCACGTTTGTGGTAAAAGTTTGTGGTACAAGTATGTGGTTCATGTTTCCAGCCGTCTACGCTAGATGCCTGCATCAGATTGGTCTTGAAGATGCTTGCCTTGACAATTGGATTGCTTACCCCAGCATTACCGCCAGGAACGTGCTATTGCCATAGAATGTGACGATTCACGGAACAGTCAGCAACACTCTTGGGACCCAAGAGTGACGGAACCCAATACCAAATCATCATCAACACCTGGCTAGTTAAGTATAACTGTCAGGCCCAGCAAAAGAACTTTTTTTTAACGATAGCCACTTTAAAGTCACTGCCAGTGATGAAAACATCAGTGCTTCATTGTTTCATAAACACCCTATTTTAACATTGTCAACTATAATTGATGATTAAATTTGTTATCTGTAAATATAAATTAATAGTTGATTTAATCCCTATTTAGTGAATTGCACCTGTATGACTCAGTTAATTTAAATACATAACCAATCAGAGCTATTAAAGTAATATTTTACTTAATCATTTCAGTTGGGGGCTAAGAAAATTCTGGCAAATTTCTTTTTTCCTCACAGGAGGGGCAGACAGATAAAACGTTTATGACAGCTTAGATGATGACAGTTGTTATGCTTGATTTCTTAAAATTCCTGTGAGGCCCCGTGAAGTAGACGCATCAGTCTTTTATTTATATCTCTGCCAAGAATAATCTAGAGCGAAGGTTGATACCTTTGAATACCCTCATCATTATACTCTAAGTTTGGCCACTGTTTGACCACTACTACGGAGCACGGGAGACAAATATGCGACATGGTCCCTCGTTCGATTTCCCACTATGTATATTACTTCTTTTACTTTTTTGTGGTTTAATAATGTGCTACTCTTTTCTTTCTTTCTTTTTGGTCTGTCTAATCTGTCCTGTCCTGTTCCTGTTCTTTCTTTCTTTCTGGTCTGTGTGGTATGTCCTGTCCTGCCCTGTCCTGTCTTCCTTCCTCCCTGTCTTCCTTTCTTTCTTTCTTTTTTTCTTCCTTCCTTCCGTCTGTTCTCACGAGTGCCTGCCACATACCTTTTTATTTATTATTTACATTATTACGGTTATGGGTATAGGTGTACAGGAGATACAACTCCTTTCGCAGAAGATAGAAAATAGAAGAGAAGACGAGAAAAGAGAGAAGCAACATATATTGCGACGGTAGTCAGATTTTAAAATAACCAGTGCAGAATATTTAAAGTTCATGGAAAAAAAAATATCTTCTCAAGGATAAATAATAGCACAAATAAATTAAAATTAATAAATTAAGATTAAGATAAATTTCCATCAAAATTAAGAGGAGAGAATAAAAAAAATGACTGTCCCTTACGAGCTCCTTCAGCAGCAGAAAGTGGTCGGCAATGTAGGTGTGTTACGGTGTTATTTTTAATGACGGCGTCTGCTGGGGTTTACCCATGCGCAACGTTTAGGGGTCATTAATATTTATAGAATATGTCGATATTTTACGGTATAGTGAACGCGAAATATATGCGGAGATTATGACGCATTCGCGTTGGGAAGGTCACGCCGGGTGACTTGGTTACAGGGCCTTTGTTACGCTATCCGTCAAGCAAGAAGGTCGTGTCTTGTATTTCTTCCAAGGAAATAAGGCTGAGTATATAGCCTATATTATATAGATGAATCGATGTAGAACTCAGGGTCAGTTCGGAAATTAATCTAAGTATGAGATTAATTAAATTAAACTAGATAATGGAAGGAGAATCGTATTATGATTCAAATTGTAGATGTCAAGAACTCATGTGCTCATTTCTGGCTGTTGACTACAACAGCGCACGTATATAGCCACGATGTTCATCTGACATATTGTTTTGACACGGACGGACATGAATACTATGCATGTAATTCCTAATGAACTATATATGAACAATATATGAACGTGTACCTACGTGAATGTCTTATGTGTGAACTGTAAATAAATTCATGGACTCTGAATTGAGGACTTTATCACATCGATACGTTACAGCTATTTGCTGCATTTGCCAATGTTGATGATTATGCAAATGAAGAACTCTTCTGATAGGAAAAATATGTACCTATAATGATGAGCTCCGAAAGGAACGAATGTATTCTTGGACATTCAACAAATGATTAATCAATATAACGTTGACCCTTACTCCAAGATGATAACCGGACGAAGCACGCATTCGCGATTGAACAAAATACATAACCAGCTCTAAACCAGCTCGGCCTTATCTATCCCCGCCCTTTATCAGCTGGCGGCCAGATGTGGCGTGGATAATTTCAAATATTAACGAGTTGAAAGAACTAAATTCCTTTCGATCGAAATGGACATTATTTGCAAATACACCGGTGACGTCATGCCCTTGACGACAGCATGAACGGTTGGAAAAGCCAGCAGCTGACAATGTCCATCAAAAAAATTTATTTGAAGCTTTCAAACATCAAATGAAACCTATTGCTGACTTTCTCAATGATACAAACAAGCTCTCGAGTCTGTCGGCGAAGCATATAATGTACGATATTACCGCCAAAACAAGATAAGTCACTGATTTTCAAGGTTAAAATATTTCGTCCTGTTTGTCCAAATAACGCCATGTTCTTTTTTCGTTGTATCCATGTTAAATATTGTTCCTGTCCTTTTCATGTAGCGGGTATGGATGGGCGGCGGTTTGGAATGAATAAAATGGCTCTCAGGATGCCGATATTCATTCTGAATGTTCCTAAGGCTGTGAATTAATAGCACCTCGCGAAGAAAGCGTCGAATTATCATTATCGGTGATCGTTTCGTTCGGACTTGCATTAATTCACTTTGCATGTTAGGTGTATAGTCATGTTATAACTGGTGTTTTCTGGTGTATTTGGTTCTTATTTTTATTCATTTACAGTCTTATGTTCATAATCTATCTTGTTTATTCTGATCTAGCTATCTTTAATTTTAATTAAATGTATTGTATTAACGTCAAATGAGTCCTGTGACGTCACTATTTGTTACGTACACAGCTTAACTTTCTATTCAGTTCATTCTTAATCTCTCACTTCCGTTTTATACCACTTAGTTATTAATGCATTTTTTATTGTGAAAATGTCTTGTCGTATGGTAATACTGTTTCGTAATCCTTGGTTAACCCATTGTATTGTTTGTCTTCATTTCATCCTTTTATAATTTAATATTAATGCTGTAATTTCTTCATTAATAATAGTGTAGATGAATATAATTAAATTTTTATGAGCTTTAATGAGGAATTAGGTACTTTGCACATATTTGCAGTAGTGGTCCTAGAAATGGGCAATGCACTTTATGCCTCATGATTATGGCATAATATATAATGATTAATTATTAAAACTTTATAACATATTAATACATATTTAATATAAATTACTACACTTTCTCATTACTATATTGTGAACTTAGTGACAATTAAGACTAATTATTTAGGGATAATACACATAATTATTAAATATTAATATTAAGTGCTTGATATAATTTCAGCATCTTATATAACTAATTATCATAACTATTTATGATAGATATCAGTGAGTATATATATAATATTTTTACAAAATATTATAGATTGTGGAACTTATACATAACAATACAGGAATATTACAATTTCTTGTATTAATTATTCATTCGTTGAGTAATTATAATTATCGACATAGATTCTATTGTTGATTACAATACATAAGTAATTAAATACTTAAATAATTAAACTCCAAGAATGCTTACCTTGGATCATTTCATTAAAATTGGAAAAGATTGTAATAAAAAGGGAGAGGCACTCCTTGAATTTGCTGAACAACAACTGGCAAGATATAAGGCAGAGATGGAAGAACTTGACAGAAAAGAGGCTGAAAAGAAAACCATTGCTAAGGCAGAGATGGAAGAACTTGACAGAAAGGAGGCTGAAAAGAAAGCTATCGCTAAGAAAGAAGAAGAAAGAAATATAGCAAGAGATGAAATCCTACGGATTGAAAAAGAGAATAAATTGAAACGACAAGAAATCATATTGCAGCAAGAAATGGAATTGCAACGGCTTAAATTGGAAACAGCAAAACTTAATTCGCAGAGTGCTGCAGCAAGCCAAAATGATAATGCTCAATCTGGATCTTCATCCACCCGACTTAAGGGCAATTATTACTTTAAATTACCACCATTCAAATTACACGTGGACGACCTTTCATCGTGGCTGGCGCGCTTTGAGGATATGTAAGGTCAATAACCTTGACAAAACTGCATGGGCACTTAAACTTAAGGAATTTCTGGATGGCGAACCTGCAAGTGCAGCACAAAACATTGATCCTACATTAGCCACAGATTATGAGGCCATTAAGACGTTGTTATTACGTCGTTTCCACTTGAACGAAGAGGCATGTAGATTACGTTTTAAAAGTTTGTTGCCAGATAACAATAAAGATTTCACAGGTTTTATTGCTAACATACGCAATACTTTTAACAGATGGGTTGAACTGGCAGGTGTCAACAAATCTTACGACAAGTTAGTCGATTTGTTATTGAGGGATAAAGTGTTATCTTCTGTCAGCCCACCATTCTTTGCTTATCTGCAAGAAAGAAAACCAGAATCTATTGATGAGTTAGAAAAAATTTCTTTAAATTACTGCACAGCTCATCCGAATGCTAATATTTCTGGCTCGTTGATAAGAGAACCACTTCCTGTAGCCTCCAATATGGAATATCATAATCATAACAAACCTAGAACACACAGTGTGGACAGAGGTAGGTTCAAAGGAAACTATGACATTAATTTTCATAAGGGACAGAATAACTTTAACAATAACTTTAATAGAGAAAGACAACAAACCAGAAATTATTCACCTCAGTCAAGACACAACAGTAATCCTCGTAACTCAAGTTATAATCGGTCATATCAATATAATAATGGTAACAATTGGAAGAATAGCGATAATTATAACTCGAGACATCGAGACAACAATTATAATAGACGACAACGAGATAATTCAACTAATTATTCTCGTAATCGTTCTCATTCTCGTGGATCTTCACATTATAACCATAATACCGGGGCAGCAGTGACAAATGATATCACCCCTAAGGTTCAGGTTCCACCTAACGATAATACAATGAATTCTTCTGCTGCATGCTTTGCTATAAATTATAACGTGGCAAATAGTTGCCCACAATGCAATCTTATTTTTCAGAAGGCAAAGGAGACAGTACTAAACTGCGGACACATTACACCAGAAGTAGGTCTTGCAGCCAATGATGGAACAGGCTCTCTGATTTTTAACAGAGGGATAGTAAACGGTTCTATAGTTTCTGTATTGAGAGACTCGGGGTCCACAACATCCTATGTGCAACGGGGGAATATGGAGACTTTGCGACAGTTTTACGCTAGTATTAATCATCCTTTTTTTCACAGCTGTGAAGGTATGCATGCTGAAAAAGCCAATAGCAGACCTTATGGTGGGTCGCATACACGGCAGCAAGGATTGTTCACCAGAAGATCGATCTCGAGTATTATCTTCATTCTTTTGGCCAGGAGTGTCACGTGATATTTCGCAGTATGTACGTTCTTGTACTACGTGCCAGGAAGTGAAAGCACGTGGAGCTTTTCACACGGCGCCTATTCAGGCTTGCGATATCTCAGTACGACCTTTTGACAAGATGGCCATAGATATAATTGGTCCACTTCTACCATCTGCGAGAGGACATAGATTTGTTCTCACGTGCATTGATTTATGCACACGATGGCCAGAAGCCATTCCATTGAAGACAACCACTACCACATATGTAACTGATGCATTACATCTAATTTTCTCTAGCATAGGGTTTCCTAGAAAATTATTATCTGATCATGGGTCGCAGTTTATATCCGATACCATGAAGGAGGTAATGAAAACCTGGAACATTGATAGGAATTTGAGTAGTATTTATCATCCCATGAGTAACGGTGCAGTTGAAAGACTTAACCGTACGCTTAAGCAACTTTTACATAAGGTTACTGTTAAACACCCTCAGGACTGGGACAGAGCACTCCCAGCTGTCAAATTTGCTTACCGAGAGGTGCCACATGAACCAACCGACTTCTCTCCCTTTGAGTTAGTTTCTGGTGCCCCTCCCAGAGGTCCTATGGGACTGATAAAAGATTTATTAATTGATGCAGAGATGACTCAGGACACTCAGTCATCTTATGAGTATGTGATTAATCTTCGAAATAATATTATTGAGTCTTGCCAATTGGCAACAGCTTCTTCTGAGGCTGCAAAAGCTAAGGCTCGATCTATACAAAACCGATCTAGACGATTACGTCAATTATTCCCAGGCGATGAGGCTTATGTATTACTCCCTCACAATAACAATAAGTTATTGATCTCATGGACTGGTCCTTATAAGGTTACTGAGAAAATTTCAGACGTTGATTACGTCTTAGATATCAAGGGACACAGAAGATATTCCATATTAATATGCTCAAGCAATTTCATACACGTCCTATACACTTACAGTCAATTTTTTCATGAATTAGATGACAATACTGTATCTACTTGTCATTATTCTAATCTATCTGTTATACAGGAGGAAGAATCTTCTTTTCCTGAAGTGCAGATGCCTTTACCTGTACTTACTGTCCAATCTACTGAATCTTGGCGTGATGTGACCATTTCTTCTACGGTTACACCGCAACAGCATCAACGCGTTGCTGATCTTCTACAATCTTTCCCAGATGTGTTAACTGATGTACCGGGTTGCACATCTGTAATTAGTCACGATATTATTCTTAACGATGATACACCAATTCGTGTTCATCCTTATTCTGTACCTCTACATTTTCTGAGTAAGACATCTCAGGAACTCGAACAGATGATATCATTAGGTATTATTGAGACTAGTACATCTCCATTTTCTTCCCCTTTAGTCATTGTCCGGAAAAAGGACAACAACATACGTTTATGTGTTGACTATAGGAAACTTAATGCGCAGACAGTACCAGATAGCGAACCACATCCTATCCTTGACGATTTACTTCCTCGTCTATCCAATGCTACACTTTTCACTAAAATTGACTTAACTAAAGGTTATTGGCAGATTCCACTAACCGAAAGAGCCAAATACTACACAGCATTCTCAACTCCACAAGGTCTTTACCAGTGGAACGTGATGCCTTTTGGGCTAATGAATGCTCCAGCTACCTTTATTCGCATGATGCGAAAAATTTTAGCAGGTAGATCAGATATAATTACCTATATTGACGACATATGTTTGTTTAGTTCATCATTTGAGGAACATTTTTTGGGTCTCAAATCAGTTTTGGAAATATTGCGGGATAACCATTTAACCGCTAAACCAACTAAAATTCAAATAGCGTGTAATGAGATAACATTCCTGGGGCACATTATTGGATCGGGACGTATCCAAACAATTCCCAGTACGGTTTCTAAAATATTAAATTTATCTGTTCCTCAAACGAAGAAACAGGTTAGGAGTCTGTTAGGTTTAATCCAATACTATAGCAGATTTGTACCTCACCTATCATCCATCACGGCTGTCCTGTCTTCGTTACTAAAGAAGAACATGCCTTTAAGGATAAACTGGACCGACCAATGTGACAAAACTCTTCGCAATATCTTCAACATATTTTCATGCCCACCTGTTTTAAGACTCCCCGATGCTCCTAAAAAGTTTGTTCTACGTACAGCTGCGAGTAATTACGGCCTCGGGGCGTGTCTACTGCTATATCATGATGATGTCCTCCTCGCTGTGGTGTATATCTCACGCAAACTGAAACCGCCGGAGACGAACTATTCCTCTGTGGCCCGAGAATTGCTCTCCGTAATCTGGGCAATTACCAAGTTGGAAAAGTTTTTGCTGGGATCTCCATTCCTGATCCAGACTGATCAGAAATCAGTGTCAGCATTACGTCGCTCAAACCATAAAGTGCTAAACTTGCACGATTTGCTATTACGTTGCAACCCCTACGAGTTCGAGATACAGTCGATACCTGGAACTGAAAACGTCATAGCCGACACGTTGTCCAGACATCCTACGGATTCTCAATGAATATTTACAATTTCAAGAAAATTTTTCTGACTAGTCAAGCATTACATTTGCAATGAACGGTATTGATTATCAAGTCAGAATATACAACAATTCAGTTGGACTTCCTACCTAAATAAGGACATTTCGAAATAAACTATTGTGATCAAGATATCAAGTTTTACGGATCGTTTGAAAATTTGAACTTCAATTCCACTTTGAGTATCACTCATTTTCGAGTTGAAAACTGTTAAAAAGGAACAATCTCTGATGTAGAAAGGAAGATATACAGATACGTTGACGACTTAGTCAATTTACTTTCAAAGTTTAATAAAGGAACTAACGATTAATGGATAATCAAATCATAATTTGATAATATGACCTTGTGTCTTAATGAACTTTCATACAAGTTCAACAGAGTAACAACGATTGGATCTTCATGTCCAATATGACTATTAAAAACAACTTTCTAGTTATTTCTCTAACATTTCTTGTTTTTTATGGGTAAAGTTAAATGCGCTGAATTTTAATATCTGCAAACCGTTTTTCTCTATCAGGTCGGGATCTCTAGAAATACGCAATTGAAGTTTTTTAACAACGCATACAGTATTACAACATCATTCGTACAAGAAGTATAACAGTTATGTAGGCTTGAATTTCTTTGCAGTCGACTTTCGTCGGTGAATGGCATGTGGTACATCGCGATGAAGCATCCAACAATAATCGGCAAGCATGGTCACCCTCCACCGTCCTTGATAACGTGACTCCATTACGGCGATATCTTGATGGAATCGTTCTCCATGTTCATCGCTGACTTCGCCAAGGTTGTCAGGGAAAAAGTCAAGATGCGAATCGAGCAAATGGATTTTGAGGGAAATGTTACAGCCAATATTCTGTATGCATCTATGCACTGCTAAAATATGCAACATAGTCGACAGATTTGTGATTTCCCAGAAAGTTTATCGACGATCGATTTGAATGCCATCCATGCGCGAAGTTCACTACCAATGTACAATTCTCGAACTGTTTGTCTGCAATAACTTTCCTAATCTGAGGTCCTACAAAGATACTTCCTTTGTCTTTGCATCGCTAACTTGCGGAAACTTTTCTCGAAGATAAGTGAAAGCTTTGCTCGTTTTATCTAACGCTTTTACAAAATTCTTCATGAGCCCCAACTTTATATGTAACAGTGGTAAAATGAAGCTGTCTTTGTTAACTAATGGCTCGTGTATTACATTTTTATGCCCGAGCTGCATACGATCCCGGATAGGCCACACCTTTCTTGCATAATGTTCCTGTCTGTTGCGGCTGTCCCATTCACATCAGAAGCAACAAAATTTAGTATACCCAGTCTGCATGCCCGTGAGAATTGCAATGACCTTTAGGTCTCCACAAATCCGCCATTGGTAGTCATTGTACTTTATTTTTGCCAAAGTATAGCCATATTGTCATAAGTTTCTTTCATATGAACAGAGTAGGCGACTGGAATTGATGAAAATAAATTTCCGTTATGCAATAACACGGCTTTTAGACTAGTCTTGGAAGAATCGATGAAAAGTCGCCATTCGTTGACTATGTGCTCATGACCGTTTTACATTTTTGCAATAGCAAAAATGTCATCATCCATCTCAAAGTATTGAACAAGTTCTCTGTGTCTATGACGAAATTTAGATATCGGAGTATTGGGCGCTAAAAGATTCCATTCTTTGAGTCGCGAACCGAGTAATTCCGCTTGTCCTTTGGTAAGAGCGAGATCACGTATTAGATCTGAAAGTTCTGAATGGTTAATTAAGTAAACACCATCATTCACCGGTATGTAATCTGAGTCAGAATTAGTTTCTAAAGCAAGTAAACTATCACTTTCTTCTGTGATGGTTCATTTACGTCCAAATACAGGATATTGTTCTGGTGGTACTTGGATCGGACACGTGATTGGATCATGAGGCACTGGTTTCGAAACCGATTCAATATTTGGATAAACCACAGACTTTCTAGTTTTAAAAGTGAAACCATGGATATTTGTCAAGCAGAAGTAACAATCAGTAATGTGATTTGTATGTTCACGCCATATTACTGGCACTCCAAAAGGCATCGACTTATGCTTCGGCGATTTTCGTAACCAACCTGCCAATGTATCGAACAAACTGCATTTGGCTTCCAAGATTTATTTGCATCATCAACTTTCGAATCGAAATAAAGTTCATATGCTTTCTTTAGTAATGGTGTAAAGTTTTTCTGGTCAACACGATCGGTAAAATATCCGTACACGTAACAGAGCAGATCAGTCGAATTTCTACAACTTCTAGAAGCCATATTTTGCTCAGAATTATTTCAAAATACAGTAACTATTAGAAAAATCGCGTAACATATGTCATGCATCTTTTAGCAGTATAAAAAGTAGAATTATGTTGCTTTTTATTAATTTTTAATAAGTTATATAGTAAAAATGAAATGGAGCAAATAACGGTTTCCCAAAAATATATTTATTCAAAAATATCTTAAGAACCCGACGTGATAGAGATAAACGGATTTCAGATTTGAAATCAGCGCAAGAAACTGACCTAAGAACACTTATTCTTATATACGAAAGAAAAATGTTGTTTGTCAGTGATATTATTAAATTTTCTAGTTATTAAATTAATATATAATATATAATAAAGTCAAAGTGTGATGAAATAAAAAAATAAGATATACTAAGAAAAGATGAAACAAAAGAATATCACACCAATTAAACCTTTTAATTAGTGTAATTATTAAGGTAATAGATATTACATTATGACATTTCATATACTGTACAGTACTTTGCAAAAAAAAAATGGCAGTCATATTGCTCAGCTAAATATAAGCATCTAATTTGCAAGAAATATGCCAGTATTGCGGAAAGTTCTGCCCCAAATTTGCACTCCACTGAAGTGAGCAATACACTTCCAGAAGTAAAACAAAATCTAAATTCTACAGCGTTAGAGTAAACGTCCTTTACTTAGATAATAGACAGAACGTCAATTTCTAATGTCTGTCAGAAAAAATATACAAAGTTCAAAGTGTATGTTTAATTTCAACAGCTTTGGAATGAAGGAAATCAAACATGTTCCAACATTTCTAAAAAACCTTGAACATTCCTGAAGCCAACTCTTCTACAGAGTTGTGAGTAAATTTAAAAGCAGTAATGGAATCGAGCGAAAAGAACGTAGTGGATTTTAGGCCAAGAATTTTGGGACACAAAGGAACCATCGGCGTCTTCGCCCAAATCGTTTCGGGCTGGCCAATGAAGAGTGTAGAATAACATACGACAGCGCATGATCGAGTTGGGAAGCCCAGAGTTATCTAATGGACTTAATGTCAACCAGGGAGCCGTACACAGGATGAATTACACAAAAAAAGGAGCGGGTAATTTCGTGACCATTTGCTCACAGAGACTCACAAAGTAGATGCGCTTGAACTGGTGCCTACGAAACACCAAAATTTGTCATGGGACCTGAATGTGATTTTTTTCAGATTAATGTTCTGTTTGGTCTTATCCTCACTCAAATAATATATTTGGACGAAAGGTGCTCGTTAAGCCTGTGTACCAGCGACCGAAACATTACCTAGAAAATCCTTCCATCTTTGGGGAGGGGGTGAATCAGCAAGAGGTTCCCAACACTGTGCTCATCCCTTTTAAGCACAGGGAATTCTTACGAACGAAAAAGGTACATCGACATACTAGAGGGACACCTTCTGCCCTGATTTAAGCAGGTCATGTACCCCGATGGGTGCACATTTCAACATGACAATGACCCAAATCATAAGCTCATACCACCAAAGCATGGCTGCAAGAGAAAATGTGATAGTGCTGAAGTGGCCAGCAACAGTCCCGATCTAAACCTTAATTGAAAACGTTTGGGCACTCAAGATCATTTAAAAAAGAGTGGACTAGATTCACGTTGAACAATTGAAGAAGGTAGCTGAAAAATACTGGGTGACAGTCTGACTCACAATTTACCTACAAACATTTGTGGGAATATGCCTCGCGCCGCATCCAGGATTGCCTTGCACTGGAGAAGGCAACATTATATTGTACTGAAACCATGTTAATAGATAGGGGTATTACAATTAGGCAATCTTGTACCTACCAGTTTTTATTATTATTTGCTTCTATGAGTTGTGCTGCGTTGCATAAAAAGATGATAGTTGCCCATTTTTTTTTGCAAAGTACTGTATAATAAAAATTTGGTTTTTTCAAGGCAATTTAGTTAGTCCGTACTTCTCAATTTTTAATGTATACTTTTATATTCCTTTACTCTCTTATACTATTTATCTATTTTTTTCCTCTATTAGATATTAATTAGCTAGTACCATACGTACATACTATAATTAATTATTTTAATTTTAGTTAGTTAGAATAATTTTAATAACACCTCACATTATTAGTTAGTCTATACATACAACAAATTAATTAGTTAATTAGTTAGTGACAGTGACATTTCCTTGTTTAATATAAGGTATATGTATGATATGACGTTGATTTTATTATAATATATTACTGACATGACCGCGACACTGTTCTAGATAGAACATCGTAGGTCATACGTCGGGTTTTGTTAAATTTTTGATAATTTGATTAATATTGTTCAAAAAAAATCTATTTAATAGATTTTTTTGCCCCCGTCTGACAGGAAATCTGTTACGGTGTTATTTTAAATGACGGCGTCTGCTGGGGTTTACCCATGCGCAACGTTTAGGGGTCATTAATATTTATAGAATATGTCGATATTTTACGGTATAGTGAACGCGAAATATATGCGGAGATTATGACGCATTCGCGTTGGGAAGGTCACGCCGGGTGACTTGGTTACAGGGCCTTTGTTACGCTATCCGTCAAGCAAGAAGGTCGTGTCTTGTATTTCTTCCAAGGAAATAAGGCTGAGTATATAGCCTATATTATATAGATGAATCGATGTAGAACTCAGGGTCAGTTCGGAAATTAATCTAAGTATGAGATTAATTAAATTAAACTAGATAATGGAAGGAGAATCGTATTATGATTCAAATTGTAGATGTCAAGAACTCATGTGCTCATTTCTGGCTGTTGACTACAACAGCGCACGTATATAGCCACGATGTTCATCTGACATATTGTTTTGACACGGACGGACATGAATACTATGCATGTAATTCCTAATGAACTATATATGAACAATATATGAACGTGTACCTACGTGAATGTCTTATGTGTGAACTGTAAATAAATTCATGGACTCTGAATTGAGGACTTTATCACATCGATACGTTACAGCTATTTGCTGCATTTGCCAATGTTGATGATTATGCAAATGAAGAACTCTTCTGATAGGAAAAATATGTACCTATAATGATGAGCTCCGAAAGGAACGAATGTATTCTTGGACATTCAACAAATGATTAATCAATATAACGTTGACCCTTACTCCAAGATGATAACCGGACGAAGCACGCATTCGCGATTGAACAAAATACATAACCAGCTCTAAACCAGCTCGGCCTTATCTATCCCCGCCCTTTATCAAGGTGGTCCTCCCATTTCCGTAATGCAGGGAGCAAGTGGTCGCCGCTGAAATCAATTTCCTTGCAGGAAGTCTTTGCCAACACACTTTACTTGTTAATGAAGTGGTGGCTTTCCTCACAATCAGTTTTAAATTATGCTTAAACGTTATGCTTCGGCTTATCTTTGTAGCCTCCTACGACATACCTGGTAAGAGTAATGATCAGACGAGTGTCTACAGAGAAGATAAATGGCGTCGAAGTCATCAGACATTATCTTCGAAACAGGAGTCTGTGTCAAGAGTTGAGGAAACCAAACAACAGTAATATGTCAGAAATATAACTAAAAGCAAATATTTATGTTTCTGATAAAAGAAATGTTTGCAATTATTTTCTTTAGTCTTACATGACACTCTTAAGTTTATTTTCAGCTCTCAACACTTTTATTAACAACTGCAAGTTACACTTTATAAAACGAGATTTATCGCAGCGAAATTTATGAAAAATAACATGAAGCAATCCTAGTGAAATTTATTTAAAAGAAACAAATAACGAGCAGAAACGTCAGTGACAACAAAGGATGAGAAGAAGACGCTGGTGATGGATAAGACACACACTGAAAAAATATGTTGATAGTATTACAAGGCAGTCGTTGTTCTGGAATCGTCCGGGACGGAGAGGTCACGGAAGACCGATGAACGCACGGAGAAGAGAGTTAGAGACATCTATGAAAGAAATGGGATGGCACGAGATAGCACGAGACTCGGCGTGAGTTTGTTGAAGGCCTATGCTCCTTTGATAGCTGCAGGGTGATGAATGAATGGAATCTCAGTGACGTTTATGAGAAATGAAGAGAAGTAATCTCAGTGACGTTTATGAGAAATAAAGAGAAGTAATCTCGGTGACGTTTATGAGAAATAAAGAGAAGTAATCTCGGTGACGTTTATGAGAAATAAAGAGCAGTAATCTCAGTGACGTTTATGAGAAATAAAGAGAAGTAATCACAGGGACATTTATGAGAAATAAAGATCAGTAATCTCAGTGACGTTTATGAGAAATAAAGAGAAGTAATCTCAGTGACGTTTATGAGAAATAAAGAGAAGTAATCTCGGTGACGTTTATGAGAAATAAAGAAAAGTAATCACAGTGACATTTATGAGAAATAAAGAGTAGTAATCTCAGTGACGTTTATGAGAAATAAAGAGCAGTAATCACAGTGACGGTTATGAGAAATAAACACAAGTGATCACAAAGAAATGTATGAGAACTAAAGAGACGTAATCTTTATGACGTTTATGAGAAATAAAGAGAAGTAAGTATAACAGTGCCGTGCATTATAACAAGAGAATTAGAGCGTATTTTGTTGTTGTTGAAAAATGGAGTTTTGTCTCGTTTTGGCGTTTTGTTGAACTTAGACACAAGGTACATCAGTTATATAAGGGACCATGTCCAAATATAAAGACTTTCTGGTCTAGCAAGAAAATGTAGCAAATAGCGAGAAGTAGTCACAGTGACGTTTATATAAAAATAGCGAGTAGTAATCACAGTGACGTACATACAAATAGCGAGTAGTAATCACAGTGACTTTGTATAAAAATGCTTCTTACTTAGTCGTTCCCCTTCTACCGTGAGGTAAATAGGTTTGAAAGAGAGGGCGCCATAGTATCCTAACTGCTGTCTTCCTCATGGCCTGGTTCAATTCTAGTCCTCGGTCCTTCAAAGATTGTCTAATGTTGTCCTCCCAGCGGACTCTGGGTCGTCCCGGGGGTCTAGATCCATTGCTCTTTGTTTCCCATGCTTGTCGTGGTAGCCAATCTTCTCCAATTCTGCAGACATGGCCAAACCATCTTAGTTGGGACTGTTCTACTTCGGTCTGCCAGGGGGTGGGATTTTAGGCCTTGACGTATCGTCTGGTTGCGGACCATGTCTCTTCTTGTTACTTCAACCACCTTTCTCAGATACCTCATTTCTGAGGTTTGGATCTGGCTTTTATGGGTTGTAGTAATTGCCCATGACTCGCATTCATATGTCAAGACTGGGACATAGGTGGAGCGGTATACAGCCATCTTCGTTATCTTAGCAACCTCTCTCTTGCTGAGGAATCCTCGATTTATGGCCTGAAAAAGTCTACCAGCTGCTGCTTTTCGAGTGGCCAACTCTTCTTTGATGCCTCCATTTTGGTCTATAATAGCTCCGAGGTATTTAAAGTGTTCGACCTGCTCCAGGACCTGTTCTCCCAGCTTAATCTGACGTCTTCTTTCTTCTCGTGATATTACCATGGATTTTGTTTTAGAGCTGCTTATGACCATCCCTCTCTTCTCCAGCTCGTCTTTCCAGACTTGCAGGTTGGATTGGAGATGTGCCACTGATTTAGCAATAAGGGCAACATCATCAGCAAATGCCAGCTCTGAAATACAGACCTGTCTCGTCTTCCAGTACCTCACTGAATACTTTCTTGTTCTCTCCTTACATGCCTTGATGACTTCGTCCATGAGGAGTATGAAAAGATAAGGTGACAGGATATCACCCTGTCTTACACCAGTGGTGGTCCTGAACTCTTCTTACTTATGGTTTGCTGTCCTCACATAATTTCTGCAAGACTTGTAGAAGCTCTGTATAGCATGAATCAGAGGTGCTGGAATATTCTTCCTTGCCAAACAGTCCCAAAGTTTGCTCCAGGGGACCCTGTCAAACGCCTTTTCCAGATCTATGAAACAAAGATGGATCTCATTCTTATACTCAAGGGCCTTTTCACTCAGCTGTCTGTGTGTGAAGATTAGGTCTTGAGTACTTCGGTTAGCTCGGAATCCACACTGGACCTCATCCAATTGTCGCTCAGCTAGGCGTCGGAGTCTCTGCTCTAGGATTCTAGAGCAGATTTTACCAGGGACACTGAGAAGGGATATGCCTCTATGGTTTCGACATTGTCGATTGTCACCCTTTTTGAAAATTGGTGTTATGGTGGCAATCTCCCAATCCTTTGGTATGGTCTTTTTGCACCACGCTGCCTGTAGGACCCTTAAGAGTAATAGGTCGCCTGATGCTCCCATGTACTTAACCATTTCTGGTGTTATACCATCATGCCCTGCTGCTTTGTCCATCTTGATTTTCTCCTGTGCTGCCTTCAGTTCTTCCATCTTTATGTCATATTCACCATCATTGGTTTTCTCTTCTGTGCTAGTGGTTATCATTTCTGATGCTTCACCATCCAGGAGTTCTGAGAAATATTCTTTCCACCTTTCCATTACTTCCTTCGGAGCAGTAAGCAATTTGCCTTGCTTGTCCTTTATAAATTTGAGAGGGCATTGTTTTTCCTTCCTCGTGTTCTTTAGTTTCTTATAGAACAATTTCTGGTTTTCTTGCGCATCTTTTTCTAGCTTTTCTCCAAATTCTTCCCAGTGCTTCTGTTTTGCTGCTAGCACCTTGTTCTTTGCTTATGTTCTGAGTGTCACATATTCTCTATATTTCTCCATTTGTCCTGTTGTGTTTTTAGCTCCTAAGTATTGTTTCCATGCCATTTTCTTCTCTCTTATTTTCTCTTTGACTTCCTCTGTCCCCCAAGGTGTCCTCTTTCTCTTGTTCCCAAGTTGGACTTCACCACATGCTTCTGCAGCAGCTGTCTTTATGATGTCCTTGAATTTAAGCCAGAGGGTTTCCAAGTCATCAAAGTTGTTCTTCTGTGTTTCTCATTGCTGTAGCAATAAGCCCCTGATATCTGGTCTTAATTTCTGGCTCTCTCAGCTTGTAGGTCTTAATGCTCATTCCTCCCGTTCGTTTACTTAGTTTCTTGCGTGATGTTGGGCAGTTCCTAGGATGAGCAACTCTTTCAGTTGTTCTTTTGATTGTAAGCAGGTAGTGATCACTTCCAATCTCTGGCCCCCTCCAGACTCTAGCATCCCGGACATTTTTTAATGAACTCCTCCTAACGATGGCATAGCCGATCACTGAATTCTCATTCTAGTGTATGCATGTATGCGCTTATGGGGGAACTTTGTGTTTGTAATGATCAGATTATGCTCACTGCAGAATCTAAGGAGTCGCTTTCCATTGTCATTGAGAGTATCTTCTCCATATCTTCCGATAACTCCACCCCATCTAGCATGGTCATTTCCAACTCTGGCATTGAAATCTCTTAGCATGATAATTTCATCTAGGCAATCATCCACTGTCCTTTGAAGCAGCTCGAAGAATTCCTCCTTGATCTCTGCTCTCTCATCCTCATTTGACCCATACACTATGACCAGGTTGACTATGGTTTCTCCTTCTTTTAGTTTAACAAGCATAATGCGCTCCGAGACAAAGTTCCATCCCTTGATACTATCTTTTTGGTTTTTGGCCACAATGCAACCCACGCTCTCTTTAGCTCTTTCAGATGTGGGTACACCACCTTAGAGCAGCGTGTTACCATCGAGATCCATGACTCCTTGTCCTTTTTTCTTTGTTTCCGTTATAGCCAGGATTTCTAGTTTTGCTTTCCTCATCTCTTCCACCAGCTCCTCCTCTTTCCCATTTATACTTCTTGTGTTCCAAGGTCCTAAGTCGTAGTCCGTAGTCCGTTCCAGTTCGTCGCCTTTAGAATCAGTCCGGTTTTCTCTCTTGTAGTTCTCGTAATCAAAAGTTTAAAGCAAACAGGTGATTGGCCTGTTGGGCCTTTGCATGGTGGAGGGGCTGCCTCCTTACGGCCTCCATGCAGACCGCCTTCTTCCTTTTTCAGCCGGGCTTGGGACCGGCCTAGGCTGAGTTTAAATAAAAATAGCGAGAAGTAATCACAGAGACGTATATACAAATAGCAAGTAGTGGTCACAGAGACGTTATATAAAAATAGCGAGTAGTAGTCACAGTGACGTTTTATAAAAATAGCGAGAAGTAATCATAGAGACGAATTAAAAAATAGCGAGAAGTAATCACAGTGACGTTATATAAAAATAGCGAGAAATGATCCCAGTGCCGTACATAAAAATAGCGAGAAGTAATCACAGTGACGTTTATAAAAATAGCAAAAAGTAATCACAGTGACGGTTTTGAAAAAAAAAACCCCCATTGCAAATTCAATGCTGCATGTCTGAAAAAAAAGTTAAGAAATGTTAAAAACCAAAAGTAGGGATGTTGCTCAAAGATAATTACGTAAACTCGTTAAAAAATATATAACTGGAAGCTCATTCGCGCTGCTGACAAATTTGAAACAGCAAAGTCCGTGACATTTCTTAAAATATTACATAACAAACTCGGCGAAATCGGGGATGAAACACGAAATGGCGTTAACCATTAGCATCAACAAGATACTTCAGACTCTCAATATGAGAACAGATAATGAAACAGGGAAATTACAGCCAACGGAGAAAGTACAGCACGCCCTTCTGTTAATCCTTCGATGGTAAACGGTTGGTTTTTGCCCAGCTCTTTACGTTACGAAGTTATGAATAAGTAATCACATTATGGCTCGGTTGTTGATGAGACACACTCATCATATTTTGGTAGACCCAATGACATTTTGGAACCAGTATTCTCAAGTGTTTTGGACACGTGAGCAGATTACATTTTTTCCCCCCTCGTACTGTTTGCGAGGACGTTGATTTTATCTACAACTTAGCACACGCTACTATTACAATGTTTCTCAACCGCCATCATGTTCTACAACTGCAATAGATTTCTACGCGTAGTTCCTGGAGGTTTCTCAAGAGACAAATAAGGAGTAAGGTTACAGCACACTCAGGCATGTCGTATAGGGCGGTTTAGATTGGGCATTGGGCTGGCAACTTCAGCATGTAAAACTAATGACCACAATATCATGTGACTGCTTGGTGCAGTGGCGACCCCATGCCCTGTAAGGAGCGCAAAGGGTAATGATGATGATGACAATAGATTTCATATACTAAAGTGCAGAAGCAATCCACCTTCTCGTCCCCACAAGCGCTTAAGATTTTAAACTTCATCACAAGTACAAATTAAGTGTTATTTATATATGTAATAATTATCTACGCCAGGATTTCTCAACCTATTTTGTGCTCATGGCTCCAGCTTCGGAGTCTCATTTACCTATGTGCCCCCCCCCCCGCCCCCCTCATAGTGGCTGTTAGCTGGAAAAAAGGTACTTTACCATCATCATACTGTAGCCCCTAAGAAATATGGCATGGCTCTCTTGGGGCTATATGGCCCACGTTGAGACCCACTGATCTATGCAGTTAGGATTCTGTCTGCTTGTTTGCATGTCTGTTTGTCTGTCTTCCTGCTTGCCCGCCTGATTTTTTCACTTGCGGGAAAATGTTGCAATATGCGTTCAGGATTTCGCAGGGAGTGTATCTGTTGTTGACATTTTGGGGGCCCATTTTATCAGTCTCGACGCGGGCGCCCTGGGTTATAATTCTGGTATATTGTGTGAATTATATATCCGATTTTGATGGCTAGTTTGTCATCTGAAACAATAAAACATTTTCTACTAAAAAGTGCACTGACAATTATAATTGGATTATTATATACAGCTCACGAAAATGTTTTATTTCTGTGGATCTGTTTATTTTGACCAATGTATTAGCCAACTCTTTTTGCGTGTATCCCCCCTCCCCACAAAGAATATCAGCTCTAATGCAAGTTAGTAGTGTAGGTAGAAAAAAAAATACTTTTTTTTTCAATTTCCTACTTAATATTTGTTTCCTTGATTCAAGAAGCCTAAATGTTTTCTAATAAATTTCTTCTCTGTAAGATGTTAGTGAAATATGGTATGTGCAGTACTAGTTTTCTACCACTATATTATATATATATATATATACAGCTATACAGCTTTAGCAAGGCTGGTGTAGCGCGTTTGCCTGGGTCGAGACCTGGTACCGTCACTCTAATTCTTCTCTTGAGTTAAAGTAGAAAGGGAACTGCTCACTCTACCACATAAAACTGAGACCTAGTATAATAGAGTCTCCAACACTTCACTCCTCTATGGCAGTATCTGTTATAGAGCTACCCCTACATTTATCTGTCTTTGCTAGTTAACAGACATCCCTGACAAGGATTTGTCCTTATAAAGTCTACCAGCCTTAATTTTGATCCGTCTGTTTAGTTTGTGTCTCTATCTCCATTCAAATATAATGAAAGACGTAGTCAGCGCTTAAACAAATTACCCAAGCCCAGGGTAGACCTATTTAAGAATAGTTTGGCTTACTCAGCTGCTCATCTTTGGAACAATCTTCCCAATGACCTGAAAAACACGCACAGACCTATTCATATAATAATATACTGTTCAAATACTTTATGAGAGCTGATTATACGCCACCCTAACTGATTGTGTTGTACTTTTATCTAATATACTGTATGGAGGCTCTGATGATCTAGTGTTTCATTACAATATACTTACTCTTAATTTTGTAATCAGGTACTGTTAATGTATGCTGTTATACTACCTTGTAATGTTGTATTGCCCTTAAATTAATACTTTAAGTACGCTGGAGAATGTTTGAGTAACAGTAACAAAATGTGATAGGGTGGGCGAGATGATGATGATGCTGTTGTGATATGTGATCACTTCCTTGCACACTCGCAACCGACCCGATCAACAATAAAACTCTGATTCTAAGGCAGGGGCTGTATTTATTCATACAACCCAGTCAGTGACCAAGCGCATGAAGCAAAC
Organism: Oreohelix idahoensis; assembly: GCA_024509875.1. Classification (NCBI taxonomy): domain Eukaryota; kingdom Metazoa; phylum Mollusca; class Gastropoda; order Stylommatophora; family Oreohelicidae; genus Oreohelix; species Oreohelix idahoensis. Next base: position 366,769 of record JAMPIV010011442.1, on the reverse strand, counting down.
ATTTAACAAATAAAACAAAGCAAACAAAACACCCAGCCAGTGCTCAGTTGCTAATCCTGAAAGCAAACAAAGCAACGACTAGTTAAAATCGTAATAGTTAAATAATGAGAAACCATACTCTCACCTGCTAAACAGTCCTTCCACGCCACCTGACACACTCAACTATCACACACACACTCATGCATGTCGTCCAATGAGACTAGTATGGTGTTGTGCATGAGGCTGGCAACCTCACCATGTAACACGGATTGCTACCGAAACCACTACTGCAAGAGCATCTGAATGCTTTGTGATGGCTTCATGTGGATGCCAGCCACGTTGGTGGCCCCATGCTCCATAAAGAGGGAGAAGAGAAATATATATCTCCAAGTGAGCCCACGTGCTCTCACAAACCATTCTACACATAACAATAATTAAATAATAATAAAATGGACATAGAATAATATTCAACTATATGTACAACGAATACTCTCATTAATGAGCATGAACCACCACCTCGCAACTGATCCATCTCAATATTCATCCCTGCACTCTGAAGCATGTCGTATATGCCGACTGATGAGATTGGAACTCATCATACAAAATACATTGTTACAGAATCAACCACTGCAATAGCATAAAAATGCTTCTTGTGGGCTTGTGATGGACACCAGTTGCATTGGTGTTTCCATGCTCCGCAAGGAGCAAACAGAGAAACACCTGTCTCAACGTGCCTTACGCTCAAAGGAGTGGTATAGCGCTCACCAGAAAGCTAAATACCTAAAGCTAGATTCATCTTCTCAAAGGGAACTTTAACACTACAAAACTGTGTACACAACAGATGTAATTAAATTAATCTCAAAGTAACCCATTAAATATATACAGTAGAATTATCAATTATCGTGAAATACACTTTAACCTAAACTATCTCCTCCATTACTGAAGAAAATTACATTAACCTGCCTTCACCCACGTGTCAATTAGATCATTGAAGGTTTCCTTAACCCCAAACAGTATGGAAATACTTAACCATTAATTTCATTTACACAAATGTAATAACCGAATATGTCAGTTCTAGTACCGGCTACGTGTTATATTTCCTGAACATGGACCATCTGCTCCAGCCACGCCATGTCTGAATAAATTTAGATCTGAAACCAACCGCACGCGAAATATAAATAACATTGAATTAAGTATATAATTATTTAAAATACTACGGCACAAAGAGAGTGATCCTATATCCTTTCTAACACTATAAAGACTTTAGAATGTTGGAGAATATTATTAGGCCTATATCTACTCACAAGTCCTAGGCATCTTCAGATTTCAACTCTGGTTTGGCGACTTCTTCTCTCTGCGTCTAGCGTCGAAATGACAGAAGATTTCAACCGGCCAAACTCAGGTGCGGTCAGTCTGAGCGCTTCTCTTCTCTGATTGGCTGTTGCTCTGTCCGCGGGCATAACTAATGTTCTATTTTTAGATCCTGAGTAACACTAAAATGGCTGCCAAATCTCGCTATGTTGTAGTAAAAAGGTAAAGAACGACAGAAAAAGTGGCGAATGGCGCTGTCACATATTCCCCGCCTGATTTTGTTGTCATCCCGACAACAGCACTACCTCTGGCGCTTCAATTGTAATCTCTCAGATCGTCTCGGGGCAGGACCCTGTATCGGCTGCAGGGCATACTAGCCTGGTTCGGGCGTTAGACCATGTACGTCCTCCCCAGGGTCTGTCTCATCTGGCGAAGCTGGTGCCTCAAGTAGGCCTAGTGTCGTATCTACCAGATCCGGAGAATCATCTTTGTCTTCACTTCGTCTCAGTTTGTGCGCCGCAACCCTCATCTTCAGATCTTTGTTGTCTGCTGGCCTTATCACATAAGGACCACCGCTAGCGTCTGAAATTACTGATACAATGAATTCGTCGTTGGACCACACGTCTTGTATTTTGGCCCTGTCAGTGTAGTGCACTCTGCTCCGCACTCTTTCACCCGCTCGCAATGGTGTGGGGCCTGGAAGCTGATTACTTCTCTCCCTCCTATCAGCGGCCATTTTCTGCATTCTCTCTGCAGCTTTTTGGTGTGCTACTTGTAACCTCTCTAGGTGGCCTCGCAGCCACTCATCAGTTGTCTCGGGCTCTTCATCTGGACGCGTGCCTATCATGAAGTCAAGAGGAAGCCTCGGTTCTCTGCCGAAGAGGACGTAGTATGGTGAGTACCCTGTCGAAGAGTGGGGGGTGGAGTTGTAGACCATAACCATCTCAGCTAGATGCTCAGATCACCTTCGCTTCTGGTCGGCTATCATGGGTCTCAGCAAATCATGCAAGGTCTTGTTGAAGCGCTCGCACTGCCCGTTGCCGTTAGGGTTGTAAGCTGTAGTGCGGCTCTTGTGGACTCCATAAATCCTGCACAGCTCTGCGACTATCGCTGATTCTAAGGCAGGGGCTGTATTTATTCATACAACCCAGTCAGTGACAAAGCGCATGAAGCAAACATTAAACAAATAAAACAAAGCAAACAAAACACCCAGCCAGTGCTCAGTTGCTAATCCTGAAAGCAAACAAAGCACCGACTAGTTAAAATCATAATAGTTAAATAATGAGAAACCATACTCTCACCTGCTAAACAGTCCTTCCACGCCACCTGACACACTCAACTATCACACACACACTCATGCATGTCGTCCAATGAGACTAGTATTGTGTTGTGCGTGAGGCTGGCAACCTCATCATGTAACACAGATTGCTACCGAAACCACTACTGCAAGAGCATCTGAATGCTTTGTGAGGGCATCATGTATATGCCAGCCACATTGGTGGCCCCATGTTCCATAAAGAGCGAGAAGAGAAATATATATATCTACAAGTGAGCCCACGTGCTCTCACAAACCATTCTACACATAACAATAATTAAATAATAATAAAATGGACATAGAATAATATTCAACTATATGTACAACGAATACTCTCATTAATGAGCATGAACCACCACCTCGCAACTGATCCATCTCAATATTCATCCCTGCACTCTGAAGCATGTCGTATATGCCTACAGATGAGATTGGAACTCATCATACAAAACACATTGTTACAGAAACAACCACGCTAATTCATCTTTGTAGGGACTTTAGCAAGTACAAAACTTGTACTCACAACAGATGTAATTAAATTATATCTCAAATTTAACCCATTAATATATATACAGTAGAATTATCAATTATCGTGAAAAGAGGCTGCGGTTCACACAGTTTAACCCACCTGTCCTGCTGTAAACTATCTCTTCCATTACTGCGTTTGTTTCAGAAGAAAATTACACTGTTCTCGAACCATGCCCTCGCGTGTGATTTTGTGTATCCGCGAAACGCGGGTTTAGTGTTCGTGTCTTTTGTTTTTGGTAACAATTAGATCATTTTTCTTAGAAGGTTTCCTTAACCCCAAAATTTGCCGAGTATGGAGTACTGGAATCAATGTGAAATACTTAACCATTAAGAATTTCACGACATCTTCTTACACAATGTCAATAACTGAATATGTTATTATTAGTTCTACGTACCGGCTACGTCCCAAATTTGTTTTTCCACAGATATATCAATGCTAAAATTAAAAAAAGTAAAGACCATCGGAGTACCTGCCCTAGAACAAAGGACCCATCTGCTCCTTCCATACAGCCACGCCCATTTCTGAAATAAATATGCCACTAGATCTGAAAACCCAAATTACCGCATCGCGAAACTATAAATTTCAAAATAGGTTTACTTGTGAGCTTTCTTCAATTCTTGGTAATGCCATTTCACATTGTGGGGTCCATTTTACGTGTCAAATCAGAATTAAAGTTTCCTGATATACTTCTGGTTTGAAACCCCCTTTTATTTCTGGTCTCGGGCTTTCTTGATTTTAATCTAGCGAGTCTTGTTAGAAGAAAACCACAAATGAGAACAAAGTCTCATAAAATTTATTATTTAAACTACTTCTTTACATCCAACGCAAAGGAGTGATCCTATTAGATCCTTTCTAACACATGTTCAAGAGTTGTGTTTAGCCTCAAAATGTTCCATGAAGATTATTTTAGACCTATACACTAGGCATACTCACAATGGCAATCTATTAAACTCATAGTCCTAGGAAAAGCTCTTCTGGAAATCTGATTTCAATTCCACTCTGGTTTGGCGACTACTTCTCTCTGCGTCTAGCATCGAAATGACAAAAGATTTCAACTGGCCAAACTCAAGTGCGGTCAGTCTTTGCGCTTCTCTTTTTCGTTAAATGTGTACTGATTTTCAACTGTGCTGCTGTCTCACAGGGGTTGTTAAAATGGATATTCTGATTTTTTTTTTTTTTTTTTTTTTATTTTTATAATTTGTTTTTTTCGTACGTATATGGACCCGCTAATTACTCGAGGCGAAATCTTTTCATTGGCAAGGTTTCCAGCCAGTTTTCAAACGGTTATTATTTATGTCTAACCTGACATTGATTTTACGTGAGTAATGTTTTTCCTCCCTTTCAACAGTCCACGTTCTGGATGGCTTTATTTCTTGTACAGTGAGTCGACAGGGCCTAATTTTGTCCCTCGCCATTCAGGCAAACCTTTCTACAAACTCGCCGATTTCGGAGCCACCTTTTGGTACCATGGTCATTTTATTAAGCAGCTGGGTCGGCTCAGTATGACAATTTTCTGCCGCCATCTCTTTTCTGGAGTTGGTAGTCCCTGAAGGGTTATGCCATATACACAGGTCGACGACACTCCTTTTTCCTTGGTTGAAAATGTCCTCGCCAGGTCTCGAGTTTTAATCCAGTCTGTGGTGCCCTAAATCCTTGTTTCTTTTTATTTACCTGTTACCTCATGGTCGACGAAAAATCCTCAAATGCCGGTGATAGGTTTCACCTGACAGTAGTTTCGCCATTCTTTTCATATCTTAACAAAGGTTTTGATCCTGATCTGTATCAAGCTGCCCCACGGAGATCGCCAGAAACGGTGTTCTAACCGTCTTTCTCACTACGCTAGCGCGGTCTAAATCACCCCAATATGGATAGGTTCTATGCCTAGCTTCTTTCTGGCAAACTCAACCTCCCTTTAGTCCTTGATTGGCTGTTGCTTCTGCTGTTCCGCGGGCAATGGTACTAATGTTCTATTTTTTCGCGTTTCAATAAATTTGTCACTGAGTAATAGGCACTAACTTGCCAAATGGCTGCCAAATCGCGCTATGTTGAAGTAAAAAGGTAGAGAACGACAGACAAAATGGCGAATGGCGCTGTCACAAAAAGATGAGCAAGAGGAAGGAAGAGTGCAAGAGAGGACTGTGCCCGATTTTCAACCCTTGACAAATTAATTGCTTTCGTATATGTCTATCTAACTATCTACCTAGTCTGATTCTGGTCTTGAGTTTGGGACGGCAAAGACAGCGAGGAAAGTCGCTGTTTACCCCACCTCATGATGATGAACCTAGTATCATTGCACTCATTGCAGCAGTATCTGCCATGAGACTCAAAGCTACTCACCTCTCGTAAAGTCTTTCGCATGCACTGGATAACACACGGAGTCCCTAGTCATTCAGTAGCAGACTGTTCCAATGTTTCACGAGTTCTTATAACACACCATCTGATTATGCCTCCAATCACTGTCTAATTTACTGTATGCGGAATTCGATTTTAATCAGTCTTGTTGTTTGTTTGTTTTGGTTTTGTTTGTTTTTTTCATTACATTTTTTAATTATTTTTTTTATTCTTTATTTTTCATTATTTTTAAATTTATTTTAAAAACATACTTTAATTATGATTTTTATTGCAAATGTATGATGTTATATTACTTTTATAATGATAAATGCCTTAATAATGCTTAAAGTAAATGTGAGGATGAAAGGATACAGCATACATGATGGGGCAGAATGTCAGACTGGCCTGCGTTCCCCATTATTAACCCTTTGAAAATAAAGTTCGTTCGCTCGTTCGTTCGTTCCTACTAATAGTATCGTCTTTTTTTTTTAAAATCCCCAGCTGATGAAGAAATTTCTCAGTTATGAATGGAAGCAGGCCATCTATAATTTCATTGAGTATTTCTTTGAGTTCTCCTTCATTTCCTCATTTGGTTTTATCTGACATATCCTCTTGTCATATTTACTGTACAACTTAAAAAGGAGCACCCAAGGAAGAGAAAGCAATAAAGAAAACGCAGATAAAATAATCATCGAAATCATAGAGGATCTGCTACCAACTATCCTAGAGAAAGTCATAGACGAGATCCTAGAGAAAGTCATAGACGAGATCCTAGAGAAAGTCATAGACGAGATCAAGCCGAGACGAAAACGACGAGAGGAATCGAGTCACTCAGCCAGCGGTCCTTTTCAGGACTAACAACAGGCTAGCACCACACGGGAATTTATCACATAATATAGCCCAATTATAAGCTATATGAATGTACAGGGTATAAAATCTGGATAATAGATGGGCAAGAAAAAGAAGATTGTTATGCAATCCTTGGCGGCTCACATGCTTTTTAGCTTTTAGGGATATCTATAACTAGTTTTCTAGATACATGTGTCCGACACGCCCACGAACATATAATGAAACAAGGACTTAAGATGGCAGTCTCATACACAAGAAAACCAGTACAGGTTTTTCATTGTCAAGATTAACCTAACAAGATACAAGACACATCTATTCAAATGTTATACGCTGACAAATTGATACATTACAATTTTGAAGAACTTTATAATTACTCGAATTTAATTACATGTTTTGAAAGTGTCTTTTCCTTTCTAGTGTCTGACAGCGTCTTGTTTTAAAAAAAAATTGTCCTACCTGTTCTTTAGTCTTGCAAAATGATTAATGACTTTAGCGTTAAAGTATGGAATATATTTTTTTTGTTCTTCCACTATCAATAGCATGTATAGAGGATTAAGCCGCTCTTTATTTTACAAGTTCAGTAGTTAAATTTTAATTGTCAAAATAGAGAAGCACCTTTACGATTAAGATGTTGTTTTGAATGAAGTGATAATTTGTTCGTTTTGCTGAAAATGGTAGTAACATAATCTAGCACCAAGAATAGACAACTCTAGTTATCTTAGGGACAGTCAAAAGTCACCCCATCAAGGTATTCTGCGAATGGCGTATTTAAACGTATTTTCCCAGCGTTGTGACGTCAAAATTTTTGTTGTTGTTGTTGTTTTCAATCCAGAGGCGCTTGGGCTTTAGCCCTTCGGCCCAATGACATGTAGCAATTTCATTTTCATGAATTTATGAAGCTGGGGTGCCTGTGGACTTTCCTTCCCACCCGGTCAGAAGCCAGACACCATCCATCTTAGCTCCTTCCCATCCACAGAGGTTGTCTCTGCCCATATGTATGCCATACCTCATGTCCACACAATGGTGCAGTGAATGATGCGTCGCCGGCACGTTTTTTTTTTTTTTCCATTTTTCCTTAACCAGCGGCACTTGGGCTTTCAGCCCTTCGGCCCAATGACATGTCATTGCGAGGCTGGGGAACCTGAGGACTTTCCTTCCAACCCGGTCAGGAGCTTCGCTCCTTCCCATCCACAGAGGGTTTATCACAGGAGCCGTTCAGGCTATTCAGTCAAATTTCCGGCCGTAAACATTTCTTCAAACGAAGACGCCCGGGTTTGAACCATGAACACCTGGTTGCCAGTACAACGCCGAAGCCATTACACCAGCGCGGCACGTTAAAGTGTACAAGCAAATGACTACTGGCAGGATCAACCAGATAACTGTCCGGACAGACGTGCGTCTTCTTCTTAGACCTCTCGCGTGTGGAGGGAGACAGCGCTCTGTGCAGAGCGGATCCCGATGGTCCCCTCGATTTTAAGAGTTAACTATCTCGAACCATTGCTTTGTAGTCTTGGGGAGTCTGTCCCCGAGCTCAGCAAGAATCGAAAATCCTAGCGGAGGCATTAATGAAGGGGACGTTGGAGGGAGTGGCAGCGAAAGATGAACATTTAAACAAATAAAGAGGGGAAACCCGAGGCCTGTAAACAGGAAATAAATAAATATTACACACATAAAGGTATGTTTCAGGCGCTCATGAAAAATAAAGAAGTAGAAAACTAGACCACATAAAAACAACAGAAGTGAGTGGTTTACCGGAGAATCGAACCCAGGATCTTCCGAATGGCATCCCGACTAGCTACGGAAGCGAATCACACTATCCTACCTGCTTAGTTCTGTTGTTTTTCTGTTGTCTACTTCTTTATTTCTCACGAGCGCCGGAAACATACCTTTATGTGTGTAATATGTATTAAAGATGACATATCGATGTTTGCATCTCGCCCGTCTAAAAAATTCCTTTGCTTAAATTATTAACGAGGAAACATTGTTGTATTTGCTCTTCGCAGTCTAAATTTGTCCTTAAGTGTAGCATACTATCTGCTTTCTGACACGCCCACCATCTGTAATTAGCGCAAACAAAATTAACAAGGTTATTCTCATGGGGTATTTCGTCATTTAAAGATGTTTCACCTGTGTGTGTGTGTGTGTGTGTGTGTGTGTGTGTGTGTGTGTGTGTGTGTGTGTGCGTGTGCGTGTGCGTGTGCGTGTGCGTGTGCGTGTGCGTGTGCGTGTGCGTGTGCGTGTGCGTGTGCGTGTGCGTGTGCGTGTGCGTGTGCGTGTGTGTGTGTGTGTGTGTACGTAATCGATCTAAGAAACGTATGCACTTTACTTGTGAAGTTTTCTTTGAAGTATTGGCGTTTGCTGTACTTGTCTACTTTTTTTTTTTTTTGGTGCTCAACATAAAAATGAAGGAGAGGAAACAAATAGCAGGCACAAATAACTTAACTATTTCTTAAAATAACCAGGTGTCTATTTCAGTTCTGATAATTTTAAATTCCTACAAAATTGGTGTGTGTAAATTATTGTCGGAATTATAATAATCCGCCCAAGGTTTTTATCATGTGTCTACTTGTGAGTATTTGATTGGCAGTTTGATTAAAGCGTTTGCCTCTCGCTGTAAAGTTATAGGCTTCTAGGGTTTGAAATATTGTAGTGCCACGCTCTGTCTACCAACGGGCTGATCATGCTTTGCCGGTCGTTGGCTGGGGACGGAAGAAGAAAGAAAGAAGAAGAAGACGCTCTGTCTACTCAGATGTAAATTGGTACCTGGCTCTGCTCATGAGTTAGGAAAAGCAAAGGCAGCGATGAAGGAGAATGGCCCCCCCCCCCCCCACGCCATAAAGCTGGACTTAGTGGTGAAGTCTGTAACATTTACATCCTCTGCGCCAGTATTTGCTGTATGCCTATTTTTATCTTCTTTTTTTTTAAATGCTTGCAACACAAAAAAGAAAGCCTATGTTAATTCAACATCAGTCTTTTTAGAATAAATACAATAAAACCGTATATTTGATTTAAGAAATAAGACAGTAGAAAATTATTTCGGTGTTTAGGTATTAATAACAAGAATCGTCTTAAACTTCACTAACGTTATGTTATATATTTTCACACCAAAGTTTCAATCTTTTTCATGAATGTTAAGGGAGATTAGAACTCCCGAGTTTCTCATTGTATAGGTTGTTTATAAGCATAATTTTATATGAGCATCTTTTACACATTTCAACTCAGGTTTCTAGTGCACCTGGTCATGTCAACGTACGTAGTGACAAAGTCTCAAAGTTTCAAACAAATTCATGAATCCATTTCAATTAAAACGTAGAAAGAACTTTATATATCGAAGTAACGCTCAGTGGACGACTTGTAATTTATTTGACAATGTCATGTTGACGAACACTTCTGAGACTGTACTCTATATAGAATCAACACTGAATAGATATAGTCATTCGTTCCAAGCTCCTATTTATTCAATCCTATTTTGTACGATATATTCCACTTCAGAATCCACAGTTATGCTCAATGTAGCAAAGATTGATTTGCTGGGGAGGTTATGATAGTATCCTAAAAGAATGAAATCCGTGTCTGTATTAACCGTGTGAGGTCAAGCACATGTAGGCCCCTGACTCTATAAATGATGATGATGAATTATGTGCAGGGAACTTAACGCTACTGTGGTGAAATTACAGTGATGCAACGTTAAAATTCCTCCATTTAAAAAGATAACAGGTAAAATAACATGTAGGGATAAAAATATAGGTAAGATATGCCGCGGCTTCTTCACCTACGCCAGCGTTTTCTAGGGTCATTGAACACTAACTAGTTAAGACATGCAAACTAACGGACTATCCTTTTAGACGGGGTAGAAACGGAGATAAAAGAAAAAAATGTGACGGTCTGAACACGTGTTTGAATCTAAAGTCTAAAAGACGCAATTTGTAGTTTTTAAAGAAAAAAATTACGCCACTAGTTGACACAATGTAAGGAATTGGAAGAAAAACGACCTTAGCTCTTGTTAGAAACAGACGTATCTTGGACGTTTTACGGTAATTAGTCGTTTTCAGTTTGAATATAGCGGCAAACGCCGTACACGAAGGTTCAAAAACAAATTTCAAAACTAACCTTGAAAAAAGTAGATTTTTTCTTAATAATAAGTTTAGGAGAATAAAAACTAGCTAGTTTGATAGCCCATCTTAATCTGAGAAATAATATACTTTTAATTACACAGACGGACAGATAACACGGAAGATATTGACGAAAGACTGTATTGTTCAATACAGACTAGCCAACAGTTAATTGTGCATATTTTCACTAAAGTTACATTTTGACGCGTCCTTGAGCCTAACGCATAAAAACAAACTGCAGGTGGACTAGGGGCAGGGTAGGAGGATAGTAGCTAAAAATAACTTAGCATAGAATCTTAGAAGTAGGGGGAGACAAAATGTGTGTAGTTTTTTCTTGTAGTTGGTCCAAAAACAAGTGTAATTTTGGGAAAAACCAAGTTGGGACGGACAGACCGACAGAAAAATACTACACACTAGACTGAGACTGGACCGAAATTGGACTTTGTAGTTTGAATATTTGAAAGGTAGAGGGGAAGTCCGCTGATTGGACAGAAGCTTTCATATTATAGAAAGAAAGACGCCCGCTAGTGCCATTTTGTAAGAGACTGTCCATTTACCCAGTTCGTTAATGCTAGAGGCGTGATTTCCAGGAAATATTAAATATTATCAGTGGGACGCCATAATCTAGCCAGCAGCTCAGCTGAGTTTTGCTAGTACAGCGTAACTGTGTTTTCAATTTTGAATTGTGGTAAGGGAAAAAGCATTTACCTTTTTTATTTAATAATTTTGAGTGATTGATACTGCCATGTCATGAAAAATGATTACGACAAGTGAGTGCTTATTCTAGGTCCCCAGCGACAGCCCAGGGCCTAGAGGCAAACAAATAATATAGGAAAACATATCTAAGACTATAGGAGAAAGATCTATATTTGAGATCAGTTCGAACATATCACCCACCTTATTGGATGGAAGAGGAAACTATTGAACACATTTCGGATGCAATGCAGTCATGGGAAACTGGTACTATTTGATACCACCTGGGTGAGATGTGTTGAGTCGGTCAGAGAGATCTGACCCGATCTTTGTAATGTTTTTTTTTCGTTGTTGTGTGTAAAATTGGTGCAGTAAGCAGTGTGTTGACACATGGCACAAATTTTGGTTTAAGAGTTTCTGGTCTGGCACTGTGCTAGTGCCAGATGCTTGAAGAGGTCCAAGAATGGATGCCTAAGAAGCCTATCATTTTACTCCAGCTACTGTGAGGAGTGGGCCACTTGAATTCTTTACTGCATCGTCACAGGCCAGATAAGTTGCAAAGCTGGCCTGCTGTGGATTCATCAAACTTGTCCACAATAAATAAATAAATAAAATCCTGTTGACCAGACGATACGCCAAGGCCTAAAATCCCACCCGCTGCAGACTCAAATAGAACAGTGCCAACTAAGATGGTTTGGCCATGTCTGCAGAATGGGAGAAGATCGGCTACCACGATAAGCATGGGAAACAAAGAGCCAGGGATCCAGACCTCCAGGACGACCCAGAGTCCGCTGGGAGGACAACATTAGACAATCTTTGAAGGACCGAGGACTAGAATGGAACCAGGCCAGGAAGAAGACAGCCGATAGGATAGTCTGGCGCTCTCTCTTCCAAACCTCTACACCTCACGGTAGAAGAGGAACGACTAAGTAAGTAAGTAAGAAATCCTGTTGTATAAACACTTTACCTCAGTCCATATTCCAAAGACAATGAACATTATAAACAGAGATTGGGCATGATGACACCACCCCGACTAGACATCCAGTGCTAGTTTTCCAAAGACACTGTAGTTAGTATTAATATTAACCAATGTAACAATATATCTCTGTACAAAATTTTCATTTTTGTTATTCAATATATATATATATAACACTTTTATTGATAAATACATATTGTTTCATACGTCCTGACCAGAGAAACATTTGGTTCAGGACTAAATAAATTCAAAAAATTGTAAAATCTAAAATTCTAAAACCAGTGTTAGTTGATTTGATCATAGAGATTATTATTATTATTATTAAACTTAGTAGTTACATGTGTGTGTCTGTGTATTTAATTACCTACACATCACATTTCATTACCCTAGACATTAAACGTAGCTAACATACATAATAGTAGAATAAGCCTGTTTGAGGTCATAAGTGGTAGCGGAAAGGCATTCTGTAACTCACATAAACTTTTATCTTCAGGAGCCTTCACAGCTGACCTCATCCAGTACACTAGGTAACATAGCAACCACACAATAACATCAAAAACCACTACAGCTACCTCCCTAGATCTCACACGGTCACTATTTTGGCTCTAGTGTCTGGTGTATGATGTACCTAGTGTCTAGGGGAGAAATGAAATGACGGTACACCACAAATATCAAGAAATATAAACAAATGACGCTGACTTGCAAAGAAGTGGTCTCAGTTTCTTCTGCACTGTCCAGACTGTGAATACTTCTTTATTTAATTTTAAAATTAACACAGCTGATCTCAGCGTATTTGAATGAAAAGTTTTGTTCAACTGGCAATGAATAGTGAAAGCCTTTTGCTAATATTTATTAGCACTGGCCAATCGAAAGCTTGCGACTACCAGAATTCAAATGTAGTCTTTGAAAAACAAAAATAATTCCAAACAAACTCTGCGTCTGGTAGTCGATTGGCCAGTCTGCTTTAGTTATGCCAATACAAAAAGATGTTTTGTTTTGGATTACATTTTCCTACCACTCCCCTTTCCCTCCTATACTCTGGTTACCCAAGCGAATTTGAATTTACCTCAATGCCTCTTTTCTAAGCTGCCGTCCCCACTAACGTTATGAAAAACAAGCAGGAACAACAGTCTGTCTGGTCGCGCGTCCGTAGACATTTAGTATTTTCTCAATAACTTGGCTAATAATTTGACTACCATTAATATTAAAACATATTTGTGCTCAGAATACACTAAGCTACACGAATATATAATTTTTATGACTATATTCATTTTCGTTTAGATTTTCAGTTTTGTCACTGACAGTCGTTATTTATAACTTTTTACATAAATCTACCATCTGGTCCCCCTCCTTCTGTCTCACTTTTTAATTTTTCAAATAAACCAACTTGTTTTTGTGACGTCACAACTACACTACGCGTCGAGAATTTAAACTGTCTGTGTGTGTATATCCGTTAGCTTTGCCACAGCGTGTATATAATATTAGTCTCGCGTGCAGAACGACGCGGGTTTTGGCATGCGTTGGTAGCATTTTGCGTTAATGTATTACAGTCGTCTCGTTATTGCTACTTAGAAAAAGTCCAAAAGACTACCAAATTTTGCGTTACTGTTGACAGATTACGTTACTTCAGACAGCAGTTTGGCGTTACATTTCTAACAAATCGTTAATTATAAGGCTAGGCTGCATTGTGTATGCAGCAGATCTGGCAAAATGTTAAATATTAGTAGTACGTTTTCGAAACCGAAACTAAAACGCGTGTTAGATTTTTACCGTGGGATCGTTCTATAGGTTTTAGCACTGCACAAAAGGCAGTGTTGCTGGCGTCGAAGATGCCAACCGTCAGACACAATCGGGCGGGTTTATTTATTATCATTTTATGACTAAAATCTTACTGAAATGAGCGATTATTCTCGCAGATTTTACTACACTCAAGGCTATTAATATATTCTAGTCAGTTGCTCATGACCTCTGTGACAGATAAGGGAACGAATAATGAAAATCAGATATAGGAAAGTCTAGATAGAGTAGAAAAGGGGGATGCGCAAAGAAGAATGTGCATGAGACGAAAATCGAAAAAGAGGTGAACAGAAATCCGGTTGGGCACGCTTTTCAGCAACTCAGTCAGAAGCGTGAGTTAAGCAGTGCAAGTCGCACATACCCGATATAGACGAGGGTAGCGATGTTGAAGGCAATACGCAAGTAGAATGTGTTATGAAAATTCTCTGACAAGGAGACAAGATTGGGTGGTGATTAACCCAACATTGTTGAAAGCATAAATTCTTGACTAGGAAGGAAGGACGGTGGAGCGAGTTAGATTCCATTCAGAAGAAAAAGGGTATGTAGGGTGAAATTATTTACATCTATACAGTAGTCCTATTCTTCATCTATAAAAGGGAAAGGAACAACCCCTGAGGCGTCCGGTATCACATAGATAACCTGAACCCAGAGCGACATGTAACAATAGACAAGGATTTGTTAAGAAGAAAGAAAAGATGTAAATACTGATAGCACCTGAACAGCCATTTATGGTTAGATATTATAATATTGAATGTGTAGTTTCAATGCTGAACGAGAGTTGAGGAAGGAAGGGTGACGGACCAAGATTGTAGAGGTCCAAGTAACGGCAGTGGTCCACACAGTGTAAATAAATAGTATTTTCAGTTGACTGTGGCGTTGACTAGTTGTATGGAAGCTCTGTTTGGCGTTGTGTCATCGCTCGCTGTGTGTGTGTGACTGTTGTAATCATTCATGTTATCGCTAGCTACTGAGGCAAAAGAACCTGGGCATGCAACGGCCATGTGAGGTAACCACCTGTTAGCGCAGGCGGCCACATTATACATTAATTGGCGCCGTGACTAACCTCAGGCAATATTGACATTGCTATCTACCAAGGCAAGCTGCCACACCTCTTTTATCATTATATCCACTTGTACTTTCCTTTTCCATTATTTATATTAACACACTTGTGAGATTTACGAATCCAATACTTGAACTAGATAGTCTTGTTAGTCAACACATTTATATTCAACATATATCGGGGGATTCAGTGTCCCGAAAATATTAATCAATTATATTTATCTATTAAATACACTTGCCTTATTTGAGCTCAAATATATCAACGGTAATTCCACACTGTATAAAGGCTTAAACAGCCACAGGCTTGAAACACAGCCAGACGCCATTAGCGTCACACACATAAACACATTTTCATCTTTCATGTATTCAGTTGAGGTATGACATGGTGTGTAGAAATCCCGATATTAATAATAAATTCACCGCGATTAATTTCACACCATCAAGTGTTTCGGCTCTTATTTGGTCTATACTTGCTGATAGGAAAGTTATATTCGTGGTTGCGTCTTTAAATTGTCTTGGTCGTCCACGGGTCCAATATACTATAGTTGTGTGGGTGTCATGAGAAAAATCTCATCCAATGATGCACTCTTTTGGCTGAGCGTCCTCTCACGATGTACTGTCACAGCAAGGCGATGGCGCCATTTGGTTGGTCGTAGGCTCGATTTCCGGTAAGCCTATTAGTTATATTTTCTTTTCTGTTGTCTGGTGTCATCCTTTATGTCACCTTTAATTATCTATCTAATTATTTATTCAATTTCTTTCATAACGCGTTTTTGGTCGGGGAAAGATTTCCGCGCCTTTTGAAAGGACGAGCATTTTGTTTCCATTCTTAATAATGACGGATGTTTGGTTCTGCACACAATATCTCGAATTTTACCTATGTGCATTTCGGTGGAGCATGAATTAGTATCCTATATTTATATTTAGCTGTATAGATGATGACGGGAGTTCGTTATATTGACATTAACTCTGCCGATTTAGTCGCTTAAGCTTACTCCCCGAAATAATTATTTGGAGACGGAGTAATAGAAAATTTATTTTGAATTTAAAAAAAAAAAAATTACGACCAAGACAAGATTTTAAAAAAATATATATCCGCGCATTTACAAAACATATTGTGATAAAGCAGCTGTTAATTAATTAGTCAAATTTAAGTTCATTGGCTTTTTTTGTTTGTCACTTCTCCCCGTGCCATGTTTGACGCGTTGCTCCATGGCTTGATTTTTTTTTTGAAAGCGTCCAGATAAATGTTTTAAACACATTAAGAAGGGAAACGCGAGGCCTGTAAACAGTAAATAAATATTACACACACAAAAAGGTATGTTTCCAGGCACTCATGAATAATAAAGAAGTAGAAAACTAGACAACAGAAATACAACAGACGTGAGTGGCTTACCGTGGAATCGAACCCAGAACCTTCCGTGCGGCACCCCCGCCTAACTATGGAAGCGAATCACACTATCTTCCTTGCCAGCTAAGCACCAGATAAATGACCACACGAGAAAAGTGCCGTCATCAGGGCACGCAGCTGAAATCACAGAACGTAAATATTTCCCGCCATATTTTGGTAGGTAGGTTGCTCATTTTATTCTAAATTTAAAGCTTCGTCACATGTTAATATTTATAACAAGTATAATATAAATAAACCTGCTGCAGGCGGTTTGGTAGCAGATCGCTTTGTGTGCATTTTTAACAATGGTATAAGCGCCGTACCGTTCAGAAAGCAATGGCAAACTACTGAATGAAAAAAATGCCTAGAAAAATCACAAACAGCCAATAAAAGCTGGGGTTGATTGCCACGTCATGTAAAGGATAAGCAACTAACTTATAATATAAATAACAATGGTTGATGCAGATCAGTAAAAAGTGGATACGAGTTTGGAGATAACAGACATGGAGGATCATCATTATCCTTCCATTGTTTTCACTCTTTATAGAGTATGGAGCCTCCAATGTAATTTGGTCCTCTTGCAGGACGCGTCCACTAAAGCCTTCGTGTGCTCTAGCAATAGTAGTTTTTGTGGCAATGCATGTTACATGATGAGGTTCCTTCCATTATGCACAATCTCATTTTAGTCGCAGCTTACAATGCATAAGGAAGCCGTGTGCCTATTCTTTCAGGGTGTGATTAGAGACTTCCCTTCGCCCCCCCCCCTTTCCCCCCCCCGGACAACACGGAACCCTGGGAGGATAAAGACGTGGAAAATAATGATAGTATTTATGATGAATTCATCACCGCAAGATACAAAGACAAAGACACAACAGCACATTCATTGTGGAATACCAGGAAACGAGAGAGCGGACGGACTGGCTAAAGAAGGTGCTGCAGACGAGCAACCGGATGTACCAGTTACGTACCATCAGAAGAAAAAGATGATCAAATCAATCAGAAAGCCACCAACACCAACACAGGCTGACTACCAAGCTATGAACAGATCAGAACAAATTGTCACTCTGCGCCTTAGAACAGGATACAACTGACTCCGCAGCCACATGTATACAAAATTCAAGATTGGCAATTCAGCCATGTGTACATGTGGACAGGCACCCCTGACTGCGGAGCACGTACTTCAAGATTGCCCCGAATATGAAATATTGAGGCAAACCCACTGGCCCAGAGAAACAACACTGGAAGCAAAACTGTACTGACCTCTGTATGAACTACAAAAGACAGTGAAGTTTATACAAGAAACAACATTGCAGATATAGATAATATATTCCAAGCGAACGAAAGAAGAAGAAGAACAACAACAGCACATCCAAAAAACATAGTCCTCTTTTCTGAATCGCTATCTGCCCTACAAGCCCTTGAAAACTAGATCCCATTAGCTGCAAAAAAGACTACAGCTAACGTTCTTAAAGAAATCATTGTACTTGTCTCCTAAGGCGTCAGGATAACTCTACAGGGGATACCAGGCCACATAGGCATCCGAGGCCTGGCACTAGCAGACCTACGGAAGCAATAACTACCACCAAACCCCTAATCACCAACACCCTGAATGCAGATACAATGCAGTTGATAAAGATAACACTTTACTGAAATAAAGGCACTGTGACCTTAACACGTTTCTGAAGTTGTGACGAAATGAACGACCTCCATCGATCGTTGGTTCTCTCCGGCAGTATCGGTATATTTGTGGTACTGATTTTTATGTGCGTCAATTATCGCACTTTTCTTTCTTCGTTAACTTTCTGCTTATGGAGCAAGTAGTTTGTATGTTCAAACATTTGTGACACTCCTTGCAGATAATGTCACCGGTTTGTTACCCGGTCATCCCAGCCTGCGAGGAGCAACTGAGATAAGATAGTCGCCGGCGCGTTTACATTGAACCGCTGATAAGACGAGATTACTGTCTGTGTGATACCTGTGGGCAGACAGGTGTGATATAATAGCTTCCGGTCACTTGGTTAAAAGTAATCATGGATTTATTACATTTTAGACAATATGAGTCTACAAATGTGTTTGTGAGAGTGTATGCAATGCATCAGATGCCCATATATGGTCATACGTGATCTTTGCAGGCACGCACCTTATTTCACGTGGAAATATTTTGAAAGTGCCATACCCGACCTGTTTGAATGATTGGATCTTTCTCATTAGATTCATAACAACATTGAGGGGTGTCGCGAGAGGTTTCTTAATTTATGAAGAATAAGACAACCAGGTGTATCAGGTGATACTAGGATAGTTGCCAGAGAAGAGTCTGGTCTTAAAAGAAATACCCCATTCTCAGAAAAGAGCAATGGTGTATAGAGTTCATAGGTATAAAGTCAGGCTGTAAAGAATTTCTGGCCGAGATAGTAATATTCAGTACCAGAATTCTATGGTGCCCCTCTCAGAATTATACCTATGGACTGTTATAGTATCTAGGGGATTTAATTAAATTCAAAGTAATTCAAAGCTGACATAAAGTAATAAAACAGTGCACTGCAATTTCTTAATTTTATTTATGTACAGTCATCTGTTTAGTTTTGTTTGTGTAAACACAAACCCTAAAAATAAAAACACACTGATGATGTTGCATGTATCTAAAAGTCAATCACTAAAAATAAAGTCTTTTCCTAGTTGTTAAGGCTCCCTTGTTATGAAAAGTCTTAGTGCAACTAATCCTCTAGAACCCATGTTAATGATGGTACTTGAGTTTATCTTCAGTATTAGGGGAGTAGATATTGACAACTGTCATAATGACTTCACTGTTCTGATATCACTTGACTTCACAATATGTCTTTGTTATGTAGCTTTTGAAAATGTCACACTGACTACAATGTTATTGAGATCACTTGAGTTCAAAGTATTTCTATGTTATGTAGCTTTTGAGAATGTCACACTGACTAAAGTCTATGTTGCTTCCAGACTAATTTAATCATCACTGTTTTCATCACTACTACTATAACTGGGTGTGGTACGCCAATGCTCTGCGAGTCAGTCTTGTCTAATTTGACTTAACTTCTTCACTTCCGCCTTTTCCTTGAAGCCAGAATATAAGATGGAGAAGCCCAACACTGAGGGTCCCCACTCTTCCAACTGATGTAGGTACAGGGTGCTTGTTCAAATCTTACACCGCTAGGTACAACACCAATGTTCTTCTCTGCTAACAAGATGAGTGACAGGATACCTCTGACCTGAAATGTAATAGGTCTTACATAGCATCTGGCTCTAAAATCCTCCTACCCAGATTGTAGATTAGTGAGGCAGTTCAGAATAAGTGATGATAACACAGGAAAGGTAGCCTCAGTCAGTGACAAATAGGTTTATGCAATAAATAATATAAAACAACATTACAACACACAGGAAAGGTAGACTCAGTCAGTGACAAATAGGTTTATGCAATAATATAACACAACATTACAACACACACTTTCCTAATATGTCCATGACTGACATCACCAAAATTGCATAGGCCTTATGGTGAGGGTTGAGTATCTAGATAAGTTTTATGCAATAATATAACACAGCATTACAGCATTACAACACACACACTTTCCCAATATGTCCAGGATTGACATCATTAACTGCATAGGCCTTACGGCGAGTGTTGAGTGTATAGGCCTACTCAAACAATACATTAAATTACAATCTTTCCTCTTTTACTATTTCCTGATAGTATTGTCTAGTCCAGCAATCAGAAAAGGCTTTAAAAGCTTCTAAAACTAACAACCTTCATTCTGTTCGGCCTTAGTTTAAATGTCGAACATAATTTATACAGCACAAAGCAGCTTTCCTTCTATGAATCACACAAATAGATTTACACACAAAATCACTTCCATTACCTACTAATAATTAATATTATACATATTATGACTTAATTCTCTTACCCACAATCTCAGATTCAACAGGCTTTTCATAAACCCATGCAGTCTGCTTCACTGGCAAATGGCGAAGGAGCTGGGGTAGAATCTGATTCTGTCCTCTGACGAATTTGGTTCTGGCGGTTCAAGAGAAATATTCCCGATTTGTTTGCCTTTTTATTACCGGTAGCGGGCGAACGGAAGACAAGTGATTCGATTGGCTGGCTGGGTCAGTTTATGTTTACAAAAGTTTCTGTAAAACAACCACTTTCTGCCCGATCTGTCGATCTGACAAAACTCCGATAATTTATTCTTCCGGTGTTTCCCAACCGATTCCTTCCATCCAGGTCTTGTTTAAACCGGCCAATTGGGCGCTACCAAATAAACAAGCTAACCTTTTTCTGCCTTCCTTGTAGCGTTAGCACTCACAGTTGAAACCGGGGAAAACAGCCTTCGCTCTAAGTTATACTGCATGTAATCACTCATAACTCCTGTGTCCATGCTTCTACAACTTAAATCCATGTATCTAATGAAAGTTTAAGATTCCTGTTATATTACTGTACTCACTGTTCCGAGGGACATACCCTTTCCTATGATCTGAAGTCACAAATGCACATTCACGTTTGCACAGATTTCATCCAGCTATCCTGCAGCCTACGGTTCTGGCTACGGGTTTCAGCTCGTGCAGCGATTGGTCAAAAACATTTGTTGACATATTTCGATATAGGTAGGCAGTGTAGGCTCTCGTTAATTGCCCTTAGATATTGGTTCAGGACTACGCTACAGATAGCCCCCCAATTTTTAAGCGAGAGATTTATGTCGAGCTTCAATCTGAGACCAATAACGAGGCAATCATCCAGCAGGAATCTATTCTTCACTCTTTCCCTCCTGGTTCTGATCAGATGGGTGCCTACTCAGAAAATCTGCCCCTACATTCTGAGATCCAGTGATATAGATGTTCCTCGAATGATTCTGTAGCTATGAGGGTATCATCCAGGAAATTAGTGATAGATGGGTTTTGTAAGGGATCCAATAATCTCCTCATTACCCTGGAGAAAACATTCGTAGCATATAATATGATTCATATGGGGAAATGAAATTTTCCTGCACCAAGAAATCAATTCTCCCTTTAAAGATGCCATATATATTTCAATCCATGTCCGTATCAGTACTTCCAATAGACTGTGATGGGCTGGGCAACTACCAATGTTGCCGTGCCCTCATAATGCTAATTTAATAGCCGTATAGTGAAGTTGGCTGTGCATCAGTCAAATGGTTTGCACTGCACACTCTCCCACTACCTATTTTCCTGGGGTTTCCCCGCAGGTCCTTTATCAAGGGTGGTCGACTAACCACACTCCTATTTTGATCCAGTACCTGGTGTTCCGAACTAAATGATTTAGTAAATCTTGTCGGTATGGGATGTGTTGTATCCCCTCTCTGTACAATACGGAGAGTTGCCATGGTAACTGGTTGTCTGGTAGACCCTTTGTGAGATGGTGCCATCCTATCCACTATGTCTACCTTGTTATTTTCAGGCCTACGTCCGCCCCAATGCTTTCCTAGGTCCTGTTGATTTTCCCAACATGTGGGGTTTTCCTTGCTACATTGTGCACAGGCAGTCACATACTGAAATATATCTTCAGCAACCCCTGGCCAATAATGTTGCACTGAGGTCCGTTGACAGGTGGTACCAATCTTCTTATGTCCACCGTCTGAATCAAAATGTGCTAATTCCATAGCCTTGTCCCTGTAAATAGATGGCAGTACTAACTGGCTATGCCCATTGGGTCCTGTCCCAGCTTTCCTGTAAAGCAATCCATCATTCAAATAAAATTGTCCTTTCTTTGGGGGGTTATGGCTTTTTGGCAGCCTGCCAAAGCAAGGTTTTAATGTGCTATCTTCAGCTTGGGCCTTTCTCATCTCTCTCGGATGAATATTGAGTGGTGTTCCCTCCTCCTTTCCAGGGGTTGACCTGACCTGGAGTGTTGCCATTATCACAGGTTTTATTGGTTTCCCTAGGAAAACATATCTCCCTCCTAACACCAGCGGGTAATTAGGATTATCACACACTGCTGCATTGATCACTCCTTCCACATAGCGAGTTTTCACATTGATTCTGGCTATGGGAAGTGTTATGGTGGCTGTATCCTTTAATGCCCCTTGTATCTCCACTTTGTCTGTGGTATACTGCTCAGGGTGCACTAGAGACGCACTCACAACTGAGTCATATTCCAGTCCGGAATCATACAGACACTTTACCTTAGTGCCGTTATATATAACTTCTTCACAGATGGAGGGATGATGGAGATTTACTGGACTCGATGTCGGTTCCTTCCTTCCCTTTCCCACTGTTAACATGCATGCTGCGTGATATGGAGGGACTTTCCTACCACATTCCGTTGTATGGTGGTTGTTCATTTTACATATTTTACACCACTTTTCTTCCTTTTTGTAAGGTTTCCTATCCTGAAATTGTGGGTTCCTATCCTTATTATCATATCCTGGCCTGTATTTGGTTGCATGGTCCTTTTGATCAAACTTATTATGAGTTTGGGGTTGCTTAACTCCCTCCTGTTTCCTTTTACTCCCTTGAGTCAGGGATTGAGCCAGGTGGTGGCTCTCTGCATATGTGATTATGTCAGCCAACCTGTCTCTTTTGTTCTCAATTAGGAACTTCTTAGTTTCTGGGGTTATGGAATCCAACAGTTGTTCAATCAACATCATTTCCTTTACCCCCTCGAAATCTAGGGTGAAGTTTCCTAACTTACACCACCTCAGTAGGTAAGTTTCTAATCTTTCTGAGAACTGCTGATACGTCTCTCCTGGTTGAAGCTTTGCCATTCTGAAGCGCCGTCTATATGCTTCAGCATTTTGTTCATATCGAACAAGCAATGCCTGCTTCAGGGCTTCGTAATCTTCCTGATCCTTTTTTGGCAATTTCAAAAAGACATCGTACGCAATTCCCCGCAAACCTTGCGATAACTTCAGACTCCACTTTTCCTTTTCTAGACCATAAGTAGTCGCTAATCTCTCATATCTGTCTAGATAAGCCTCGATTGCGTCAACTTTGTCCACAAATGGATCCAGATGAAAATTCATGGCTCCATTTGAGGTGCTCTGGCTGGAGCTGTTGTCCAAATGAGGTGAACTACTACCATTGTGGTTGGCGGTTGCCTGAAGTTCAAGCTCTTTTAATCTTAGCTCATGGTCTCTCTCTGCTTGAACCCTTCTTTCCTCAGCCTCTCTCTCTGCTTGAACCCTTCTTTCCTCAGCCTCTCTCTCTGCTTGAACCCTTCTTTCCTCAGCCTCCAATTGCAGTTTCTTATTCTCTTTCTCAGCTTCCGCTTGCCGTGCTAACTGCTTATCTTCCCTTTCTGTGAATTTATCGCATTCAGTCGTAACATACTGGATCAGAAGATCACCAGTCATCCCAAGCTCTTTCCCCACTTGCAGTGTTGCTGACCTGAACTTTACTAAATCTGCCATGGCAATGTTGTAATTTAGTTGCAACCAATACAAAGTTAAAAAAAAAAATTTTTCCAATATAATTAGTCACTTAATCAAATTAATTTCTTAATTAATTAATTAATGACTGATTTCGCGTCACATGTACCACACCTTAATTTGTACTCAATGGTACTCAAAATCTATTTCTAATCCTGCCCTACCAAAAATTTACTATCAAAAATTTCCCACTTGACAGCACTAAAAGGTAACAGCAGGCTCAGAATATACAGGAACAATCCCAGACGAGCGTCCCAGTGTCGCGAGAGGTTTCTTAATTTATGAAGAATAAGACAACCAGGTGTATCAGGTGATACTAGGATAGTTGCCAGAGAAGAGTCTGGTCTTAAAAGAAATACCCCATTCTCAGAAAAGAGCAATGGTGTATAGAGTTCATAGGTATAAAGTCAGGCTGTAAAGAATTTCTGGCCGAGATAGTAATATTCAGTACCAGAATTCTATGGTGCCCCTCTCAGAATTATACCTATGGGCTGTTATAGTATCTAGGGGATTTAATTAAATTCAAAGTAATTCAAAGCTGACATAAAGTAATAAAAAACAGTGCACTACAATTCTTAATTTTATTTATGTACAGTCATCTGTTTAGTTTTGTTTGTGTAAACACAAACCCTAAAAATAAAAACACACTGATGATGTTGCATGTATCTAAAAGTCAATCACTAAAAATAAAGTCTTTTCCTAGTTGTTAAGGCTCCCTTGTTATGAAAAGTCTTAGTGCAACTAATCCTCTAGAACCCATGTTAATGATGGTACTTGAGTTTATCTTCAGTATTAGGGGAGTAGATATTGACAACTGTCATAATGACTTCACTGTTCTGATATCACTTGACTTCACAATATGTCTTTGTTATGTAGCTTTTGAAAATGTCACACTGACTACAATGTTATTGAGATCACTTGAGTTCAAAGTATTTCTATGTTATGTAGCTTTTGAGAATGTCACACTGACTAAAGTCTATGTTGCTTCCAGACTAATTTAATCATCACTGTTTTCATCACTACTACTATAACTGGGTGTGGTACGCCAATGCTCTGCGAGTCAGTCTTGTCTAATTTGACTTAACTTCTTCGCTTCCGCCTTTTCCTTGAAGCCAGAATATAAGATGGAGAAGCCCAACACTGAGGGTCCCCACTCTTCCAACTGATGTAGGTACAGGGTGCTTGTTCAAATCTTACACCGCTAGGTACAACACCAATGTTCTTCTCTGCTAACAAGATGAGTGACAGGATACCTCTGACCTGAAATGTAATAGGTCTTACATAGCATCTGGCTCTAAAATCCTCCTACCCAGATTGTAGATTAGTGAGGCAGTTCAGAATAAGTGATGATAACACAGGAAAGGTAGCCTCAGTCAGTGACAAATAGGTTTATGCAATAATATAAAACAACATTACAACACACAGGAAAGGTAGACTCAGTCAGTGACAAATAGGTTTATGCAATAATATAACACAACATTACAACACACACTTTCCTAATATGTCCATGACTGACATCACCAAAACTGCATAGGCCTTATGGTGAGTGTTGAGTGTCTAAATAAGTTTTATGCAATAATATAACACAGCATTACAGCATTACAACACACACACTTTCCCAATATGTCCAGGATTGACATCATTAACTGCATAGGCCTTACGGCGAGTGTTGAGTGTATAGGCCTACTCAAACAATACATTAAATTACAATCTTTCCTCTTTTACTATTTCCTGATAGTATTGTCTAGTCCAGCAATCAGAAAAGGCTTTAAAAGCTTCTGAAACTAACAACCCTCATTCTGTCCGGCCTTAGTTTAACTGTTGAACATAATTTATACAGCATAAAAGTAGCTTTCCTTCTACGAATCACACAATGAGATTTTACACACACAATCACTTCCATTACCTACTAGTAATTAATATTATACATATTATGACTTAATTCTCTTACCCACAATCTCAGATTCAACAGGCTTTTAATAAACCCATGCAGTCTGCTTCACTGGCAAATGGCGAAGGAGCTGGGGTAGAATCTGATTCTGTCCTCTGACGAATTTGGTTCTGGCGGTTCAAGAGAAATATTCCAGATTTGTTTCCCTTTTTATTACAGGTAGCGGGCGAACGGAAGACAAGTGATTCGATTGGCTGGCTGGGTCAGTTTATGTTTACAAAAATTTCTGTAAAACAACCACTTTCTGCCCGATCTGTCGATCTGACAAAACTCCGATAATTTATTCTTCCGGTGTTTCCCAACCGATTCCTTCCATCCAGGTCTTGTTTAAACCGGCCAATTGGGCGCTACCATTTAAACAAGCTAACCTTTTTCTGCCTCCCTTGTAGCGTTTGCAATCACAGTTGAAACCGGGGAAAACAGCCTTCGCTCTAAGTTATACTGCATGTAATCACTCATAACTCCTGTGTCCATGCTTCTACAACTTAAATCCATGTATCTAATGAAAGTTTATGATCCCTATTATCTTACTGTGCTCATTGTTCCGAGTGACATACTCTATCCTTTGATCTGAGGTCACAAATACACATTCACGTTTGCACAGATTCCATCTAGCAATCCTGCAACCTACGGTTCCCGAGACCGGTTTACAGCTCGTGCAGCGATTGGTCGAAAACATTTGTTGACATATTTCGATATAGGTAGGCAAGGTAGGCTCTCGTTAATTGCCCTTAGATATTGGTTCAGGACTACGCTACAGATAGCCCCCCCAATTTTTAAGCGAGAGATTTATGTCGAGCTTCAATCTGAGACCAATAACGAGGCAATCATCCAGCAGGAATCTATTCTTCCCTCTTTCCCTCCTGGTTCTGATCAGATGGGTGCCTACTCAGAAAATCTGCCCCTACATTCTGAGATCCAGTGATATAGATGTTCCTCGAATGTTTCTGTAGCTAGGAGGGTATCATCCAGGAAATTAGTGATAGATTGGTTTTGTAAGGGATCCAATAATCTCCTCATTACCCTGGAGAAAACATTCGGAGCATATAATATGATTCCTATGGGGAAATGAAATTTTCCTGCACCAAGAAATCAATTCTCCCTTTAAAGATGCCATATATATTTCAATCCATGTCCGTATCAGTACTTCCAATGGACTGTGATGGGCTGGGCAACTACCAATGTTGCCGTGCCCTCATAATGCTAATTTAATAGCCGTATAGTGAAGTTGGCTGTGCATCAGTCAAATGGTTTGCACTGCACACTCTCCCACTACCTATTTTCCTGGGGTTTCCCCGCAGGTCCTTTATCAAGGGTGGTCGACTAACCACACTCCTATTTTGATCCAGTACCTGGTGTTCCGAACTAAATGATTTAGTAAATCTTGTCGGTATGGGATGTGTTGTATCCCCTCTCTGTACAATACGGAGAGTTGCCATGGTAACTGGTTGTCTGGTAGACCCTTTGTGAGATGGTGCCATCCTATCCACTATGTCTACCTTGTTATTTTCAGGCCTACGTCCGCCCCAATGCTTTCCTAGGTCCTGTTGATTTTCCCAACATGTGGGGTTTTCCTTGCTACATTGTGCACAGGCAGTCACATACTGAAATATATCTTCAGCAACCCCTGGCCAATAATGTTGCACTGAGGTCCGTTGACAGGTGGTACCAATCTTCTTATGTCCACCGTCTGAATCAAGATGTGCTAATTCCATAGCCTTGTCCCTGTAAATAGATGGCAGTACTAACTGGCTATGCCCATTGGGTCCTGTCCCAGCTTTCCTGTAAAGCAATCCATCATTCAAATAAAATTGTCCTTTCTTTGGGGGGTTATGGCTTTTTGGCAGCCTGCCAAAGCAAGGTTTTAATGTGCTATCTTCAGCTTGGGCCTTTCTCATCTCTCTCGGATGAATATTGAGTGGTGTTCCCTCCTCCTCTTTCCAGGGGTTGACCTGACCTGGAGTGTTGCCATTATCACAGGTTTTATTGGTTTCCCCTAGGAAAACATATCTCCCCTCCTAACACCAGCGGGTAATTAGGATTATCACACACTGCTGCATTGATCACTCCTTCCACATAGCGAGTTTTCACATTGATTTCTGGCTATGGGAAGTGTTATGGTGGCTGTATCCTTTAATGCCCCTTGTATCTCCACTTTGTCTGTGGTATACTGCTCAGGGTGCACTAGAGACGCACTCACAACTGAGTCATATTCCAGTCCGGAATCATACAGACACTTTACCTTAGTGCCGTTACATATTAACTTCTTCACAGATGGAGGGATGATGGAGATTTACTGGACTCGATGTCGGTTCCTTCCTTCCCTTTCCCACTGTTAACATGCATGCAGCGTGATATGGAGGGACTTTCCTACCACATTCCGTTGTATGGTGGTTGTTCATTTTACATATTTTACACCACTTTTCTTCCTTTTTGTAAGGTTTCCTATCCTGAAATTGTGGGTTCCTATCCTTATTATCATATCCTGGCCTGTATTTGGTTGCATTGTCCTTTTGATCAAACTTATTATGAGTTTGGGGTTGCTTAACTCCCTCCTGTTTCCTTTTACTCCCTTGAGTCAGGGATTGAGCCAGGTGGTGGCTCTCTGCATATGTGATTATGTCAGCCAACCTGTCTCTTTTGTTCTCAATTAGGAACTTCTTAGTTTCTGGGGTTATGGAATCCAACAGTTGTTCAATCAACATCATTTCCTTTAGCCCCTCGAAATCTAGGGTGAAGTTTCCTAACTTACACCACCTCAGTAGGTAAGTTTCTAATCTTTCTGAGAACTGCTGATACGTCTCTCCTGGTTGAAGCTTTGCCATTCTGAAGCGCCGTCTATATGCTTCAGCATTTTGTTCATATCGAACAAGCAATGCCTGCTTCAGGGCTTCGTAATCTTCCTGATCCTTTTTTGGCAATTTCAAAAAGACATCGTACGCAATTCCCCGCAAACCTTGCGATAACTTCAGACTCCACTTTTCCTTTTCTAGACCATAAGTAGTCGCTAATCTCTCATATCTGTCTAGATAAGCCTCGATTGCGTCAACTTTGTCCACAAATGGATCCAGATGAAAATTCATGGCTCCATTTGAGGTGCTCTGGCTGGAGCTGTTGTCCAAATGAGGTGAACTACTACCATTGTGGTTGGCGGTTGCCTGAAGTTCAAGCTCTTTTAATCTTAGCTCATGGTCTCTCTCTGCTTGAACCCTTCTTTCCTCAGCCTCTCTCTCTGCTTGAACCCTTCTTTCCTCAGCCTCTCTCTCTGCTTGAACCCTTCTTTCCTCAGCCTCCAATTGCAGTTTCTTATTCTCTTTCTCAGCTTCCGCTTGCCGTGCTAACTGCTTATCTTCCCTTTCTGTGAATTTATCGCATTCAGTCGTAACATACTGGATCAGAAGATCACCAGTCATCCCAAGCTCTTTCCCCACTTGCAGTGTTGCTGACCTGAACTTTACTAAATCTGCCATGGCAATGTTGTAATTTAGTTGCAACCAATACAAAGTAAAAAAAAATTTTTTTTCAAAATAATTAGTCACTTAATCAAATTAATTTCTTAATTAATTAATTAATGACTGATTTCGCGTCACATGTACCACACCTTAATTTGTACTCAATGGTACTCAAAATCTATTTCTAATCCTGCCCTACCAAAAATTTGCTATCAAAAATTTCCCACTTGACAGCACTAAAAGGTAACAGCAGGCTCAGAATATACAGGAACAATCCCAGACGAGCGTCCCAGTGTCGCGAGAGGTTTCTTAATTTATGAAGAATAAGACAACCAGGTGTATCAGGTGATACTAGGATAGTTGCCAGAGAAGAGTCTGGTCTTAAAAGAAATACCCCATTCTCAGAAAAGAGCAATGGTGTATAGAGTTCATAGGTATAAAGTCAGGCTGTAAAGAATTTCTGGCCGAGATAGTAATATTCAGTACCAGAATTCTATGGTGCCCCTCTCAGAATTATACCTATGGGCTGTTATAGTATCTAGGGGATTTAATTAAATTCAAAGTAATTCAAAGCTGACATAAAGTAATAAAAAACAGTGCACTACAATTTCTTAATTTTATTTATGTACAGTCATCTGTTTAGTTTTGTTTGTGTAAACACAAACCCTAAAAATAAAAACACACTGATGATGTTTGCATGTATCTAAAAGTCAATCACTAAAAATAAAGTCTTTTCCTAGTTGTTAAGGCTCCCTTGTTATGAAAAGTCTTAGTGCAACTAATCCTCTAGAACCCATGTTAATGATGGTACTTGAGTTTATCTTCAGTATTAGGGGAGTAGATATTGACAACTGTCATAATGACTTCACTGTTCTGATATCACTTGACTTCACAATATGTCTTTGTTATGTAGCTTTTGAAAATGTCACACTGACTACAATGTTATTGAGATCACTTGAGTTCAAAGTATTTCTATGTTATGTAGCTTTTGAGAATGTCACACTGACTAAAGTCTATGTTGCTTCCAGACTAATTTAATCATCACTGTTTTCATCACTACTACTATAACTGGGTGTGGTACGCCAATGCTCTGCGAGTCAGTCTTGTCTAATTTGACTTAACTTCTTCACTTCCGCCTTTTCCTTGAAGCCAGAATATAAGATGGAGAAGCCCAACACTGAGGGTCCCCACTCTTCCAACTGATGTAGGTACAGGGTGCTTGTTCAAATCTTACACCGCTAGGTACAACACCAATGTTCTTCTCTGCTAACAAGATGAGTGACAGGATACCTCTGACCTGAAATGTAATAGGTCTTACATAGCATCTGGCTCTAAAATCCTCCTACCCAGATTGTAGATTAGTGAGGCAGTTCAGAATAAGTGATGATAACACAGGAAAGGTAGCCTCAGTCAGTGACAAATAGGTTTATGCAATAATATAAAACAACATTACAACACACAGGAAAGGTAGACTCAGTCAGTGACAAATAGGTTTATGCAATAATATAACACAACATTACAACACACACTTTCCTAATATGTCCATGACTGACATCACCAAAATTGCATAGGCCTTATGGTGAGGGTTGAGTATCTAGATAAGTTTTATGCAATAATATAACACAGCATTACAGCATTACAACACACACACTTTCCCAATATGTCCAGGATTGACATCATTAACTGCATAGGCCTTACGGCGAGTGTTGAGTGTATAGGCCTACTCAAACAATACATTAAATTACAATCTTTCCTCTTTTACTATTTCCTGATAGTATTGTCTAGTCCAGCAATCAGAAAAGGCTTTAAAAGCTTCTAAAACTAACAACCTTCATTCTGTTCGGCCTTAGTTTAAATGTCGAACATAATTTATACAGCACAAAGCAGCTTTCCTTCTATGAATCACACAAATAGATTTACACACAAAATCACTTCCATTACCTACTAATAATTAATATTATACATATTATGACTTAATTCTCTTACCCACAATCTCAGATTCAACAGGCTTTTCATAAACCCATGCAGTCTGCTTCACTGGCAAATGGCGAAGGAGCTGGGGTAGAATCTGATTCTGTCCTCTGACGAATTTGGTTCTGGCGGTTCAAGAGAAATATTCCAGATTTGTTTCCCTTTTTATTACCGGTAGCGGGCGAACGGAAGACAAGTGATTTGATTGGCTGGCTGGGTCAGTTTATGTTTACAAAAATTTCTGTAAAACAACCACTTTCTGCCCGATCTGTCGATCTGACAAAACTCCGATAATTTATTCTTCCGGTGTTTCCCAACCGATTCCTTCCATCCAGGTCTTGTTTAAACCGGCCAATTGGGCGCTACCAAAAAAACAAGCTAACCTTTTTCTGCCTTCCTTGTAGCGTTTGCAATCACAGTTGAAACCGGGGAAAACAGCCTTCGCTCTAAGTTATTACTGTATGTAATCACTCATAACTCCTGTGTCCATGCTTCTACAACTTAAATTCATGTATCTAATGAAAGTTTAAGATTCCTGTTATTTTATTGTGCTTACTGTTCCGAGGGACATACCCTATCCTTTGTCCTGAAGTCACAAATACACATTCACGTTTACACAGATTCCCTCCAGCTATCCTGCAGCCTAATGTTCTGGCGGCGGGTTTCAGCTCGTGAAGCGATTGGTCAAAAACATTTGTTGACAGATTTAGATATAGGTAGGCAAGGTAGGCTCTCGTTGATTGGCCTTAGATATTGGTTCAGGACTACGCTACAGATAGCCCCCCAATTTTTAAGCGAGAGATTTATGTCGAGCTTCAATCTGAGACCAATAACGAGGCAATCATCCAGCAGGAATCTATTCTTCCCTCTTTCCCTCCTGGTTCTGATCAGATGGTGCCTACTCAGAAAATCTGCCCCTACATTCTGAGATCCAGTGATATAGATGTTTCCTCGAATGATTCTGTAGCTATGAGGGTATCATCCAGGAAATTAGTGATAGATGGGTTTTTGTAAGGGATCCAATAATCTCCTCATTACCCTGGAGAAAACATTCGGAGCATATAATATGATTCATATGGGGAAATGAAATTTTCCTGCACCAAGAAATCAATTCTCCCTTTAAAGATGCCATATATATTTCAATCCATGTCCGTATCAGTACTTCCAATAGACTGTGATGGGCTGGGCAACTACCAATGTTGCCGTGCCCTCATAATGCTAATTTAATAGCCGTATAGTGAAGTTGGCTGTGCATCAGTCAAATGGTTTGCACTGCACACTTTCCCACTACCTATTTTCCTGGGGTTTCCCCGCAGGTCCTTTATCAAGGGTGGTCGACTAACCACACTCCTATTTTGATCCAGTACCTGGTGTTCCGAACTAAATGATTTAGTAAATCTTGTCGGTATGGGATGTGTTGTATCCCCTCTCTGTACAATACGGAGAGTTGCCATGGTAACTGGTTGTCTGGTAGACCCTTTGTGAGATGGTGCCATCCTATCCACTATGTCTACCTTGTTATTTTCAGGCCTACGTCCGCCCCAATGCTTTCCTAGGTCCTGTTGATTTTCCCAACATGTGGGGTTTTCCTTGCTACATTGTGCACAGGCAGTCACATACTGAAATATATCTTCAGCAACCCCTGGCCAATAATGTTGCACTGAGGTCCGTTGACAGGTGGTACCAATCTTCTTATGTCCACCGTCTGAATCAAAATGTGCTAATTCCATAGCCTTGTCCCTGTAAATAGATGGCAGTACTAACTGGCTATGCCCATTGGGTCCTGTCCCAGCTTTCCTGTAAAGCAATCCATCATTCAAATAAAATTGTCCTTTCTTTGGGGGGTTATGGCTTTTTGGCAGCCTGCCAAAGCAAGGTTTTAATGTGCTATCTTCAGCTTGGGCCTTTCTCATCTCTCTCGGATGAATATTGAGTGGTGTTCCCTCCTCCTTTCCAGGGGTTGACCTGACCTGGAGTGTTGCCATTATCACAGGTTTTATTGGTTTCCCTAGGAAAACATATCTCCCTCCTAACACCAGCGGGTAATTAGGATTATCACACACTGCTGCATTGATCACTCCTTCCACATAGCGAGTTTTCACATTGATTCTGGCTATGGGAAGTGTTATGGTGGCTGTATCCTTTAATGCCCCTTGTATCTCCACTTTGTCTGTGGTATACTGCTCAGGGTGCACTAGAGACGCACTCACAACTGAGTCATATTCCAGTCCGGAATCATACAGACACTTTACCTTAGTGCCGTTACATATTACTTCTTCACAGATGGAGGGATGATGGAGATCTACCGGACTCGATGTCGGTTCCTTCCTTCCCTTTCCCACTGTTAACATGCATGCAGCGTGATATGGAGGGACTTTCGTACCACATTCCGTTGTATGGTGGTTGTTCATTTTACATATTTTACACCACTTTTCTTCCTTTTTGTAAGGTTTCCTATCCTGAAATTGTGGGTTCCTATCCTTATTATCATATCCTGGCCTGTATTTGGTTGCATGGTCCTTTTGATCAAACTTATTATGAGTTTTGGGTTGCTTAACTCCCTCCTGTTTCCTTTTACTCCCTTGAGTCAGGGATTGAGCCAGGTGGTGGCTCTCTGCATATGTGATTATGTCAGCCAACCTGTCTCTTTTGTTCTCAATTAGGAACTTCTTAGTTTCTGGGGTTATGGAATCCAACAGTTGTTCAATCAACATCATTTTCTTTACCCCCTCGAAATCTAGGGTGAAGTTTCCTAACTTACACCACCTCAGTAGGTAAGTTTCTAATCTTTCTGAGAACTGCTGATACGTTTTTCCTGGTTGAAGCTTTGCCATTCTGAAGCGCCGTCTATATGCTTCAGCATTTTGTTCATATCGAACAAGCAATGCCTGCTTCAGGGCTTCGTAATCTTTCTGATCCTTTTTTGGCAATTTCAAAAAGACATCGTACGCAATTCCCCGCAAACCTTGCGATAACTTCAGACTCCACTTTTTCTTTTCTAGACCATAAGTAGTCGCTAATCTCTCATATCTGTCTAGATAAGCCTCGATTGCGTCAACTTTGTCCACAAATGGATCCAGATGAAAATTCATGGCTCCATTTGAGGTGCTTTGGCTGGAGCTGTTGTCCAAATGAGGTGAACTACTACCATTGTGGTTGGCGGTTGCCTGAAGTTCAAGCTCTTTTAATCTTAGCTCATGGTCTCTCTCTGCTTGAACCCTTCTTTCCTCAGCCTCTCTCTCTGCTTGAACCCTTCTTTCCTCAGCCTCTCTCTCTGCTTGAACCCTTCTTTCCTCAGCCTCCAATTGCAGTTTCTTATTCTCTTTCTCAGCTTCCGCTTGCCGTGCTAACTGCTTATCTTCCCTTTCTGTGAATTTGTCGCATTCAGTCGTAACATACTTGATCAGAAGATCACCAGTCATCCCAAGCTCTTTCCCCACTTGCAGTGTTGCTGACCTGAACTTTACTAAATCTGCCATGGCAATGTTGTAATTTAGTTGCAACCAATACAAAGTAAAAAAAAAATTTTTTTCAAAATAATTATTCACTTAATCAAATTAATTTCTTAATTAATTAATTAATGACTGATTTCGCGTCACATGTACCACACCTTAATTTGTACTCAATGGTACTCAAAATCTATTTCTAATCCTGCCCTACCAAAAATTTACTATCAAAAATTTCCCACTTGACAGCACTAAAAGGTAACAGCAGGCTCAGAATATACAGGAACAATCCCAGACGAGCGTCCCAGTGTCGCGAGAGGTTTCTTAATTTATGAAGAATAAGACAACCAGGTGTATCAGGTGATACTAGGATAGTTGCCAGAGAAGAGTCTGGTCTTAAAAGAAATACCCCATTCTCAGAAAAGAGCAATGGTGTATAGAGTTCATAGGTATAAAGTCAGGCTGTAAAGAATTTCTGGCCGAGATAGTAATATTCAGTACCAGAATTCTATGGTGCCCCTCTCAGAATTATACCTATGGGCTGTTATAGTATCTAGGGGATTTAATTAAATTCAAAGTAATTCAAAGCTGACATAAAGTAATAAAACAGTGCACTGCAATTTCTTAATTTTATTTATGTACAGTCATCTGTTTAGTTTTGTTTGTGTAAACACAAACCCTAAAAATAAAAACACACTGATGATGTTGCATGTATCTAAAAGTCAATCACTAAAAATAAAGTCTTTTCCTAGTTGTTAAGGCTCCGTTGTTATGAAAAGTCTTAGTGCAACTAATCCTCTAGAACCCATGTTAATGATGGTACTTGAGTTTATCTTCAGTATTAGGGGAGTAGATATTGACAACTGTCATAATGACTTCACTGTTCTGATATCACTTGACTTCACATTATGTCTTTGTTATGTAGCTTTTGAAAATGTCACACTGACTACAATGTTATTGAGATCACTTGAGTTCAAAGTATTTCTATGTTATGTAGCTTTTGAGAATGTCACACTGACTAAAGTCTATGTTGCTTCCAGACTAATTTAATCATCACTGTTTTCATCACTACTACTATAACTGGGTGTGGTACGCCAATGCTCTGCGAGTCAGTCTTGTCTAATTTGACTTAACTTCTTCACTTCCGCCTTTTCCTTGAAGCCAGAATATAAGATGGAGAAGTCCAACACTGAGGGTCCCCACTCTTCCAACTGATGTAGGTACAGGGTGCTTGTTCAAATCTTACACCGCTAGGTACAACACCAATGTTCTTCTCTGCTAACAAGATGAGTGACAGGATACCTTACTTACTTACTTACTTAGTCGTTCCCCTTCTACCGTGAGGTGTAGAGGTTTGGAAGAGAGAGCGCCAGACCATTCTATCAGCTGTCTTCTTCCTGGCCTGGTTCCATTCTAGTCCTCGGTCCTTCAAAGATTGTCTAATGTTGTCCTCCCAGCGGACTCTGGGTCGTCCTGGAGGTCTGGATCCCTGGCTCTTTGTTTCCCGTGCTTGTCGTGGTAGCCGATCTTCTCCCATTCTGCAGACATGGCCAAACCATCTTAGTTGGGACTGTTCTATTTGGGTCTGCAGCGGATGGGATTTTAGGCCTTGACGGATCGTCTGGTTGCGGACCATGTCTCTTCTTGTTACTTCAACCACTTTCCTCAGATACCTCATTTCTGAGGTTTGGATCTGGCTTTTGTGGGTTGTAGTCATTGCCCACGCCTCGCATCCATATGTCAAGACTGGGACATAGGTGGAGCGGTATACAGCCATCTTCGTTTTCTTACCAACTTCTTTCTTACTGAGGAATCCACGATTTATGGCCTGAAAAAGTCTCCCAGCCGCTGCTTTCCGAGTGGCCAACTCTTCTTTGATGCCTCCCTTTCGGTCTATAATAGCTCCGAGATATTTAAAGTGGTCGACCTGCTCCAGGACCTGTTCTCCCAACTTAATCTGATGTTTACTTTCTTCTCGTGATATCACCATGGATTTTGTTTTAGAGCTGCTTATGACCATCCCTCTCTTCTCCAGCTCTTCCTTCCAGACTTGCAGGTTGGATTGGAGATGTGCCTCTGATTTAGCAATCAGGGCAACATCATCAGCAAATGCCAGCTCCGAAATATAGACCTGTCTCATCTTCCAGTACCCCACTGAATACTTTCTTGTTCTCTCCTTACATGCCTTGATGACATCGTCCATAAGGAGTATGAAGAGGTAAGGTGATAGGATATCACCTTGCCTTACACCAGTGGTGGTCCTGAACTCTTCTGACTTATGGTTTGCTGTCCTCACATAATTTCTGCAAGACTTGTAGAAGCTCTGTATAGCATGAATCAGAGGTGCTGGAATAATTCCTCCTACCCAGATTGTAGATTAGTGAGGCAGTTCAGAATAAGTGATGATAACACAGGAAAGGTAGCCTCAGTCAGTGACAAATAGGTTTATGCAATAATATAAAACAACATTACAACACACAGGAAAGGTAGACTCAGTCAGTGACAAATAGGTTTATGCAATAATATAACACAACATTACAACACACACTTTCCTAATATGTCCATGACTGACATCACCAAAATTGCATAGGCCTTATGGTGAGGGTTGAGTATCTAGATAAGTTTTATGCAATAATATAACACAGCATTACAGCATTACAACACACACACTTTCCCAATATGTCCAGGATTGACATCATTAACTGCATAGGCCTTACGGCGAGTGTTGAGTGTATAGGCCTACTCAAACAATACATTAAATTACAATCTTTCCTCTTTTACTATTTCCTGATAGTATTGTCTAGTCCAGCAATCAGAAAAGGCTTTAAAAGCTTCTAAAACTAACAACCTTCATTCTGTTCGGCCTTAGTTTAAATGTCGAACATAATTTATACAGCACAAAGCAGCTTTCCTTCTATGAATCACACAAATAGATTTACACACAAAATCACTTCCATTACCTACTAATAATTAATATTATACATATTATGACTTAATTCTCTTACCCACAAAACCAGACCTCGCCAGAGTGAAGAATAGATTCATAATTCCTATTTGTTAACCGGACTTTTTATTGGAGAACCAGGTAAGACTTACAAAGCACAGGAAATCTCTTTCAAATTTTAATAAGGAACACCTGGACTAGGAAACTGAAAAAACATGGAGTCAGAAGGGGCAATCTATTGTAAAATTAAAGACATCCCAGGCGCGTGTAAGAGAACAATGCGTCTCTTTTATTCATCTGAGCAAACAAGTCTGTAGCCAGGATTGGCCAAAGTTGTGATTTACATTTCATATTTTATTACTAACATGTGAACTAACATATATATGTATATATTACCATGTGAAGTTTAATATGTGAAACTCGCTATTGTATGTCAAAGTCATTTGGAGCTGGCAACCTCAGTTTCTAGAATGATGATTCATGAACCACCACTGCATGGGCGGGTGATTACTTTGTTGATAGTTTCGTAACGAGAACAAAGCATAAAGTAGTTCCTGGTTCTCTATGGAGCAGGGAGGGAAAGATGAAAGAAATGATGTACATTCTAAGTATAATACTTACATTTTCAAGGCAGTGTAAATGTTCCTCTAAACATTCACTTTAAAATTAATGTAATTTTCCACGCTTTGAACCAGCGTAAATGTCTATGTGGAAATATTCAGTTTAATTAATAGAAGTTTCAAACTTTTCTACCAGTGTAAATGTAAAGGAAACATAAAGGAATTTATATTGTGAACACTTTTCAAACAGTGGAGATGTAAATGTAAAACATATTTTATCTGTACGTTTAGCTTTTTCATTTAAATGTAATGTAAAGCTAAAGCTATTCAGTTTAAAAGTAAAGGAAATTTTATCCCGAGGGATTAAATGTAATTCTCATGGAGGGTTAATTCTGACATGGGATGGTAGAATAGATGAGAGAAAAAGGGGGGGGGGGGGGCACATAACTGTCTCGTAAAACGCCATACTCAGAAGAGCGTTTCGTTTTTATTTCTATTACCAGTTATTGGTTATACTAGCAGAAAGGACCATTTCTGGCACAAGCAGGGACAAGCGGTTTACGCATTAAGACGGCAGACCAGCATTAAAGACTCTTCTAGACTTTCCTGGGAAACGAGCTTCACCCTACAAACTTTGACCAAAGACGAGCGAGAGCAGAGTGAAAAGAACTGACACAGCAGGAGAAGAAACTACTATTGGCAGCTAAGTGACAATATCCGCTGCCAAAAGTGACCTCCTTTATTCAGTTAAATCCCATCCAAGTGATGAAACCTTTTCCATAACTATTCAAATTATTTTCCAACTGTTAAAACTTAAAGTGATTATTAAATTTTGTTATTTGTAATGTTACAAATTTAACTTCGATTCAATCCTTTTATATGTACTACATGTTTGTCTCAGTCAAAGTTACTAAACACACACTCTAAACAGAGCTATATATATTATAATAATAATTCCACTGAGTAACTCAGGGGTGGGGGCTTAACGAGCTAGAATAAACCATTGCCTAAATTCTTCATAAAAGTGTCGGCAGGTTATAGAATTAACGTGCTTAGCGACAGCTAGCATTGTTTTCGCTTATCTAAATATCTTATGAAGACTCCCATGTGATATAAGCTTTACTACTCTTCTATCGACATTTCTGCCAAAAGTAATCTTGTGTAAAGATAGACTCAATTGAAGCCCATATTAGATACTCTTGAGTTTTGGCCACTGTTGGACCACTACTGCAAAGCAGGGGAGGCAATACCGTCACAGAAGTATTGGCACTGTGACCTTAACACATTACTGAGGTACAGGCACTAAGACCTTACTACTTTATTGAAGTATAGGCAATGTGGCCTTAACACTTTATTTACACACAGTTGTACCATCACACAGACGGACCTCCACACTTCTCACCATCAAGGTGGCTTACTGAATCTCTTCGTTTCTTACCTACCTGCGAACGTCATAACTTAAAAAACTGACGTTATACAACCATGCATTGGTGGAGGTGCCATTCGGTGCGTAAAACGACATCCAAATAATAATTCCAGTTTATAACGCACCGTGTATCAGCTTCTAAGATTGTAGCATTTTACAAAAATACATAATATATAATATAATATAATATAATATTATATATATATATATATATATATATATATATATATATATATATATATATATATATATATATATATATATATATATATATATATATATATATATATATATATATATATATATATTAATGTATTTAAAATCGTATTCAATCAGAATTACAAATGAACGTTCAGTGAACTGTTTTTGAAAAAGAATTATAAAGACATATATGAAAATTATTGGTTTCATATAAGCAAATGATTTTATACTTTAAAGTTTTCTATTTCATGTTTCTTATTCTTCAAAAATGTTAATGATTTTATTATTTAAAAAAAAAAAACAAACAAACAAACAAAAATTCATCTCTACCTGCAAGCTAGTGCTCGGCGCTTCAGATCCGCTCGCACAGATCAAGAGCCGGTCCAGTTATATATATATATACTTACTTACTTAGTCGTTCCCCTTCTACCGTGAGGTGTAGAGGTTCGGAAGAGAGAGCGCCAGACTATCCTATCGGCTGTCTTCCCCCTGGATTGGTTCCATTCTAGTCCTCGGTCCTTCAAAGATTGTCTAATGTTGTCCTCCCAGCGGACTCTGGGTCGTCCTGGGGGTCTGGATCCCTGGCTCTTTGTTTCCCATGCTTGTCGTGGTATCCGATCTTCTCCCATTCTGCAGACATGGCCAAACCATCTGAGTTGGGACTGTTCTACTTGGGTCTGCAGGGAGTGGCATTTTAGGCCTTGACGTATCGTCTGGTTGCGGACCATGTCTCTTCTTGT
This sequence comes from Oreohelix idahoensis, assembly GCA_024509875.1. NCBI lineage: Eukaryota > Metazoa > Mollusca > Gastropoda > Stylommatophora > Oreohelicidae > Oreohelix > Oreohelix idahoensis. The sequence goes on along the minus strand of JAMPIV010011442.1, from coordinate 326,334 downwards.
TACTTCAACCACCTTCCTCAGATACCTCATTTCTGAGGTTTGGATCTGGCTTTTGTGGGTTGTAGTCATTGCCCATGACTCGCATCCATATGTCAAGACTGGGACATAGGTGGAGCGGTATACAGCCATCTTCGTTTTCTTACCAACCTCTCTCTTGCTGAGGAATCCTCGATTTATGACCTGAAAAAGTCTCCCAGCTGCTGCTTTTCGAGTGGGCAACTCTTCTTTGATGCCTCCCTTTCGGTCTATAATAGCTCCGATATATATATATATATATATATATATATATATATATATATATATATATATATATATATATATATATATATATATATATATATATATATATATATATAGAGAGAGAGAGAGAGAGAGAGAGAGAGAGTGAGTGCAGGGTCCAACCTGGGTGTGTTCTCTTCCGAGAACCCAACTACGACATAACAGGCAATTAAGTGTGCATGCAAAATGGGATAGGCCCGTCCTCTTCTCCCCCTCCGGGTTTTAACGACCACGAAGGTGGAGTGATAGAAATACACACAGAGTGAGAGAGTGAAAGATACACAGAGAGAGAGACAGAGATAAAGAGAGAGACAGACATACAGACAGACAGAGGAAGAGAGAGAGAGAGAGAGAGAGAGAGAGAGAGAGAGAGAGAGAGAGAGAGAGAGAAGAAAAAGAGGAGAGACTTTCACACAGATAGAATTATTGCATACTCTGTAGATGACAATCTATCACGTGCAATACACTAGCTTAGAGGCCTAATTAAGTTATAATTATAGATTAGCGCGTCAGCAGAGAAATATCCAAGTTATGATAGCACAGACTGTTACTTTCTTGATTCACTAATGGTAATCATTATTACAGACAAACACCTAGTTATCAGTCTGTTACGTTTAGATTTTCTTTCAAGCGGACAAAAACATAAAAAAAAAAAAAAGACTTGGTAAACTTTAAAAACGAAAATGATTTAAATTATGTCACGTGTAGTTCCTGAAAGTCTCTGATGAGACAACAAATAAATATGTCTACCGCTCCCAAGAAATGTAGTACAACGCGACAAATATAACGTTGTACATGAGACTAGCAACCTCATCGTGTAAAACTAATTGATACAGAAACCACTTCTGCAACAGTATCTGACTTCTTGGTGCTGGCTTCCTGCAAAGAGACCAGCTGACGTGGTGGCTCTATGTTTCATAATTAGCGCAAATGAAAATTATGATGATTAAGCGCTATAGCACCAGCAGACAACTCTCATAATGTGCAGCTACACAAGCATATATGTCCATCTTACAAACGTTTCTATATTGTTCAGACCATTTCATTCCGGCACATTACGACCGCCTTGGATATTTAATTTGAAGGAAAACTTTATTTACGATACGGGCCCCATTACCAAACAGCGAAGAGGTAATACACTCGGGGAAGATATAGCTTTCAAAAATGTATCTTCCCCGAGTGTATTAACTCTTCGCCGTTTTGGTAATTGGGCCCGAAATTTAAGAATAGAAAGTTTGGTTTGGTTTGGTTTGGTTTGGCTTTAAGGACCATCTTCATTGCACATGGACAACTCCATCAGTGCTGCAATATCATCCCATAGATCACACAAGTAGGATCTCAGCACAGTGAACAAACTCCGTAGCACTGGAGAGGAGACCATGGTGTGTATACAGGAATCACACATTTTATACATATTTTTATGACGGGTAGGTTTTTCTAATTTTTGTAAATTTTGCCAGGGCAGCAGCCGTATGGCCTACTCTTTACGATTTCCAACTGCCGAGGGATTTTTAACGTGCGCAACTTGCACACTAGACGTAGTATTTTTTTTCGTCCTTATCCGAGAAGGCTGGGCATCCGATCTCACTACCCGGGAGATCAGGGAGGATTATGACATCATTAAGACCCACTGGTTCTGATAAAAAATTTCTTTAGAATTAGAGTCGGACGCCATACATCTTAGCCACTCTGACCCCCAGAATAGAAGGTTATTGCACCGTACTAGGTATTTCGTACAAGGTGGCTTAAAAGGGTGGAACGTTTCGCCGACTTCAACATTGTATATAAATATAAGCAAATAATAAAGTCTTCAAAATCATGAGCAAATCTTCCAAAGCAATGAACTCAGGAAATTCAACTCAGGCCTCCCAGAAGGAAGAAGGAATTTAGCAGGATGATTATGACGCTGCGCTTAGAACGAGGAAAGGCGTCTGGACTTCTAACTTACCGTACCTCTATCCGTTTAGGAAAATCTCCAGAAAAAGACGTATTGACTGTTCAAACAGTGCATATGTTGAGAGCCCCCTTGGATGGCGGGGAATTCGCAGAAGTCGCGCGCTTATTCCTCCTAGCTTGGGACCATATGTGGAGGTCCTTAAACTGCAAGCCAAACTCGAGAAACTGAAGCTCATGGCTTCAACTCAACACGTTTCGGAATGGCAGAAAAGCCACAGGAAAAGTCTAGATCTACAGTGTAGATAATACCAAGGACTCTTCAATTTGGTATTGTCAGCAAAAGAGTTAGATTCTCAGAGCAGCCCTAGTTAAACAACAACAAAATTACCAGAAATATAATTTGAGTTAAGTCTAGCCAAAAAAATAAAAGTTCGAAAATTATTGGTAATTACACTGAAGATGTGGTCGAAATAGATGGCTAAATGAAATATTTATACAGGTTTACCTCGCTTTATTGCGCGTCTCTCTATTGCGCTTCGCAGATATTGCGCTTTTCAGATATTGCGCTTTTTTCAAATTATGTATGTTTATTTATTAGAACGTGCCTTCTTCTTCCGATAGATTTTGGCTCACATGATGAAGATTAGCATGTTTTTTTTTAAAGCAATAAAGTATTTTTAATTTAACAGTACATTTTTTTTTTTTAAAGAGCTGGCGCTATTGCGCACTAAATAGACAAGTATTAACGTGATTTTAGGCTTTTAAATGCACTGGGAAGCCAAAAAAAAAAAAAAAAAAAAAAAAAAAAAAAAAAAACAAAAAAAAAAAAATAAAAAAAAAAAAAAAAAAAAAAAAAAAAAAAAAAAAAAAAAAAATAAAAAAAAAAAAAAAAAAAAAAAATGACCCGCTTTATTGCGATATTCGCTTTATTGCGATACTCGCTTTATTGCGGTGGTCTGGAACCAAACCCGCAATATCTCCCAGGTATACCTGTATCTGTTATGTAATATATCCATGATTATTGGCAGGCATATTATTTATCATCATCAACATCACCATCATCATTATGGCTAGGATTTTAATGATTTTGCATCTTTTTGTAGGCAAAACCAAAACGTTGCTCAGTTGAATATAAAGATGTATCATTTTAAAAAAAAATACTAAACTAATTTAAGAGCATTTCTTGAGGTATTATTTTGCAATTGTTACTATACTTGGCATTTTATGGCATTTGTTTTAGATTTTTCAGTCATTTTAACAACAATTTTAAGTCATTATTTTGCATATCTTCGCATTTTCCCAAAAAAAGGCATTTTTGGTGTTAACGTGTTCATAATGTTTTATAAAATTTTTATACTTCACTGTTTTTCCCCATACTGTTTTATAAATTTCCCTAAAGCCGTAAAAACAAATGTGAAGCGGCCTTGCAGGAAGCGTGCAGCAAACGTTCATAAGCTGTTGCAGCAGTGGTGTCTGAAGCAGTTTGTTGTACATGGTCAGGTTGCCAGCTTCATACACAATCTTGTATTAATCGCTGTGGACGACATGCCTGACAGAGCGTTAGGCCTATTCTTTTTTTTTCTTCTGTCATTAGAGAAGCCCAGGAAATCCACCGACATTATTCACATCCTCATAGTCAATAAATCAAAAAGACGCAGAAAACCCTTTGAGTCCTGAAAGGTAGCGCGTGTTTCTTAATTGTATGGATGAAATGGAGCCTTGATAAAGGTACGTCAGTGACGTTTTTTGTGTGTGATGAGTTTGGCATTGCGTCGCCTTAGTACTGTTTTATGCTATCTCCACCTTTGGCCAAAATTAACCTTAATCGACATAAAACAGTTCATTCTATCATCCTACACAATATCTTAAGGTTAACAGTTTGGGTTGTCATGAAAAATTTCATTTTAATGTGATATATCCTACTTTGGAACTACTAACCCAAACAACTTTGAACACGTTTTTCTCAAAACAAGCTAAAGTGGAGATGGAATAAGTCAGTACTATGGCGACCAATTTGGTTCATCTATGATTTAATTAAACACTAAGGAAAGCTGATAAAATGTTATGGCAATAGTGATAAACCCGAATACATGAACTCAGGAAGACATTACGTCAGACATAGAATGTAAACATAGACAAAATGTTACTGGAATTGATTCCGTTCGCTGAAGTGAAAAAATATCCTCTCATTCGTTGAGGCATAATAGCACCCTTGTTAAGTGTGGCGAGAGGTTTTTATTGGCTCTAAGATCAGTATAGTACTGACAATTACAGAAATAGAATTTCTGCAGAAAATGGTGAAGTCCCAGTGTCTGAGAGGACTACTGGTATCACAAATTAGTTACGGCTGTGAATGATCTGATCTTGAAACAATAGTAGAGAGGAGACCGACATAAAGTGCCACATCCGCTGTGTAACTAACTGTGATATTAAAAAAAAACAAGGAAACAGATTTTACTTAACAATGATAAACTTGACAAGTCTTCAAATACAATTTCCTTATTATTTATTTAGTATATACACTATCTACTCTTGTGCTGAAGGGTGAATGTTGAAAAAAATGGAATGTAATGAATTTGTTAGTTTACATATGATTTACAAATATTTATATTTATATAGATATGTAAATGTATTACAACAAGTTTTCCAATTATAGGAACAAAAATTATATCAGCTGTGCTGTTATTCAATTATAGTACATGTATCAGCTGTGCTGTTAATTACGTATAATTTATCAGCAATAATCTTATTATTGTCTCTTGCTACGCTAATTCACTTTCTCGTCACTGACACTAGCTTTTGCTCACAATGCTGACAGAAATGGTATTAATGTGTACTCATCTCTTAAAAAAGTCTGTCCTTCTTGGTTTGGTTGACACAAAACACCCGCTGATGGTCGTTTCGTTAGCCCACCCAAGACTGAGGGAGATTAAAGAGGTTGATCCTGTGCAATCACTGTGCTCCTGCGACGTTCCAGGCAGCTGGATTGACACGACATACGACCTCAGGTTTGATGACACGAATAAAACCCTCTAAGATTCAAACAGGCTAGTTTTTTACTCGACTTAGGTCAATGCCCTCAGGTAAGCTATAAATCAAAGTTGACAGCTCCTCTCACACAGTCGGTCGTCTCTGGCTTCGTGTTCGGTGTTGCGTGTTTTTAGCTAAAATCTCGCCCGATTATATAGGTAGATGAATGCTTAAGAAAAGCTTTTGGTTGGTTCCTGGCGGAGAAAAATGATTGGTTGTCTCCGGTTTAGTACCTTGCCTCGTACAGCCTAATTTTATTCAGTTTTCTTCCGCCATCTTGCATGAACTAGATGGCTACGACCCACATCCGAAAAAACAGGGCTTAAGTTTTTCCTGGCGTAACTTCAGGTAATTTATTCCGGCTCAGCAACTGTGCGTTGATTGGCTGGGCTCTCGACATAGGGATTTAACAAAGTAGTGGGGTTACACACAACTCGTTTTCACGACATAGCCCCATCCTTTCCTTGCTGTGACCTGTCATAGCTGAAGTGTAAACCCCTGCTGTAGTTAATCCTTTTGCGTCTGTCCTTCCATAGTAATAGGGTGTCGACTTAAAAAATCAGCTGTTACATTGTCTATTCCCGGAATGTATTGCACGGTAAAGGAATAAGGCGCAAGAAGCAGACTCCACCTTAACAATCTCGAATTTAACTTTTTAGATGCAGCCAAGAAAGTTAAAGGTTGATGATCGCTTTGGACAATGAAGTGTGTCCCATACAGGTAAGGTGAAAATTTGTCGATGGACCAAATTAGAGCCAAACATTCTTTCTCTATGGTCGAGTAGTTCAACTCAGCTGCATTCAGCTTCCTACTGGTGTAGGCGACTGGTAAAAGTTCCTCCGGCAGGGCTTTTGATTTCTGCAAGAGAGTTGCACCAATACCTATACTGCTAGCGTCCGTCCTTAATACAAATTCCTGTGTGATATCGGGTAGCGTAAGGATTGGTTTGCTGGTGAGTTTTGCTTTTAGCTCTGTGTAAGCTTTTTCACAATCAGCATTCCATTGAATTTTGTCAGGCTGTTCTTTCTTAGTTAAGTTAGTTAATGGTGCACACAGAGAGTTAAAGTAGGGTATGTACTTCTGATAGAACCCACATAATGACACGAATGATCTCACATCTTTCTTCGTTTGAGGTCTGGGTGCCTTCTTTAACTTCTCTATATTCTTTGGGTCAGGAGACATATGACCTGTAGAAATCGTATGACCTAGGAATTCCAACTCCTTACAACCGATATAGCACTTGGTTGGACGTGCAGTCAATCCAGTGGCTCTCAGTCTGTCAAACAACATGGAGAGCGCTACTATATGCTCTTCAAATGTGTTGGTAGCAACAAGAATGTCATCCATAAAGTTAGTGATATGGGGATTTTGTAGAGGTTCCAACAATTTCCTCATCATTCTTGAAAAGATACTGGGAGCATTTTTCAGCCCAAAGGGTAGTACATTAAACTCGTAGTGTCCGTCTGATGTACTAAATCCCAGCATTTTCCTAACTTCTGGTTTCACTGGTATTTGGTAGTATCCCTTGCTTAGATCTACCTTCGATAAATACCTAGCCTTACTCAGTGTAGAGAACAGCTGGTTGGTGTCAGGTAATGGGTCCACCTGAGATTCTGTGATCGCATTAAGCTTCCGGTAGTCAATACATAACCTGTGTTCACCACTCGGTTTTCTCAATAGCACCACACGTGAGCTATAGGGAGAGTCTGACTTCGAGATAATTTTCTCCTTCAACAGATAATCAACTTCCTCCCTTAGTGCTTGGGCTTTCGCATAGGGTATAGGGTATGTTCTCATGCATACTGGGGTAGGGTCTGTAACCTTCATGTCGTACTCTAACAGATTCGTTCGACCTGGCTTATCTGTGAGCACATCAGCATGGATTTCCAACACTTTCTGAACCCTCTTCTTCTGCTCTTGAGTTAAATGTTCACTAATATTTACTTGAACATAATCCTCTGTAGTTGTGAGTGGATACTCCATAGAGTGAAATGGTTTACCGTGCATTTATGTTGCTATGGCTAGGGTCATGATATGTGCAACTTCTGATAATTCCTTGTCATAGTATTTTTTAAGAAGATTGACATGATATACCTTCTCCTTTCCTTTCTTGTCAATCTTATAATTGGTCCTGGAAAGTTTTTCCAGTATGACATAGGGTCCCTGCCATCCAATCTGCAATTTATTATTGCTGCTTGGCAACAGTAATAACACCTTTTCGCCCACCTCCAGTTCCCTATCCTTTGCTTTTTTGTTATAGTAAGCAGCATGCTTCCTCCTGGCCTGTCTTAAGTTATCATTGGCCAGTTTCCAACCTGCTTTCAATCGAGATGTCAACTCGTTGACGTACTGGTATGAGGAAGTCACTGTTTCCTCTGCCTTTTTATCAGTCCATGTCCGCAGCAATGCTTCCAGTGGACCTTTTATTGGTCTTCGAAACAACAATGTAGCTGGAGCCAATCCAGTTGAATTGTGGGGTACTTCCCTATATGCAAATAGTGCAGCGGGTAAGTATGTATCCCAAGTATCAGGTTTTTCACTCGCCAGCTTTCTAAGGATTGAAATTAGCGTACCATTGAACCGCTCTACTTGACCGTTCCCTTGGGCATGGTAGGGACTACAATGATAGTGCCTGGCTTGAAATATCCTGAATACTTCTTGTGTTAGCTTTCCCTTAAACTGAGACCCATTGTCAGTCAATATCTGATGCGGGAAACTTAATCGGGTAAATATTGTCAACAGGGCCTCTGCCACGTGCTTTGAATCTATAGCTGACATGGCCACTGCTTCTCCCCACATAGAGCAAGTATCAACCAAGGTTAAGATGTAAGCATTTCTCTTCTTGGTCCTAGTGAGGGTCCAACAATATCTACTGCAACACGTTCAAAAGGGGTTCCCATAATAGGCATTTCTCCCAGTGTTGCTGGTGCAGTCCTATGCTTAGGAGCTACTCTTTGGCATTCTGGACAGGATCTTACACATCTTTTTATGTCCTCTGTAATTCCTGGCCAAAAGTAGTGACTGGCTATCCTTTGTCCAGTGGCCCCTATTCCCATATGTCCACTGAAGGGTATAGCATGTCCTAGCGTCATAACCTTCTCCCTGTAAGATTTTGGCACTACAAGCTGTCCATGCCCTTTAGGTCCTGTTCCAGCTTTTCTGTATAGTAGGCCATTCTTCATATACAAGTCTCCTTTCTCTGGAGGGTTATGTGCTTTAGGCAATTTGCCAAAACAAGGCTTCAATGTGCTATCTGCTGCTTGAGCCTTTCTCATCTCTTCTGGATGAGTATTGAAAGGATTCTCCTCCATTTTCCTGAAGCTTTCCCTGGTCTGGACTGTTGTCATAACTACAGGTTTTATAGGTTCTCCAAGGAAAACATACCTACACCCCAAAATCAAAGGGTAAATAGGGTCGTCCATCACTGCTGCTTTGATTTCTCCTTCCACGTAGCGAGATCTTATGTTGATTCGAGCTATGGGTAGTGTATGGTTCTTGCTCCCTTGATCGGTCCTCTGATTTCCACTGTTTCTGTGGTTATCTGGTCAGGACTCACTAGAGAAGAGCACACAACTGAATCAAAGTCCAAACCTGTGTCATATAAACACAGTACTTGAGTGCCATTCACGGTCACTTCCTCACAGACAGGGGGATGATGGAAGTCTTTCTGACTTACTGCCATTTCCTTCCTTCCCTGATTCCCTGTTGTAAGACATGCAGCATGATGAGGAGGATTCTTCCTTCTGCAGTCCGCAGCATTGTGGTTACTCATTAGACAAGTTTTACACCACTTTCCTTCCTTCCGGTAAGGTGTCTTATACGATCTTAGAGGGTTTTTGTCCTTTTGGTCAAATCTTTGTTTGTTCCTTGTGGTATGGTCCTTTTGTTCATATTTGGTATAGTTTTGTGATGATTTTAAGTTTTCACCCTGCTTCTTCTTATTTCCTAATAATTCTGCCTGAGCTGCTTGATATCTCTCAGCAACAGTTACAATATCTTCCAATCTCTCTGCTCCTTGTTCCATGATAAACTTCCTCATTTCTTGAGGCATGGACTCTTTCACTTGCTCCATCATTATCATTTCCTTCAGATCCTGACACTTTCCTAAACTACTCCATTTTTCCAAATAGGTTTCCAATCTAGCAGAGAATTGGTGATAGTTTTCTCCTGGAAGAAGTTTAGCTGTTCGGAATTTCTTTCTATATGATTCTGAGTTCTTTTCATATCTCACAAGCAGAGCCTGTTTCAGGATTTCATAATCTTCCTGGTCATCTCTTGTGAGCTTTAAATATACATCGTAGGTTACACCTCTCAATCCCTGAGATAGATTAAGACTCCACTTTTCTTTCCCTAAGCCATAGGTAGTGGCAAGTCTTTCGTATCTATCCAGGTACGACTCAATGGCGTCTTCTTTCTCAACAAATGGGTCCAGATGAAAATTCATGGCCCCACTTGAGGTGCTCTGGCTGGGGCTACTCTCAGAGTGAGGTGAGCTACCACCATTATTGCCAGTATTTGACTGAATTTCAAGCTCTTTTAATCTCAACTGATGGTCTCTCTCTGCTTGTAATTTCCTTTCCTCATTTTCAGAATCCCATTTCTTGGCTTCAATTTCTAATCTTTTGTTTTCTCTCTCAGCTTCCAGTCTTTTGTTTTCTCTCTCAGCTTCCAGTCTTTTGTTTTCTCTCTCAGCTTCCAGTCTTTTGGCTTCTCTTTCAGCTTCTGCTTGCAACCGCCTTTCTTCAGCCTCTAATTTCTTTGCTTCTCTATCAGCCTCTAATTTCTTTGCTTCAGTCTCTAATTGCAACTTTCTTTCTTCCCTATCCAAGTGTTTGTCCACTTCTGTTGTGACATACTGAGTGAGAGCATCACCTGTCATATTTAATTCCTTACCCATCTGCATGATCGCAGTTCTGAACTTCACTAGATCAGCCATGGCGTTACTTAGAGAGGGTATGTAAATTTACTATAACCAAATATTATAATTAAACTTAATTAATTGAATGAACAAATAATTTCCGTGCAACTTTGTGAGCATCAACTATTTACTGAGTACTAAATGGTACTCCTCCTAATAAATAATTTTCAAAAATCTTATTATTGAATTTTTTTTCAAAAATCTGTTTCTTATGTATCTATGGGTGGCACAAGATAGAGTTGTAGGTAGATGAATAGACTAAGTATGGCTCAAGATATACCGAAATATCCCAGGAACGAGCCCCCAGTGTGGCGAGAGGTTTTTATTGGCTCTAAGATCAGTATAGTACTGACAATTACAGAAATAGAATTTCTGCAGAAAATGGTGAAGTCCCAGTGTCTGAGAGGACTACTGGTATCACAAATTAGTTACGGCTGTAAATGATCTGATCTCGAAACAATAGTAGAGAGGAGACCGACATAAAGTGCCACCTCCGCTGTGTAACTAACTGTGATATTAAAAAAAAACAAGGAAACAGATTTTACTTAACAATGATAAACTTGACAAGTCTTCAAATACAATTTCCTTATTATTTATTTAGTATATACACTATCTACTCTTGTGCTGAAGGGTGAATGTTGAAAAAAATGGAATGTAATGAATTTGTTAGTTTACATATGATTTACAAATATTTATATTTATATAGATATGTAAATATATTACAACAAGTTTTCCAATTATAGGAACAAAAATTATATCAGCTGTGCTGTTATTCAATTATAGTACATGTATCAGCTGTGCTGTTAATTACGTATAATTTATCAGCTATAAACTTATTATTGTCTCTTGCTACGCTAATTCACTTTCTCGTCACTGACACTAGCTTTTGCTCACAATGCTGACAGAAATGGTACTAATGTGTACTCATCTCTTAAAAAAGTCTGTCCTTCTTGGTTTGGTTGACACAAAACACCCGCTGATGGTCGTTTCGTTAGCCCACCCAAGACTGAGGGGGACTAAATAGGTTGATCCTGTGCAATCACTGTGCTCCTGCGACGTTCCAGGCAGCTGGATTGACACGACATACGACCTCAGGTTTGATGACACGAATAAAACCCTCTAAGATTTAAACAGGCTAGTTTTTGACTCGACTTAGCGAAGCAGGCTGCAGGTCAATGCCCTCAGGTAAGCTATAAATCAAAGTTGACAGCTCCTCTCACACAGTCGGTCGTCTCTGGCTTCGTGTTCGGTGTTGCGTGTTTTTAGCTAAAATCTCGCTCGATTATATAGGTAGATGAATGCTTAAGAAAAGCTTTTGGTTGGTTCTTGGCGGAGAAAAATGATTGGTTGTCTCCGGTTTAGTACCTTGCCTCGTACAGCCTAATTTTATTCAGTTTTCTTCCGCCATCTTGCGTGAACAAGATGGCTACGACCCACATCCGAAAAAAACAGGGCTTAAGTTTTTCCTGGCGTAACTTCAGGTAATTTATTCCGGCTCAGCAACTGTGCGTTGATTGGCTGGGCTCTCGACATAGGGATTTAACAAAGTAGTGGGGTTACACACAACTCGTTTTCACGACATTAGGTATTCATCAGACTGGTATGCAACGTTAAAGAAACTTAATGGCCCGCTGTAGTTTAGACCTGGCTACCTGAATTCCCTCATGCGGCAACCCTCAGGTCCCAAGCATGCCAGATAACTGGATCTATCTATCTATCTATCTATCTATCTATCTATCTATCTATCTATCTATCTATCTATCTATCTATCTATCTATCTATCTATCTATCTATCTGTCTGTCTGTCTGTCTGTCTGTCTGTCTGTCTGTCTGTCTGTCTGTCTGTCTGTCTGTCTGTCTGTCTGCCTGCCTGCCTGCCTGCCTGCCTGCCTGCCTGCCTGCCTGCCTGCCTGCCTGCCTGTCTGTCTGTCTGTCTGTCTGTCTGACTGACTGTTTGTCTGTCTGTCTGTCTGTCTGTCTGTCTGTCTTGTTACGGTATTGCCTCCCCTGCTTTGCAGTAGTGGTCCAACAAGAGTATCTATTATAGGCTTCACTGGAGTCTATCTTTACACAAGTTTACTCTTGGCAGAAATGTAGATAGAAGAGTAGTAAAGCTTCTATCACATTGGAGTCTTCACAAGATATTCAGATAACCGAAAACAATGCTGGCTGTTGCTGAGCACGTTAATTCTGTAATCTGCCGACAACTTTTGTGAAGGATTTAAGCAATTGTTTATTCTAGCTCGTTAGTGGGGGCAAGCGTTTCGTTTGTGGGGGCAAGCGTTTCGTTTCCCCAAAGGCGATCTTTGTCCTCTCAAGACTGTGTGTGGTCCCGGTTTCCGGGTCTTCCCAGTAAAGTAGAGGCAGTGCAATGTGACTGTGTCCGTCTAGATAACGTAGAGGCTCGGTCGCTGCTACGCCATTGATGAGCAGAGCAGTGTCCTATCGAGACTGTGTGTTTTCCCGGGTTCGGGTCCTCGCAGTTGAGGTATGCAAGAGCTGTCCGTCTTCTTGGTAATACAGCTCGAGAGTGCTAGAGGCTTGGCGCCGGCTGCGCCTACGCCTCGATACGTCTAGTCACGGAGATATAACCCCCTTTGCAGGGTAGAGAACCTCTTTTCTCGTGGCATTGCACCCTCGCTACCCGATAAGAGGTTCCCTGGGGTTGCAACAAAGCCCACCTTTGACTGATTGCTCGTGTCAGTCTTGTCTCGGAGCTATACCCCCTTTGCAGGGTAGAGAGCTATCAAACCTCGGGTCAGTACACACACGCCAAAGTGGGCCTGGTGTAGCCTGGTCTGAGTCTAGGATGCTCCCTGGGGTGAAAAAAAGCCCAAACCACTCCCCAAACAGTGCGTAGATGCGCGGCGGGTTGCTTACTCATCGCTTGGGGGCACGATGGGTGGCTTTCCGGCCGTGTGGCAACACGGACCGTATGCAGAGGCGTGGCGGTGGCTGCGCCACCGCCATACCAAGCTGCCTGTGTGCCAAGGGTATAAGAGTCTAGCTACTCGCACCCTCATCGGGGATAAAAGCAAGCAAGCAAGCTCGTTAAGCCCCCACCGCTGAGTTAATCAGTGGAATTATTATTATAATATAGCTCTGTTTAGAGTGTGTGTTTAGTAACTTTGACTGAGACAAACTTGTAGTACATTTAAAAGGATTGAATCGAAATTAAATTGGTATAATTATAAATAACAAAATTTAATAATCACTTTAAGTTTAACAGTTTAAAGGAAAGGAATAATAGTTAATTACAAAATAAAATTTTCATCACTCGGGTGATGGTTTTTGATAAGAGGTTCAGGTGGCAGTATATGGGTTAACTTAGCTGCCAGTGACGATTCTGATCCTCCTCCTCCTGATGAGTTGGTTTTCTTTACACTGCGTTCACTCGTCTCTGGTCAAGGTTCGTTTGGTGAAGCTCGTTTCCCAGGAAAGTATAGGAGAGTCTTCGAAGCTGGTCTTTCGTCTTAAAGCGTAACCACTCGTCCCTTCTTGTCCCAGAAATGGTCCTTTTTGCTGGTACCACCAATAACTGGAAATAGATAGAAATATAAACGAAACGCTCTTCTGAGTATGGCGTTTTCCGACACATAGTTATGTGCACCCCTCTTCTATTCTACCATCCTATGTCAGAATGTACTCTCGATGAGAATTAAATTTAATCCCTCGGGATAAAACTTTCTTTACATTTAAACTAAATAGTTTTAGCTTTACATTACATTTAAATGAAAAGGTTAAACGTACAGATATAATATGTTTTACATTTACATCTCCACTGTTTGAAAAGTGTTCACAATATAAATTCATTTATGTTTCCTTTATATTTACACTTTTTGAAAAGTTTGAAACTTCTATTAATTTTAACATGAATATGTTTTTTTCGTTTACATTTACACTGAGTGAAAAGCTTAGAAACTGTAAGTATTATTCTTAAAATGTACATCATTTCTTTCATCTTTCCCTCACCGCAACATAGGGAACCTGGAACTACTTTATGCTTTTAGTTCTCTTTACGAAACTTTCAATAAAGCAATCACCAGCCCGTACAGTGGTGGTTCCTGAATCATCATTCTATACGCTGAGGTTGCCAGCCTCAACTGACTTTGACATCCAATAGCGAGTTTCACATATTAAAATTCACATGGTTATATATATATATATATATATATATATATATATATATATATATATATATATATATATATATATATATATATATATATATATATATATATATATATATATATATATATATATATATATATATATATATATATATATGTTAGTTCACATGTTAGTAATGAAACATCGAATGAAAATGCACTACTTACGCCAATCTTGGCTCACAGACGTTTTTGCTCAGAGGACTTTAGAAAAAGGCACTGGCATCTGCCTTCTTTCACGTGTACTGGAGGGTCGTTAATTTTAACCATTTCCCTCTGACTCCGTGTCTTTCTTCAGTTTCCTAGTCCCGGTGTTCCTTATTAAAATGTAGAGATTTCCTGTGCTTTGTAAGTCTTATTTGGTTCTCCAATAAAAGGTCCGGTTAACAAAAGGAATTTTGAATCTAGTCTTCACTCTGGCGAGGTCTGAGGTTGTCTTGGCGAGCGTGAACATCACAGTGAAATAAAACTGCCAAATGGTCAGACTATAGTCCTATCTTCCCACGCCTTCGTTTGTTATGGAGTTAAATCATATTCACACAGGTCGGGTGTGGTACTTTCAAAATATTTCCGACATGGAAAATTTTTGCAAAGGTCACGTCTCCAATATATGGTAATATGATGTCCGATGCCCTTGTGTACAAACTTACAAACAGATCGGGGAACTCACATGACAACATGTGTAAGTTTTAATACTTATTACTTTATTAGAAAGTAGTGTTGTCATAACAAGTCGGCCCGGAAGCGATTATGCCACACGTGTCTGCCCACACGTGTCACACAGACAGTAATCTCGTTATCTGTCGTATAAGTACGTAAAACTCCGTGTCTGCCCATCTGGGTTACCAGACAAGGCGTCTTATCAGCGGTTCAATCTAAGCACGCCGGCGACTATCTTACTTCAGTTGCTCAACGCAAGCTAGGATAAACATTATCTGCAACGAGTGTACAAATGTTTGAACATACAAACTACTGGCTCCTTAGCCGATAATGAGAAGAAATTGGTACTTTTAAAAGTACACAAATAAAAATCAGTACCACAATTGTACCGATACTGCCGGAGAAAAACAAATATCGATAGGGGCCGCCCCGTTTTGTCACATACAGTACTTTGCAAAAAAAATGGCAGTCATATTTTCGTAACGCAGCACACTCATAGAAGCAAATAATAATAAAAACTGTATGTCCAGAGGAAGATTGTTATCTCCCCTATCTATTAACAGTGGTTTCAGTACAATATAATGTTGCCTTCTCCAGCAAGGCAAGCCTGGATGCGGCGAGGCATACTTCCCACAAATGTTTGTAGGTAAATGAGAGTCAGACTGTCCCAGTATTTTTCAGCTACCTTCTTCAATTGTTCAACGTCTCTGAGTCCACTCTTTTTTAAATGATTCTTGAGTAGTGCCCAAACGTTTTCAATTGGGTTTAGATCGGGACTGTTGCTGGGCCACTTCAGCACTATCACATTCTTCTCTTGCAGCCATGCTTTGGGGGTATGAGCTGTATGATTTGGGTCATTGTCATGTTGAAATGTGCACCCATCGGGGTACATGACCTGCATAAATGGCAGAAGGTGTCCCTCTAGTATGTTGATGTACCTTTCTTTCGTGAGAATTCCTGTGAAAACACACAGTGGGGGTGGCCCCCTCTTGCTGACTGACACCCCTTCCCAAAGATGGAATTTCTAGGTATGTTTCGGTCGCTGGTACAAAGGCGTTACAGAGCCTTTCGTCCAAATATTTATTTGAGCAGGATAAGACGAAACAGAACATTCATCTAAAAAAATCACATTGTCCCATGATAAATTTTGGTGTTCGTGGCACCAGTTCAAGCGCATCTGTTTGTGAGTCTCTGTGAGCAATGGTGACGAAATTACCCGCTTTTTTGCTCCCGGTTGACAGTAGCATTAGATACCTCTGGACTTCCCAACTCGATCATGCGCTGCCGTATGTTTTCTACACTCTTCATTGGCTCAGCCCGAACGATTTGGGCGAGACGCCGATGGTCCTTTGTGTCCAAAATTCTTGGCCTCCCACTACCTTCTTTTCACTCGATTCCATTACCTGCTTTTAATTTACTCACAACTCTGTAGACAGTCTGCTCAGGAATGTTCAAGGTTTTAGAAATGTTGGAACACGTTTGATTTCTTTCATTCCAAAGCTGTGAAATTAACATACACTTTGACTTTGTATCCATTTTCTGCCACTAGCATTAGAAATTGTCGTCTGCTCTATTATCAAGGGACGTTACTCTAAGCTAATTTATTTTTTACTTTTGGTAGTGTTTGCTCACTTCAGTGGAGTGCACTTTTTGGGCAGAACATGCATATTTAATTAGATTTCAGCTTATTTAGCTGAGCAATATGACTGCCATTTTTTTTGCAAAGTACTGTATCTATCTATCTATCTATCTATCTATCTATCTATCTATCTATCTATCTATCTATCTATCTATCTATCTATCTATCTATCTATCTATCTATCTATTTGTCTGTCTATCTGTCCGTCTGTCTATCTACCTGTCTGTCTGTCTGTCTCTCTATCTATCTGCCTGCCTGCATGTCAGTCTGTCCTGGCTGTATATATATATATATATATATATTCATATTATAATAATATTATATATATTATAATAGATATCAAATATATGTATATACTGACATAAATAATATTATACATAATATCATATATGTTTTTTTAATTATTAAGCAACGCCGGCTTGGGGTTTCTGGCCTATTGACATATCATTCCCTGAGCTGGGGAACCCTGTAGACTTTCCCATCCAAAGGGTTTTAATCTCAGGAGATCAGGTTATTCAGACAAAAATCAAGATCGAATGACACTCTTTCAAATGCACCAACCCGGGCTTGAACCTTGAACACCTGATCGCCAGCGCAATGTGGTAACCATTTTACACCAGCGCGGCTACCTATATATATATACTTTCATAAATGTTGTTTACGTAGAATAGACAGATTGAAATGGTACGACAAAGTCACCAATGTGGAACTAACATAGAGTTATGAACTATTTACGATGTGTGGATTCGTGACATCGTCGGATGTTTTACTGGTATTATTGTGTATGTTCTTTTCCTATGCTCTGTGGACCTTATGAGATACTTCGTCTAAGTCTTGCAGCTTAGAAACCGATGAGAGCAACCAGTACAGGCTCGTTCTTGGGGATACCGGGGTCCATTCCCACCTGAAGGTAGTTAAAAAACTTCTTTTCATGTTGTAATAGTGACATATATCAAGTATTCGTAGATTTGTTACAACAGCTTTGATAATATATTGTAACGTACTCAAGCTGCTTCTTCGACCAATCAGTCGATGTGAGAGTCTTCCGATTCCCACTTCCTTAATGCTCACGCCTCGTTTTCTGAACCTTTCTAAACTTTGACTGACAAAACAAACCAACAAAATCACAAAAAATTGCGAATGAATTGTTTGACGAAGTTTACGTTCTACAAACTTTCACGTCACTACGTTGAGGAAAATATACTTAAATGAGCATGCGCAGAAGACGTCAAAAGGGATAATGGAAGCCAACCCTACAATAATTATAGTTGCCTTTTCTACAATCATGCTGCTTGCTCCTATGGACGCTGCTCTCATGAGATCTAGTTATTTGTTAACAATACAAATCTTAGTTAACCCTCATTTTTACAAAGAACGAATTAGATTCATTTTAACCCCATTCAGCACAATGATTTTCAAACTAAAATTGGATGTGAAACATTTAGGACTACACTGGCATAATGATTTTGTGTAAGTAAGTACTTGTTCCTCAAATACCATGCCTACTGGCGTAGGAGATCATGTCTCTCCACAACTTCCTGTCTCCAGTACAATTTATAAATTCTGTTGTTGACCTTCTTCCATTCCACGATGCCAAACTGTCCAGAGTTTACTCTCTGTGTTTTCTTTTATCTCTTTTGTCCTTAAATCTTACCTGTTGTTATGATATATTCCAGCTTTATTCTTCCCATAACATGACCAAAACAGTAAGTATAAAGCAGTTATAAATTATAATTTTTCAATTGTTCACCGTATAACAATTAAAATATTGTTTCTTGTTGGCGTAATCTTGACGATTAATAACGTGTACTTTGCTTGCTGTGTATACTACTGTCATCTTAAACCCTTGTTGTGTTAAATGCTATTATGATTGTGCGTTCGCTCGAACATACGTAACTACAAAAATATTTACACACATTCCCGCCAGCTAGAAAGCGCTGGATCTGCCAACAATAACAACCAATGATTATACAGCCAGATCATTAGTACCGGTACTTAAGAAACAACACACAAATATATAAAAAAGGGAAGCAATTTTAAAGCATCACAGAGATTTCTACGCGCAAAATCCAGAAATGAAAGACAGTGAAAACTCCCGGATGTATTTAATTATAGAACTTATGAATCATTATAAAATGATCCGTTATTTGATTAATTCTTATCTTGTATCTATCAGTACTTCCAGTAACACTTTTACATGGATAGTTATTATCATTATCATGGCAAACGCAAACCTAGTCCGCCCATTATCCGATGTTTTAAGATATATCCAGAGAGGAGCTGAAACCTTACAAATTACTTATGCTGATATTTGTGAAGATTTGGTTAGGCCGTCTGGGATTATTTTTTGTAGAAGGTCAAACGTAGATTGGTCTGTGAGCTTTGTGGTGAAGTGGGATGTTATAAATATTTATAGGGGACTTAGTGTACTGACTGAGATCAGCTGTGAAGGTATCTATATCTAATAAGAGTAGTGTATTATAGATAACCTTACTTGCTTCCACATATGTATATCTCAGTCAGAATTATTCTGGGATAGTGTGATGACTACGTTATATGTCTAGGGTATGTGTATGATGAAGTGTAAGTCAAAACAACAACAGACAGATAAACAATTTAATTTATTCCACTACACTTGACAACACTGTGACACTCACATACATAAAACACTCTACAAGGATATCTTAAAGGAGTCACTGATAACTTTTCAAATAACAATATGTATTCATTGCTGTCATGAATGTATATGTGTCCTGATTCAAATACAAAGGGAACCAGGAATCACAATCAATTTTAATTACAAGTTATATGTACAGAATTTATCAATATGAATCTTGTAGTGACATATATTTTTAATAGTATCCTATGTGTGTCAGTTGTGTAGTAGTAATATGAGGTAATACTGGTTTTGTTTTGTTCAAGCTCTGTTGGTATTTGTCATCATGACTTCAATAGTTTGTCTTTATTGGAACTAGTATTGGAGATGTTCTCAGTTCCTGATATTAAAACAATTAAATTCCCCTCTTAATGTTATTTTTACAAGGTCATTTTAAGATGGGGTACATAATGTTGAGCTCCATGGGCACACTCTCTTATCTTTCGTGATGACTGCAGTAAAGGCCTCCTCTGCTCGATTACTTTAATGAGTTCTGGAGCCACCCCACTGGTTGCTATATGGACCAAGGAGTATGCTGTCCACCTCTGGCTTCAGCAAAGCTCTGACCAGGTGCTGCTCAATAACTTTAAGACCACGGTCCCTGAAACAAGAAGGATGTACCTTCTACGTCATAACTAATTTATACTCTCTTTCTACACTGAGCACAATACATCACAAACATTGAGTTCAGAGCGTTAGGCCAACTGTCAGCTTCATCTGAAATACTTTATACCAGTATTTCCCTCCCTAATGGTTACTACGCCTCTGCAATTCCAGCATTATTTCTTTCTAGTCAATCATCTAGGTGTCAGGGTACTGTTTGGCCATTCCATGCAGTTTTACTTTCCTCCGACACCTTCTGTTCAGGCTGGAGCATATAGGCTTTACATCATGTTTGCTACTGAACTACACATATATACAGGTATAAATTAACAATTTACATTCAATTTTCATTAAAAGATATTGAATATTTCAAGCTTACCACAATTCATAGAATAATAAACAGTTTCGTTGACTGGCAATGAATATAGCACAACTCCGATCTGCCGATGTCCCAGGCTTTATTTTATATAAAATATACACTGGTGCTCAACGCACTGCTTCTTAGTAGGTTTATTACAAGATGTGGCAATGAACAGACGCTCTGAATCGAGTATATTCGCAGCTCTACCCAATGAAACCATGTCTACACATCTTTTCAAAAAAGTACTCCTTTTTCACGTTTCCCCTGACAACACAAGATAGTATTTATAGCCCGACCAATCGTGTTTAGTTTTATATTTGTTGCGCTCCAATCAATTTGGAGTTAACATGGTAGGCTATTTCC
The DNA here is from genome assembly GCA_024509875.1 of Oreohelix idahoensis. Taxonomy (NCBI): domain Eukaryota; kingdom Metazoa; phylum Mollusca; class Gastropoda; order Stylommatophora; family Oreohelicidae; genus Oreohelix; species Oreohelix idahoensis. The sequence goes on along the minus strand of JAMPIV010011442.1, from coordinate 305,760 downwards.
GTAACGTAAGGTTTTTTCAAACACGTTATAAAAAAATTTTATGAGCAGAAATGATTTCATGCTGTCAGGCACCCCCACTATTTTATTTTGGTTATAATTTGGTAATTCGTACACACTGGGACATACAGTACATCATGGTATGTTGACATATCAATTTGTAGGTATACATAGCAGATCTGAAGTCATGACACATTCAGAAATAATGGGCAGTACATCAAAAGTTCAATGTCATGATATATTATGGCCGCATCCCCCTATCTGACTAAACGCGTCAGTGAAGGCAGATCGGTAAATAACTAAAGTTACTTGACGTCCATAGTTTGGAGCATATATTATGAAACCACGAAAGAGGGGGTTTCTAGCAAGATTGAGATCTCCCTGTCACTGTCCGATAATAGGATAAATAATCTGTTCTCTTGGCAGTGATCAAAACATATGATGACCGAAATCTAACATGGCCGCCTCCCTGAGTTGTCGTTCACTCATTCATAGGAAGGAGAATATAAGCCAGAGTTAATTTATAATGGGTATATAAATGATTTCATAAATGTTCCCATACAGCTCTACGATGATCAGGTTAATTCACGTAGCCATAACCGCTGTAGGACAGTCTGTCATCTGTGTCGATACAAAACACGACCCTAGCGATACGAAGCACAATGTTCCATCTAGGTCGAATCGACATGAGATCATCAAAATAGGGTCTGGCAATACATGGAGTCCGAATTATACATTGTACCGTACCTTAGGAGAGTCTCTAACATAAACTATAGTAGAGATACCATCTCCTTTAGAAGAAAACCACTTCATGAATCATATTTCCTTAAGAATCTACCAGCCCTTTGAAAAGTGCGTACCCGCCATTATCACGGTACATCGGAACTCATCACGACTTGTCAAGACAACTCATACTTCCGCTAGACCGGAATAACAAGAATCTAGACCCTCCTACCCATCCAAAATATACAATATAGGACTGATTCTACTTGTACTAATAATATGTAATACATATGAATTCAGGCCATAAACACAATAAGCAAATTAATATATTTTCTGGCCCTAAAAAATAAGTACAAACGTAAGCGCAATATCCTTGCGCCGGATCAATATCCAGAACGATTACTCCTATAATCAAAAGTGTGAATCAAACATGGATTCTCTCGCTTTTACCATAGACAGCATTTTCATACACAAATGAATGAATGTCTATATTTTTCCCATATTAAATAGCCATATCGATTTTTGTAATATGTGCGTCAAAATATGCACGCAACACCCATCTAATGTCATCTTTTCTAATAAGCGTTTTCCAGGTTTTTTAAAACCTAACTCTGGGAAGGTTAGTGTTTTTATCACTGTCCGTCTGAAAAAAAAGTTAGTGCATGTGGCCTTACACGCGTGATGGCAGCAATTGTGTATCGCGCGACGCGTGTTTAGTGTTGCATGTGTCCTTGCTTTCATTCGCCCCTCTCTCTCTCCTGCTTATCTGTCTTTTAGTTACGCCGTGTATGGGATGAATGAAATATTAAATTTAGGTCATTGTTCAGCTTGCGTATCTCAAGTTTAGTACAGGTTTCATTGAAGAAAGCGGGTAATAATATAGTAGGCTTTTACTATCAACGTGAAAGCGTTACAATTTGCAGACGAAGCAGAAAACAAGGAGGATTTCGAGTACAGTCATTGTGACAGCACTGTTATTTTACCATTGCTCTTTTCTTTATTAAATGTATTTGTTAGGCTTCATATTTACCTGATAATTTATATATGTGGATTAGAATATTCCACGACAAGCTTAACAGCTGTAGTTTAGCACGTGGGCAGGCAGGAGTTCCGACAGACGGATAAATAGTCTGAGGAAGAAACGGACGGATAGACACGCAAAATAGACAGACAGACGGATAGATAGATAGGCAGACAGGCAGGCAGGCAAACAGATAGACAGACAGACAGATAGATAGATAGGCAGGCACACATGCAGGCAGGCAGGCAGACAGACAGACAGACATGCAGACATGAAGGCAGGCGGACAGACATACGTGCAGACAGACAGACAGACAGGCAGAAAGGCTGACAGGCAGACAAGCAGGCAGATAAGCAGACAAGCAGACAGACAGATAGTTGGTTATTTACGTGGCAAGAAATTTGGTCATTAATATAGCTGTATTTAAAACAACAGAATTGCTGACTTAGCTGTTTGAAGAAATATAGTGGTCTAAACGACACACAACCATTCACATTCCGACGCCCGTCCCTTCAAATACAAAACACAATCTGTATTCTCAGTTTTTTTTTAATTTCCCTTATTCTAACGCATTATTAATAGAGCTATTGTCACCTTATTTTACATCGCTTTATTTATTATCTAAAATCGACTGAGTCAATGCCGGTCGAGTTTGTTAGATCAAAATGTACCAAGGAAGAGATTAGCATAGTCTAACAAACAAAGTAGACTGGAAGCAAATAATATTCTAGACAGGATATTGGATAAAAGAAAATTCTCGATAACCAGCCTCCCGAGAGGACAAGACTCACATGGAAGAATTCAAGTAGATTCGCGAGTGTTGTTTGAGAAGAAATAATTGTCAGACCTTCCGAGTGTGAATACACACTTTACTTGTGCAGATGTCGTAAGGACAGATGTTACATCCTTAATAATTGCACGTGCTCGATTGAGGGAGGAGGACTGGCTACACGAGTGCCACGTGTATCTGTAGATATCCTGAAGCATTACTGATTAACTATATCGTGGTAGTTTAGAGGCATGAGCGTTCGTGGGTGCATAGCTAAAATATATATATGTTACTATACTGTGTGTACGTAAATTGCCCCGAGAAATGAATGAGCGAAAACAGTTTATAACTCAACGTTGAATACGATTAGCAAAGTAGAATTTGATTATTAATCCAAGTCGATTGTACACACAGACGCAACATTTTAATGACTTCCACGTTGGGACTTCATAACTTCATAATCATCAATGATTATCATACTAAGTTTCATCCACATATTACTCCATCATTCAACAGGTATCTAGTGCCATCATTTGTACCTCTACATTATTTATGATCCTTTCCACTCTCAGTAATAATTATATTCCATGCGATCACGCATAATCCAACATATTCCTATTCACGTATTATATCTTACGTACATTAATACACTCTTGAGACCGATTATAATTCTCCTCAAACCACTCCTTAAGTGGACGTGTAAATACACTTTGAACGTCCTTTCAAACACAGTCCTAAGACCAGACACTGTTCCCTCATTGACACATGGCACAATAATAATGTTGCTACCGCAAACACTCGTACGTCATGTCGTAACCACGTATACACAATCGCATCAGATTCTTTATGCGTACCACTAAGTTTTCAAATGTAAGATCCTAAGTGATGCGCCAACAGAGTCATAACAATATAGACCATGAACAAATGTATACCAGGTCCGCTTGTCCTGCGCCATCAGCTCAAGTGGATTGTCTCTCCACGTCATCTTTATGCTTCTCATATCTGTCTCCAGCGTGTTTCACTCCCTACCTTCCCCTTACCAGCGCCCAACTGACAGAGTGGTTAGACTAGAGCGATGGTCTCTCGCGGCAATAGTGCCGGGTTTCGAATAACGGTACCGACACGTTCCAATCTACCCAGTTGTAGATGGGTACCTGACTTTGAGTTAGGGAAGGAAAAGGTAGCGAGGACGGGAACAGGTCACCCCACCTCTCGATGCTGGACCTAGTATAGTGAAATATTTGGTTTGGTTTGATTGGACTATCTTCATTGCACACGGACTATTCCATCGTGCTCCGACTTCATCCCTTAAATCACACAAGGAGGATCTCAGCACTGCACACGAACTCCGTAGCACCGGCTAGAATCCTAGTGTGTAAACACACTATTATTATTTTAGGAATCACACGTTCTATAAATATTTTAATGGTGGGTAGGTTTATAATTATTTTTAAATTCTGCCAGGGCAGCGGCCTGATAGGCGTACACTTTACAATTTCCAACTGCCGTGGGATTTTTAACGTGCGCAACTTGCACACGGGACCTCCTTTTTTTCGCCCTTATCCGAGAAGGCTATTCATCCGATCTCACTACCCAGGAGACCGGGAGAGGGGAGGGGGGGAGAGAGTATGACATCAGTAGGACCACTGGTTCTGAAAAAAAAAAATGTCCATATATTATATTCCCTCAACTGGGAATCGAACCCGGTACCTCTGCAACTCGACGCCAGACCTCTTAGTCACTCCGACCCCCGCAAGTGAAATGTCTAACACTTCACTCCCCTACAGCAGTATCTGCTATGGATTTACCTTTACCTTTGACCTCGCTTAACCCCCCCCCCCCCCCCCCCCCCCGGCATCCCAGAAGAAGAACTACCTGGTAAGGCTAGCAGCAGGTTTACGTTAAGTGTTTCCTATACACCGCCAGCACCTTCTTTGTTAAAGTTTTTGTTGCTTACAATTTCTACAGGATAACGTAGGTAGCCCCTTACTCAACCTCATTAGTGCCTTTCATTAATTGTATCGCGGGTGTCATTGTTACTATTCTTTGCTTCCTTGTGGGCCCCTGCAACACACATTACTTATTTATTACACAATAAACAGGCATACCTCGGAGATATTGCGGGTTCGGTTTCAGACCACCGGAATAAAGCGAATATCGCAATAAAGCGGGTCACACCCATATTTTTTTGTCTTCCCAGTGCATATAAAAGCCTTAAATCATGTTTACATTATGTCTATTAAGCGTGCAATAGCGTTAGGTCTAAAAAGAACAACGTACTGTAAAATTAAAATCTTCATCATCTCAGCCTTCAGCGAATCGTAATCTCTTTGCTGGTGGAGAGCCAAAATCTATCGGAAGAAGAAGGCACGTTCTAATAAATAAACATGAATAATTTGAAAAAAAAGTGCAATATCTGCGAAGCGCAGTAAAGCGACGCGCAATAAAGCGAGGTATGCCTGTATGCATTTAGCAGCTTCGGTATTATATTTTAGCGTTCTGTTTTATGAGAAGCCAAAGACTGTTTATATACCAGGGTTTCTCCACCGGGGTTCCATGAGTTGTCGCTAGGGGCTCCACGAGTTGTCGCTAGGGGTTCCGCGAGTTGTCGCTAGGAGTTCCACGAGTTGTCGCTAGGGGTTCCACGAGTTGTCGCTAGGGGTTCCACGAGTTGTCGCTAGGGGTTTCACGAGTTGTCGCTAGGGATTCCGCGAGAGATCGTGATTGAAAACACAAAAGTTATTTTAAAAAAAGCAAACAACTGAAATTTCTTTTACCAACACAACTAACCTGCTTTAGAGTTGATGTAATGTCTGGCTAGGGGTAACTGCACAACAAAAGTAGACTAATAAGTTAACCAAAATCCACAGAAAAAAAAATCATTCTCAGCTCAAAAGAGCACTGACAATTATTATTAGATTATTACATTTACAACTTACCGATTACACTAATGTACCATAAGCTGTAGATATAATAATTTGTAAGCATGGGTTCCCTGAGACCCGACAATCGTTTCAAGGGTTCGTTCAGGATAAAAAAATGTTGTGAAAGGCTGGTTTATGCTGTACTGTTATTGTTTCCTCTGTGTTACCTAAAGTAGTCCTGGCTGTGTTGTTAAAAGAGCTATTTGAACTGTTTGAAAATATTCCTCTAAGAACATGCTACATGCATAAAGGCGTTTTTGTTGTCAGAGTGTCGTAGATTAGTGATAGGGGAATTAAGACATAGGTTGGTCCCTTCTGAATAAAAATAGAACATGTGATAGCTCAGTGGGAGGTAATATAAGAAATAGATTTTTTCACGAGTGAGATGGTGGAAAATAATAGAGTCTGTCCCTGACACTCGAGAAGCTTCTCTCGGTCAGCCTATCTCTAAAACAGATCTAGATTAGTCAGACAGTCTATTAGAATATATAGTAATATATATATATATACCACTCACATACACACACACACACACACACATAAGTGACGACAGTTAGACGCACAGACGTGAAAACTATAACAATGGAATATAGATATTTTGGGACGAGCTGACCGACACACTTGAATAAGTTTATGTAAATTTTATTTGTCGTAAGAAAATTCACCACAACCATAAGTTTGAATATCAATCACATATAAATACACATACACATAAGTTAATGAATTACTAAAAGAATAGACCCATAGGTGCAATCCTTTCCCCCTCTGTTGAGCCCACGATCCCGTTAGAAGAAAAGTTATAGCCCAAAAGAGTCACAGATTTATACGCTATGGTCTAGGATTTCCCTCTACGGTTAAGAACAGAGTTGATATATTAATCTATTCTAAGAGGAAAACATCATTAGTGTCACGTAGACAGTTATGATCTATAAATTGCCTGTATCCTCTTCTTCTTCTTTCACCCGTATCCGCTATTTTATTATCTCTTTTTACCTTTTTCCTGTATTTTTTCGCATTCATTCGTTTGCGAGAAACATTTATTTTTCCCATTCTCACTTTCGCCAGTTTCGTTTCTCATTTAAAAACGCATTTCTTGGCTGATAAAGTCAGTAACTTCTTATGTAATGTGTCAGTCCCGGGATGTGAGCGAATGGTGTCAGAAATTCGCTGTCGAGAGACCGAATGGCAGACATTCGTCTCAGTTTTCCAAGGCACGAGACGAAGGACCGTGAAACTCGTCTCGATAGACATGGGATGGCAGACTTATCGTCTGACATTTTTTCACCTGCCCCACGGAGTTCTCGGCTGAGCGCTTTGGTAAGGTGCGAGAAAGCAAAGTGTCAGTTATGGTTCTCAGGATGAGTTCTGGGGGAGGTGTGAAAAACTGCTTCTGCACTGGAGACGAGTTGTCTGAGATCTGCAACTGACACGCGCCCTCTCGGTCAGTAGGTGGCAGTTATTGCCATGCGTCTAAGTTACGTAAGGGTTAGGAGAGACGAGAGATTGCGTAGTTTATGGAACAGGGTAGATCTTTGTCTGGTGTTTCATATATACTGGAGGGAGTTTGAGACTTAATTCACTCAGTAACTTTGCAGTTAGACTAGAACAACCTACGTTCGAGCACTAAGAATCTCTGTGATAGAAGAAATTAGTTGGTCGAAGTGGTTTTAGTTCTTAGTAGTTCTGTGTTGAGGTAGATCTTATATTATTTATCTAGTATTTTGTGTAGTGTCTAAAGTGTTAAATTGCTTAACTTTATTTCACTAGTTAGAGTTGGTGCTGAGCGCTTAATACATTAAGTCTGTATTATTTTCTAGTGACGAGTTACAGTGGAAAGCAGAATAAAATTATAATTTCTAACTTAAACAACAATGTAGCTATAATGAAGTTAATTTTACTGCTAAATAATCAGACGAGAACAATATTTTCTAAACTAACGTATAAATGCTAGAAGCCTCATGAATGGTGATGGAATACGCACGTGTTTCTAATTCATGAGGATTGCTGATTTAAATATAACTTACGTCACGGGAAGTTTTAATAATAATAAGTCAAGCTGTAGGCTTGCCGTTTAAAATGTAAGATTATAACGAGTACATATTCTGTATAGTATATTATATGTTGTTTTTCTTCATTCAGTGAATACTGGGGTGAACCCAACTTGCCGGCGTTTAGTAAAGAGACATACTTGTGAGAAGCATAGACATTTCCTATCTTTAACCACGTGGGTTTTTTCCAAGTAACACTGGTCTGACAGTGCATGTGCCATCAGAGATAGACAGTAATACCAATCCCACTAACGGTTTCTAAAGACTAGAAATATATACTGGGCTTTTGAGCCAGTTCATATTGCTCCACAAATTTAAATGTACATGCTGCCTGGCGGCGAGAATAATTACAAGAAATAACATTAACATTTCCGACACTATTGAACGAGTGGATAGTGAACCAAGACTATCTGTTGAGAGCAGTTGTCCACTGGTCATCTTTTCCAAATTAAGGGAATCCCGGTGTTTCTGAACTCTGTGTACCCGTTTAAACTTGCATATCAAACCTGATTCAAGTGACATTAACAGTAAATCTAAAATTTAACCGGTGAAGTGAACGCTTCCCGAAAAAACAGTGGAAGAAACCTGTATTTGCAGAGCTGGGATTCGCTTTATCCAAAGAATCCAGATTCACTGTAGAGAAGTGTCCTAAGGTTGCGCCAGACGGTGAACAACCTCAAGTTTTTAGGTAAGCACGAAAGCCTGGGTACCCGGATGAAAGAACCGAGTGAAAGCGACGGAAGGATGTTCGTTGTTTAATGCACTCACTTTGTACTTTTTCCTTATGAAAGACTTGCTGCTTAATTTAATTGTTCCTTTAGAATAGATACTGCTGTCATAAGTCAGTTCTTACCTTCAAGAAAGGGGACAATATTAGACCCTAACCATATGCATCTATATCCCTTTGGGCCATCATCTGTCATCCTAACGGGGCTGTGGGCTAAACCTAGAGTTAAGATCATAACGGGGCTATCATCCTTGTAGCATTTTCTTGAATTTTATGACTATTTGTATATGTTTTCCTTGATGTATTTTTTTAGGTGTTGTGAGAAGATTTTTTTGATGATAATTAAAATCTCTCTTGAACTAAATCAGTGCGTTGGTCAGCTCGTTCTAGTATATATATATTCATTGTTATAGATTTCCCACGTCTGTGTTTAACTGTCGTCACGTGTATGTGCGTGCCCGTGAGTAGATAGAAATATGTAATATATATCTGTGTTTAGACTGTCTGACGCCTTAAAAGCTGTCGTAGAGGATAGGTGAAAGAGAGAAGATTTCCTCGATTTTTCAGAGACAGCCTCTATATCACAGTCTATCATCTCACTTGTGGAAATTCTATTTTCCTTTTACTAACTCTCACTGTGTCTATCACCTATTCTAACCTATTCAGAAGGGACCAACCCAAGTCTTAATTCTCCTATCAAAAATCTACGACAATTAGCAACAAACTTGCATAAAGAAATTACAAAGTGGGTGCATGAAGTATACAATAAGGGAATCACTCAGTCCTGCTTTCTCTCTGTTCATACACCAGTGGCCACTGACATTCTTTCTTTACCTACAAACTTTATGTCTTTCACCTTCAGGCGAAAACTTTAGGACACACACACACACACAGTGAATCCGTGTTCTTTTGATAAAGAGAACCCCAGCTCTGCAGATACAGGTTTCATCCAATGTTCCGGGGAGCGTTCACTTTACAACTATATTTTAGGATTACTGTTTATGTCACTTGAATCAGTTCAGGTAAGAAATTTTTTTAATGGGCTCACAGTGTCAGAATCTCGAGGTTTCCAGTACTTAAGAAATGACAGGTTGGTAACTTCTCTCAATATAAAAGTCTTGGTCACACCACAATTAGTCAAACGTCGGAAATGTTACTGTTTGTAATTTCGCCACAGGGGCTGAATGTACATGAGATTTAGGGAAGTAATATAATCTGGCTCGATAGGCCCAGTTACATCATTTAGTCTTAAAGTTCGTGAGATGGGTACTCTGTCTCTTTCTGGATGCAAACACAATGCCAGACAGGTTTTAACTTGTAAACCCACGTATTTAAGTACAAAAATGTTTCTTCTCGGTTATTCTCATATATATGGGGTTTTAAATTTATATAGGAAAGAAAGAAATTAGCCCAGACTTAATACATTTCGCACCTACGTCCAGATTTACATATTTCCTTCTCATTCTGCGAATCAAACGAATTTCTTCGCACCAGTGCCGAAACCAGACTCTCTCTGTTGCGTACGGACTCATTTGAGATCCGACGTAACGTAATAGACCCGACTCGTGCGAGATTTCATCGTCTTACCAGATCACCCTATTACTGCCTGCAGACTATGGTCATAAACGCAATAGGAGCGAGCTCGTCTTTGATCTCAAATCTGTCACCGTGAATAATTAACTTATAGGCGAACAGATCAGGGAAAAGCGATAGACAATGATCTTCCTTATTATCCCTGTCGAGAACGAATTAACACGATTCGATCTCTCATCAAAGAACTTAGCTAACCGCAATAAAATGCGTTGCTAAATTAGAAAGAAAATGACAAGGGTTTGAATTGCTAACAATCTAGCGTATGCGAAAGAAAGGTAAAACAGCGAAAGAAAGGTAAAAGACAAATGTAGAATAAAGAAAAGATATATAAAATCTATTAATCATAATATCTGTGCCACACAGAGATGGATCTTCAACAGAAAGAGAAAGACAATAACAGTAGAAGAATATTAACTGCAGTAAAGCAGCAGTAGCTGAGAAACAACGTAAGTTGAAAGATAAAAGTAACTGAAATATTAAAAAAAAACAGACAAAGGAAATAAATATACACAGCAAGAGCACGACTTGTAAATTAATATGAAACAAATATAAAGGTATGTTATCAGGCACTCGTAGGAAATAAAGAAGTAGAACACTAGACAACAGAAAAACAACAGACATGAGTGGCTTACCCAGGATTTGAACACTGGACCTTCCGTGCGACAACCCCGCCTAGCCATGCAAGCGAATCACACTATCCGCCCTGCCATCTACGCATCATCAAAAAATGATGTTTCAATGGCAGGTCAACAGTGCGAACCACAATACATGACACCAGAAGTCCACCATGGGCAGTTTAGCCTGTTAATGACGCAATCACTTCTGTTGTATCTCTATCAAGCAGTATAGGCCGAATCCAACAAGACAAGGACCTTAATACTGTGTCCAGTAAATGATAGTAGACTAGAACAGTGAGAACAGGATAGTGGGTAGGTTTGGTATTGTATAAACATTTATTACACATAAGGGAGGGAAACCCGAGGCCTGTAAACAGTAAATTAATATGAAACAAATATAAAGGTATGTTATCAGGCACTCGCAGGAAATAAAGAAGTAGAACACCAGACAACAGAAAAACAACAGACATGAGTGGCTTACCCAGGATTTGAACACTGGACCTTCCGTGCGACAACCCCGCCAAGCCATGCAAGCGAATCACACTATCCGCCCTGCCATCTACGCATCATCAAAAAATGATGTTTCAATGGCAGGTCAACAGTGCGAACCACATGTGTAAAGAGCACGACTTACTTGTTTACTTAGTCGTTCCTCTTCCACCGTGAGGTGTAGAGGTTTGTAAGATATAGCGCCATACTATTCTATCGGCTGTATTCCTTCTGGCTTGGTTCCATTCTAGTCCTCGGTCCTTCAAAGATTGTCTAATGTTGTCCTCCCAGCGGACTTTGGGTCGTCCTGGAGGTCTGGATCCCTGGCTCTTAGTTTCCCATTCTTGCCGAGGTAGCCGATCTTCTCCCATTCTGCAGACATGGCCAAACCATCTTAGTTGGGACAGTTCTACTTGGGACTGCAGGGGTTGGGTTTTTAGGCCTTGACGTATCGTCTGGTTGCGGAGCTCATTTCTGAGGTTTGGATCTGGCTTTTGTGGGTTGTAGTCATTGCCCATGACTCACATCCATACCTCATTACTGGGTCATAGGTGGAGCGTTATACAGTCATCTTTGTCTTCTTGCCAACTTCTCTTTTGCTGAGGAATCCTCGATTTATGGCCTGAAAAAGTCTCCCAGCTGCTATTCTTCGGGTAGCCAACTCTTCTTGGATGCCTCTTTTCTGGTCAATGACAGCTCCAAGGTATTTAAAGTGGTCTACCTGCTCCAGGACCTGTTCTCCCAGCTTAATCTGATGTCTTCTTTCTTCTCGTGATATCACCATGGATTTTGTTTTAGAGCTGCTTATGACCATCCCTCTCTTCTCCAGCTCTTCCTTCCAGACTTGCAGGTTGAATTGGAGATGTGCCTCTGATTTAGCAATCAGGACAACATCATCAGCAAATGCCAGCTCTGAAATACAGACCTGTCTCATCTTCCAGTAAACCCACTGAATACTTTCTTGTTCTCTCCGTACATGCCTTGATGACATCGTCCATGAGGAGTATGAAAAGGTAAGGCGACAGGATATCAGCAAGAGCAGGGCAAGAAATGTAATTACAAAAACACACACTGAAGGATAGCAAAAGTAAGACAAGAAGTAAGACAGGGACATGTTCCGAACATAATTTTTTTTACTTATTTTAAAATAATATTTTGCCTCGTTTTGGCGAGGTTCAACCTAGTCGGTGATATTAGGGCGCATGTCCAAATATAAAAAAAAAACATGTAGGTGTGATAACAATAAACAATAAAATAAACTTCCAACTTATTTGCAACTTTATACCATTGACATCGTCTTTTTTTTTTTTAAATAACGTTTTGCGTCGTTTTGGCGAGGCGCGTCCCCTTCAACCTACTCGGTTATATTAGGGCGCATCTCCAAATATAAAAGACCTATAGGTCAGAAGTTTTTAACAATTTTGTTGTTGTTCGGTTTTTAGCTTCTGGCGAGGCGCGTTCCTTTCAACCTATTTGGTTATATCAGAGCGCAGTTACCATCCCAAAAAATGTCAACTCTGTTGACTGCTAACCCGATCAGCGTTGATAGACTCTAAGTTCTGAAAAGGATTAACATTATCTATCTGCTAGTATAAAGCCCTAAAAAGGACTCGCCAGCAGTGTTGCCACAGCTGGGTATTTTTTACTAGATCTGGGTTTTTTCGGCTTCCGTCTGGGTATCTGGGTATTGTTTTTCCAAATCTGCATTAATCTGGGTATATTTGACAATTGACATTTACAATGTTTGTATATTCTGTGCACTGAACATTATACATTATATTTATATTATAATTAAATGTAAAACATTATGTGCTATATAGTTTTTTTTATTCCACTTAAATTTAATTCTTGTTTTTAACCACATCAATGACGTTGTTTTTTGACTCTTTTACATCAACTATCTATTTCCTGTTATTCTGTTAATGGCTGTCATATACAACACTCAGTCCTTTTGGCGATGTGTTTTAAAGTATTCTGTTTAAATTTTAGACTTAAGCAGATAAACAGCATATTGTTTTTTGTTGTTATAAGATTATGAAATGAGCGATGATGAAGGTACGCTAGGTAGTTGTAGCAGCATGACGACACACACGCCACCTCACTTCTCAGCATGCGTCGAACGAGTGTTTTCGAAGGTTAACATAGTTTAAACTAAACAAACCAACAAGCTTTTGTGTGAAACAGTTTCCAATCGAATACTAGCCAAGCAAGCAGTTGCCACAGACGGAGTTTGTCATAAGTTTAATCCTAGTAAAAGCGTGGTTGAAGATGTGCGTGAAGGACGTTGTCGGCAGAAATATGCAAAGATTTCGGAACTCCACAATCAAGATTCCACGTTGTCAATTCATGCATATAATCTTGACGAAGGAGAAGTTTTCGACATGGATGCCGAGTCGCTGACAAGTGACAATTTTCAACAGTAACAAGTTACAACTAACATTTTATATTTGATTTGAGGAACATTTTGTTAATGTAACTACTGTAAGTATCTCACTTTCAAGAGTGCATATATTGGGGTGTTAATAAAATCATTTTTTTTATAATTGTGAATTTTTGGTAATAAAAAATAAAATAAAAATGAAGAAATAAATAAAAATTGATAGCACACAGCTTTTTTGTGCTAAAGCTGCACTATCCCGTGTATTTTGAGAAAAAACTAGTCATGATCATGTCAGGTATCCTCTGGTGGCTTCTGTCTCTGTTTCATACTTTATTTCTTATGTCGTTATTTTCCTTTCTATCCTTGTTTTTGCTTTGGTTCGTTTCGTTTCCTCAATTATCTTTTCTCAGCCGTCACTAGCTCATACGTCACTTCCGCATGACGCCTCATTTTTTCAGCCATCTTGAATGTTTCTTTCTGGGATCCAGCTAAGTGATTTTTTTACTTGTTTTAATAGTGTTGTTCATTTCTATCTTCGCTTCGTCGATTATTTACTTTCCTGTTTCGACATGTCTTTCTGGTTTTACGATTTTCTTGCGTTATTACTGTTATCGTTTCGCTCATCACCGTCATGTCATCTGCTTGTATCGCTCATTTGGCGATTTCCTCATCATCGTTGATTTTTGTAGCACCTATATATAGTTCTTGTCCTTGTCACCTGCTCGTAACTGTGGCTGACGAAGGATAAAACCCGAAACGTCCCTTGTTTTATGTGTACCGTTTACTTATAAAACTGATTTCATACCATAGTTTTTTTATTTATATATTTAAATTATGTCGTACAACCTACATGGAATTTCGTTACTGCTGTCGCTATTAACCATCAACGTAATTATGTATACGCAGCTATTATATTGCACTTCAAATTTCCCCAGTACACGAGCTGTGATTTTACACGCATTTATTTTAATTTATCACTTCATGCAGAACACCAACCGTAGAATTAGAACAAAGTTTTATTAAAATGGATTGTATCCTTTTTCTCTCCCTTTAACACAGTATTTTTTATTTTTTTTTTGAGAATCCGATTACTCCCCCGCAAAACGGAAATTGGTGCTGCATATAACCCCTGCCCATTTTTACGTTAGACAAAGCCAGCAGCAGCGATGAACAGCGCTGGGGTTATGGAGTATGAAACAACATGTAAAATGCGGATGATGTGGCATCAAATTTCCGTGCTGCGGCCAATAAAACTGAAGTGTGAAAATAGAGGTCCCATTTCTGTTCGCCTTTCACCTGATCGCCGATGGCAGGTTAAGACAATGGACTATACTTAGCACATGAATATTATTTGCGTAAATCCGATATTCTCCTGAAAATGGCTCAAAGCGGGAACTCTAAACTTAGGTCATCCCAGCAAAGTGCGTGTGAGTATATGATTTCATGACGCAATTCTCTCTAAAGAACCAACAGTCAATGCTTTGATTTGAACGGGTAACATCTACGTGAGTGCACTGCAAACCATAAAATTTAAAAATAAAAATAAAAAGCTCTTCTTCAAGCAGGTCACACTTGCTTCTGCACTATGACGCAGTTGTCAAAGGGGTCGTCCACACATGACGTCACGTAATTTTGGCCATTGTTTGCCCCAATCCCAACTTGTTACATTTAGTCACAACAACCCATGCACCCATTTTCTGTGTCGTTTTCATAAATCTTTTTTTCTATTTTTTTTTTTTTTAATACTGAGACGAAAGATGTAATCGAAAGCGAATTAATTAAATAACGCCGAGAAACATAAAAATATGTCAAGTAAAATAATGTTTAATTAAGAAGTCTTTTACATACACTGCTTAGCTAGTTCAATTTGGAAAATTTGGCATTATTTAAACGTTCACACGAGGGCAAAAACCTTGCTTTTCAACTTGATAAACCTTTGTGTTCTTGATCTCATCGGATTGCTGTCGGGATGGGACCGAAGACGCAGCAACAGAGATGAATGCGGTCAGCGACTCATAGCTTGACTGCTTGCGTCATGGTCAGCGAACCAGAGCTGACCAAGACCCTACTCCACCTCCAAGTGGTGGTCCTGGAAACAGGCTGCATCACTGTAGTCTGGCTGAGAGAGTAGGGATCGAAGAGGGAAGGCAAACCCGGTCCCAAAAAATGCCGTGCAGAAGTCGGATGTGTCGGGCCGAAAGGCGCAAATATCACAGCTCCGCTGTAAACGGCGACACAACGCAACCAATGGCCTTTTCAGGACGAACGAGGAAGAAGAAGAAGAAGAAGAAGCTGTCGGGATGGTGATAACGTGTCACTTGTTTTTTTTTTTTTTTAAATATATATCTAATTGTAATCAACTGTACATTTTATTAAGTCTGCATTTTTTTTTCAGGTGTCTTTTACAGTATATTAAAAACAGAACTATGTAATTAAAAAACAATTTAAACCAGGTAAAATGTATAACTATAATTATTCGATCTTTCAGCCGAGATTATAATGTTAATATAAGTTGGCCAAGAGGGAGTTGTTAACTACTGCTGATAAAAGTAGATTATAGAGATAGAGATGGAAGTTACATAATCTATTTTTTTCCGACATCATTTATCGAAGACGACATCATCGCTTGTGTGACGTCACATTTCTTAACCACCCTTCCTTTTCTTCACCCTATCGTCACAAACATTTAGTCCGCTTCACCCCCCCCCCCCCAACACACACACACACACACAACAGTTTTACGTCATTAGTGGACAACTCCAAATATAGGACAAAAGAAAAACAGGATCCAACAAACGAATGGGCCTTTTATTCTGTCTGTCTGTCTGTCTGTCTGTCTGTCTGTCTGTCTGTCTGCTCTATCTATCTATCTATCTATCTATCTATCTATCTATCTATCTATCTATCTATCTATCTATCTATCTATCTATCTATCTATCTATCTATCTATCTATCTATCTATCTATCTATCTATCTATCTATCTATCTGTTTGTCTGTCTTTTCTGCATGCCTGCCTCTTTATCTGTCTGTCTGTCTACCTGCCCACCATCGTCCTATCTACTCACCTACTCATTAGTCAGTGCGTATGTTTATTTAATATATCCAATGTATCTAATATATCTAGTCTGTCTGTCTGTCATTCTATCTGTTTGTCTGGAAAATATAAATAATTACGCTCAAGACAGAGTCTGTTGTCTTTTATTATTAAAGCTACCCCAAATTCACCTCGCCAGAGATTGGTGCCCCGTATGACTAAACTCTCATTAGGCGTACGCGATCATTGTCATTTTGAGAAACACTGTTCAAGTGAAATTCTTTCTCTGCTGACGGAGGCTATAGCCCCCGGACACACAAAAAACCCTTGTCACTGGTTAACGTTATTTACAAGGCCCATCAATGCAATGCAACTGCTGTCCTAAATATGGAGACGAATTCTTTAGTGGGTTATATTTAATATAAGTCATTCATTAGTTGTTATAATTAGAACCAATATGAATGGTGCACCATCTCAATAGTTCGATTTAACAAGCGTGTATTATTTAGAATCTGCCGGATAGCTGTGAATTGAACACAGGTGGAAAGAACAACAAAAAAGCGAGATTCGATTGAGTGAAAAGTTGTCTATCTTTATTAAGAATTCTGCAGTTTTTCTATCGGAAATCACGGAAAACAGTCTGGAAAATTTTCGAAAAGGTTAGAGTGTTGGGGAAAAACGAAAGAGAAATATTGAGATCGTGTGTAAGTGGAACCTTGTGATGGTTTGACTCCTAGGGCGAATCGTAATGTGACGGTGCGAAGACGATGTGTGAAGGAGAATAAGGATTTGTGTGTAATGTTGTCGTCACTCTCTCTGGCCTACTTTCACACACGTTCCGCAGTCACAGAAAAACTCTTGATGACAGGGGTCCCACTTTTATTAATGAAACCCTATCAGGTAGCACAAGAATCATACAGAAACAATGTTGTCCGCAAGTTTACTTTGAAGATAATTCCTAAGCAACACCATAAAACCAAGCTTTTTAGGTAACACCATCTAATAACCCAGCACAGACTGCTGGACTCTCTGAAATAAAATGAAACAAAATAAACTAGCATCGTATTATAATGGGCAAACATCATCTACTTAATAATACATACATATGTGTGAAATTATGCAAGCACATGCACTTAAATGACCATGTGTGTGTGTGTGTTCATGCAAGTCTATATGTATGTGTAATCAACAATAAACATATCTCAATCAACAACAATGCCTTCATACGCATATTAGATACTAACTCCATCATCACGCGAGATAAAACTTAAATGAAGCACTTCTATCTATGATGAAATATTCCACACAGCGCACTGGTCTAAATGACATCAATTTATCAGTATCTTTGAGGTCTAGCTGCTCTAAAGAAAAAGGAGATATATACTCTATTCTTACAGCTCTGTACTAAATGTAATAGGCATAGGCTACTCACGGAGCTAGAGGGTACGCTAATCTTTCTCTCACAATAATCACTGATGTAACATTAACCACACTTACGGCTCACAAGAATGCAATATAACCATTATTTAACACTACACAACTAATAATAATAATGGTAATAAATACACACTTGTATACAGCGCAATGCGACACTAGAATTCCTCTTATAAATTCACTTAGTACTTTACACATTTAACACACAGTCTCACTGTTGAAAAAAGCGATGAGATATACGCGAAATTACACTTAAATACACATAAATCGCCAGTCAGCTTCTATCAAGCTATAGATAGACAAACGCTACAAAGCATTAACTTTTAAACCTGAAAGTCTAATATTACTAAATCTAAAGTATTATAAAAATGTACTTATATGCAAGCATACCTCTATGTCGTTAGTTCTCTTAGCACAGACGCAACTATGCAAAAGCCCAAACCTCAGTTGGTTATCGTACGAGGGCGCATTTTGCACAAGAACGATCTTGCTACTTCTCAGCTCTCTCACTGAAGCCTCTCACTGTTTCAGTTTAAATCTGCATCTCCAACCATGCAACACATGATAGCTACGTCAAAATATCAGGGAAAACTCCACCCATCTCTCTAGGGAGCAAATCAGGAGTCCTATGCTCAGTTTGGATGACACGAGATCACATTTTAGTAAAGATTATCTTTCTAGACGCCCACAATTGAAGTTCCGCCCAAAAGTGGTTACATTCCCACGATATTTCTTGCCTGGAGTCACACCTCACGGTTTCGTGCTCAACAAGGTGTTTTCCCTCTGGTGTCAGACCGCGCCAAGATGTCTAACAACCGATCGTTGTCTCCCACGTTTCACTCGTCTGTCTTCTTCACGGATGGCGAAGGTGGGTTTCGTTAAAATTGCCCATTACCAGGTGAGAATGCCAACATGAGCACAAATTCACACCGTAGACTAGATCGACAACTAATTACTCAGTCTAACATTACACCTTTCTGGCCACATGGTCACATGTTCCGCCCCTAAATTTTTTGTGGTCCCCACAAACTTACTCTGCTCCATTGTCATTTTTAAGTTTATGTCTTTTTGCTTCTCATGGTCTGTTAGAATTGTCCGCTCGTACAGCGTCGCTACTTGATTGAGAGTTCAGCGAGTTCAGTGCCTGCAGTTGTCGGCCTTGGCGGGGGATTGCCTCTAACGTGTTTTACATTTGTGTTCAGTCGATGTCGGAGTGCATTCCCCCCAATCTGATCTAGGTTGGTGTCCTCTCCGGAGAGTCGGCGTATATTCCCTCCTATCTGTTTAAGGTGAGTTTCCTCTTCTGAACGTTGACCGCTTCTCTTGGCGCCCTTAGGGTAACAGTTGTCACGGCCATCTCTTGGCCTGCACCCTGAAGACAACCTAGATATGTCGGTACGTTTAGAGAGGATGCTCTTTGAGGGACAAACCGATATCAAATGCTCTAGGGACTTACACTGAAAACATCGCTTCGGAAGCGGGCCATGAGGGCACTTGGCTGCCATGTGGTCTGAAAAGTCTCCACAATTGTAGCATCTTATTTTTCTGGGCTTCCTCTGTGCCATGGGTCGCCTCCTGCTACCCTTACATTCCTGGCCGCCAATGCCGCATACAAAGACTGCTTCACTGCCCTGAACAGACGGTTTGCTGTCAAATTCTACTCTCTCATTTCTCCCCAGACTACGGAATCCCCTTCTGAAAATTTTTGTCTGATGTACAAAAACATCAATACCTCCATCATCCGGTGTAATGAATCCCCATCCTTTGTCGACATTACACCATTTACAAAATCCTTGTCGCCTTGTTGGTGCATCTGTGTTTCTACTAACCTCTAAATCACTGCATGCACTATCAACTGCCTGACTCTCACCTACAGGAAGGTCTAGTTTTGGTTCCAATTGATCCACACCTTGGTTCTACTCTAGGTTTTCATGCGGTTGGCACTGTTTCCTTCTTCTTCTCGTCTCCTTTTGTGCTGGCGAACTGGTCTGTGATAGCTGTGCTATCTGGGACTTTAAGCGAGCTACTTCAGCTTCGAGTTCGTCCTTTTCAGTGTGGGCTTCTACACTGGCTACCTGCACTGGTGCATCATGCTTTTTGCCTTCCCAGAAAAGGACATAGTCCCTAACTTCCCTAAATGAAACACCAGGATTCTTTAGCACATGTTCCTTCTTTACGCCATGCTCCGCGCTTCGCTCTCTGTTTCACATAGGGCTTTATTGCCAGATGGTCCCCGTGTCAGTTAAACTGGTGAATCTTTCGTTCATGTTGCAAAAGTATTCTCTAGATGGAGAATGGCAAAAGTGGATGATTACTGCTGCACTATTTTCATCTGTGACAACTAGTCACTTAAAATTTACGCATGATGAAAATAGAAATAAATAGTATCAAACAAATTATCGATCGTCTAGCGTCTTATAATATTTTAAGCCTCTCCTACTGGGGAATAGCAAGAAATTAAATTACGTTTACGGCTGGAGAAAATTTAGCTATAAGTTTATTTAATACGTTATTCAGCTTAACACAAAATCGCAGTGAAATATAATGAAGAAACTATAACGATTAAATCACTCAAAACTCTAATATATTATTACCGCAGCACAAAGAATGAATTAATCTCCACTTATAAAAGAAATCCAAAATTCTTGTTTGGCTCTCTTATATGAGCTAGGTACTTTCTTCAAATCTCTGGCGCTATTGATAACTGAATTTTTAAGAGATGCCTATATATATTAAATGAATAGAAATCGTTAGCTACATGCGAGATTTTTCATCTCTGCCTGATTCTCGGGAACTTTTGCGGTGGAATCGTGAATCAAAGCTATTTTTCACAACTTCGCCGTCAGGCTCCGCCGTTCCTGCAGAGATTTCTTCCCCGCGTAGACGGTTCTCGTTCTGGTGTTAATCAGAGGTGTTGCAAAACTCGCTCTCTCTTAGTGACTACAAAAGACGTCGATAACTGACCGCCGGTGCCGCCTCTGGCCCGCCTCTTTGAAGGAATGACAGTAAGAGATCCAGAGATTGCTAATTATAATGGCTCGTGATAGAAGACCGTAGGCGTGGCTAAATTGAAATTAAGACAGAGGGCGAATGACATGGCTTACAGCGCGCTAACTTGGACATGCTAATTAGGGAAGCACGTGGAACCCACGTTGGCGATTTTGATTTCAACAAACTGAGGGGTACCGGTGAGATTAAAGTGTAGCTTCAATTTTCATCTGTCACAACACCTATGAGAAGTTAATAGTCGAAGGGGGTGCATGTCGGCATATCTGTAGTCACTCTTTATATGACCACCAGCTAAACATAATGCTACAGTATACATGTCTGGAAGTGACCCTTTGTCTGTGAGGTTACTTACACCCGCATTGACTTTTTAAATCATTCGCGCACTTCCAGGGATCCCCCCTGTAGTGAAACATGTTGGAGCTCAGCGTTGAACACTAAGCATTGAGTATAAGACGTAACGTTTGCTTTTATCTTGTTGGCTGCATGCAGGAGGATCTCACTATGGGCCCATGGTAGGAAGGGGGACCTGAGAAGTGGATCTGTGTAGTACCTGACAATTCCATGGAGAGGGTGGAACCAGAGCACACTATCTAGCTCGGCATATATGGAGAGCACCCTTGGATGGAGGGGAATGCACAGTATGCTACGCGGTTCTTTCTCCTAGTTTGGGACATGATGTGATGATCCTTTAAATTGCAGCCAAGTTAGAGAAACTGGAGCTCATGACTTTAACTCAACACGTTTCAAAATGGCAGAAAAGCCACATGAAAAGCCTACAGTGTAGTCTTAAACTTGATAATGGCTGCAAAGAAGCGAGAAGCTCAACAATCCTAGCTAAACAACAAAATAGTCGAAGGGAAAGAACTTAGAATGGGAATGACTAAAACTGAAAAAATGGGCGAGAAGATTAGATGTAGGAAAACTAAGACATTATATCTTTTACTAGCAATAACCCGTCAAACTTGACGGGTTTTTAATTATAGTGTGCTGTTTCCGTTCCCGGATGAGCAGATAGAAGTACATTCTTAGAGTGTTTTTGGTTTCCTTTAATTATACAATGTAATCATACTGTTCATGAACACCGTCATTTG
The DNA here is from genome assembly GCA_024509875.1 of Oreohelix idahoensis. Lineage (NCBI taxonomy): Eukaryota > Metazoa > Mollusca > Gastropoda > Stylommatophora > Oreohelicidae > Oreohelix > Oreohelix idahoensis. Next base: position 283,903 of record JAMPIV010011442.1, on the reverse strand, counting down.
AACACCTTTTCTTTGTTGATTGTAACTATTTTCGGGAGAGTATATATAATGGAAACAATAAAATTTTTCAACACGGTTGCATTCCTCAGCTGTGACTAACGTACACACGGCGAGAATTATGTTATTTTAGATTCAATTTAAAAGTTCTTTGATGACAACATTTCGTGTGAAAGTGCGTGGATTATTTTCAAAGAGTGTACCCTGATAATAAGTGGTTTTAACAAAAACTCTCAAGCTCTCATGATTTGTACATCGGATAAGGGCGACATAGAGCTGGCCGTGTCCGAAAACAGGTTCAGAAAGGAAAACACCTACATGATCAAACGATTTTTTTGTCGAGCGCTACTAATTTCGTGAAAGAATTAAATAATAAATAAAACCAAAGTATTTGTTTTATATAACACCCACGCTACGCTAGTTGCACACCGTGCGTTGCGCACTTATTTTTCTGGCGCGACTTACTATTTTGAGTGAGACCGACCGACGTAGCATACATCTGTAATTATGTTATATTATAGCACGTTTCACTAGCTTTGCCCAACTACAAAATGCTATATCTCAGCGAATATATAACGCATATAAGTGAAATTTTGTGTGTGAATTTGAAATGGTATAGACCCTATGAATTAAATTTTTCATTAAAATGCGGCCATTGGTTTTAATTTTCGTTTCTTTGAGATATAATATCAAAATCCTACTTGCCAACACATATCACACACACACATATTGAAATGTCTACAGTAAATTATACGACCTCATTTGCACATGACTGGTTTATCAAACAATTGGCATGATTTTAGTGTGAAATTGCGTGAAATTTCACTTCTTGAACATACAAAAGTTTATATTCGGTGTTACGCACACATTGTCAATCAAAGGTGTGTCTACAAAAAGTATTGTGTGGTTAAGTAGGAAAAATGAGTCTGCGAATACATTTTATGACATTACAGCAAATCACAAATATGATTTTAAAGTATTTCTGCAATGAAGCAACTCGAGGAAAACTATATCATTCTATTTCAAACCCACAAAAGAGGACTATTCATGCCTTGGGGATAAGCAAACGATCATTGCACCGCTGGATAGCGACATCTGAAATGTCTAATTCCAGTGTTTTACACACGAAAATTAGGCCAAGAGTGGTGGATAATTTTGACAGAGAATTGATCCGCAGAGAAATATGCAATATGTTTCACAATAATGAGGCAGTGACTTTAAGGAAATTGAAAATTTGGTTAAGAAAGAATAATGACATTGATATTTCCAAATCTACGCTATGGAGGACTATTAGGAGTTTGGGATTCACTTTTAGAAAATATGTTGGTGGTAGAAACCTTATTTGTGAGAAGCCTCATATAGTTGCAATGAGAAGCAAATATTTACGCGAGGTCAGAGAAATGAGAAGAGATTGTTATGATTTTGTGTATTTAGATGAAACTTGGATCAATGCGCACCACAGTAATGAACGAGAATGGCAATCATCTGATGGGACAACTAAGAGACTAGTACCAAGCAGCAAAGGACAGCGCCTAATAATTGCACATGCAGGAAGCAGCCATCATGGGCTTCTAAATAATACTGAACTCATATTTGTTTCAAAATCCACAGATAATAGGGATTATCATACAGAGATGAATGGCAAGATATTTCAAGATTGGATTGTGAATCATGTACTTCCTTCATTGGATAGACCGTCGTGTTTGATAATGGACAATGCTTCATATCACAACGTTGTGGCACCAGAAGATAAAGTTCCTAATTCATCAAGTACTAAAGATGTAATAAAGATTTGGCTGACCAAAAACAACATTCCATTCAACGAAATGTCCATGAAGCCTGAATTACTTGGAATTGTAAAAAAGACACAGCATACAAAGATATTTCACATAGACAAGGCAATCCATGAACATGGTCACAGATGTTTAAGATTGCCTCCTTACCATTCTCACTTAAACCCAATAGAATTAGTCTGGGCTAAAATTAAGGAACAGGTAGCAACAGAAAATAGAACGTTCAAATTAAAAGATGTTGAAATACTTACAAAAGCCGCCATCTCCAATATAGCCAGGGATTATTGGAAGAAATGTGAGAACCATGTGTTACAAGAGGAAGAGGAATATTGGACGAATGATGGTTTGTCCTTCATTCAGCCGAGATTGATTATCAATTTCTCAGAGACATCTGATTATGATTCGGATGAAGTTTAATTTCTTTAAAGATGACCTTACCGTTATTTACAAGCACAGTAGAGGAGCAACGTTCCATTATGATATTTATGAACCGCAAAGTGGTGATACCTATTGAAATAATTAGATCAATGAAGGTCCAGTTTGGTAGCGCACTAAATGTCAATGACAAACAATGTCACGAGTATCTCGCATGCGGATCATTTAAGAAATCATCTTCAACAGGTATTCATATGCAAACGTAATGGCCACATTATTGTAATAGTAGACACGCCTATGCCTAATCAATTCACATAATCTGTGACTGAAGTGGTAAAATTTCTTTTCTCGATACACAATAATTAGTATGCCGACAAAGATCAAAGGATTTCATTCGTTTATGGGAACTAGACAAGATGCACAGATATAAAGTACATATTTGTTGGGTCTAACCCAATATAACATCGTATGCAAAAAATGGCATTAATACGTTGGACGGTTAATCAGATAAAGCGAGCGAGACACTAATGCCTGGTATGATGTCATAGTATGATTTCCTAATTAATCTGTTATCCTCCCGATCTATCATCTCACGAATCGTCCTCTGCTTCTTTAATTATTTATTTGTTTCTGCTCCTGACCGCTTGTATTTGAGGTTCTATATCCATGATGATTGATTGTGCTTGCCGTGCTCAGATTTAACCTATTATTCATATCTAAACAGGGGTCGAAGTGGCTGGCTAAGAGGTATGCGCCCGCCTCTAATTCTTAATATACCTGGTTTGCTCCCAGTATAGGGGATATAACTGATGAAATTATTTTCAGAACCAGTGGTTCTTAATGATGCCATGACTCCCCCTGATCTCCTGTATAGTGAGATCGGATGCCTAGCCATCTCGGATAAGGGCGAAACAATAGGAGGTTTCGAGTTGCGAATGTTAAAAACTCCTTGGCAGTTGCAAATCGTAAAGAGTAGGCCGTACGGCCGCTGCCCTGGCACAAATTACAAATTAGGACACCTATCCACCACAAAATTATTTATAGAATGTGCGATTCCTACATACACACATTAGGGATCCTCGCCGGTGCTACGGAGTTCGTTCACTGTGCTGAGATCCTCCTTGTGTCATCTAAGGGAGAAGATCGGAGCACTGATGGAGTTGTCCGTGTGCAATGAAGATAGTCCTTAAAACCAAACCAAACCAAACCAAACCAAACGGTCTTAATATATACCTTCACCGATATTACTCTTATGATGGCCTTCATCTCATTATTTTCTTTTACAATTTTTTTAATTAGAAGCATTTCCCAGCCATGTCGTATCACAAGTGGTTATTTTTCGTTTTTATTGCATGGTTAATGTCGAAGGTTAATTGCCAGCGCATTAAACAAGGATTGCTTTATTTAGGAAGGCTCTCCCAGAGAGTCCTACTTGGCAGGTAAACACTTTAATATATTTGTTTACACGGCAGTTTCTTCAACGAACGCGTATACTGAACTATCCGAAGGCGATGAAGAATACATAGATAATTGGAAAAGACACAGTAAAGAAAAGGAGAAAGAAAATAAAGTCAGTCTAGCTAAGACAAAGGGTAGGTATTAGCCCCCTCCAGTCGTGTGACTATGGCGGTGATGCGTATTTTAAACTAGTGTAAAAGCCCGTCATAAGACGAGAATTACATTCAAAAGCACCAATACCTAACGGCAATTTTACTTATTCAAAAAGTATTTTAAAAAACCACTGTGCATCACCACAGTACACGAACTACGTAGCAGCAGCGAGGATCCCAATGTGTGTATACGGGATCACACATTCTATAAATATATTTTTGTGCACACCGTCATTTGCGCACTTTTCTTTGTCGAGTGTTACTATTTTCGGGAGAGTACATATAAGGGAAACAATAAAATTAATGTCTAACTTTCAAGCAAAGTTGCATCCCTTAGCGTTACTGACAGAAAAAGCTGGGATTTTAAATACAGTCATGCGCTGCTTAACGTCCACGATACGTTCTGTGAAATATCACGTTATGCGATTTGGACGTTGTGCGAACACCATACTTTAATACTTAGCAAAGTTATATGGGATACTGTAGTGTACCTGTGTTGACTAAATAGCCAAGATACTGTACACATATGGTAATGTATTTTCGATAGTTCACATTAAAATAACGATAGTAAGCACAGTACAGTACATACATAGGCCAGTAACATAGGCGTTTATTATGACTATCAAGACATAAGTACTGTATTATAGGTTATATATATGTACTGTACCATTATACACCTGGCGACACAATCGCTTTGTACTGTATACAAGAGACATGAGATACACGTGTTGCGTGCAAGAAGCTGTTGCTTTCGCTACGTCCGATAACGTTCGCTTCGGCCTGTTCTCTGATCGGGATTTCTGAACTCTATTATAACCTTATGGGACCACGGACGTATATGCGGACGGACGTTATGCGGCGCATGACTGTATATTGATTATAACCTCAGCTCCGTTTTCCCTGGTGTTCCTTTTGACGTGTTATTTTCTCTTCTGCTTGTTGTAAGCGCTTCTTTTCGACCAACCTGAGGTGATCAGTAGCAAGCATCTCCACTGGGTGCGATCGGCAGCCTTGTCCTCTCAGGATGCTGGATTTATATCTAGCTCCAACATGTCTCTCTTGCACACATTTTTGAACCTCAGCTATGGTCGCCTGGCCGTTCTGTTGCCACCGGGCAGCTGTCCATAGAAAATATCTTTGTGGATTGTGACCATCTTCTATGAGACGAACATGGCCAAGCCAAGAAAGAAAATAAATAAATATTACACACATACAGGTATGTTTCCGGCAGTCGTAAGTAATAAAGAAGGAGAATTTAAGACGCGGAATAAGAAAGGAAATCTGAACACTGAGGAAGGGAACTGATAGAATCATATTCTTCAGGCTATGAAGATACCATAGTTGTTAAAAAGAGGGGAAACCCGAGGCCTGTAAACAGTAAATGAATAAATATTACAGACATAAAGGTATGTTGCAGGCACTCGTGGGAAATAAAGAAGTAGAAAACTAGACAACAGAAAGTGGTGCCTAGTTGGCAGGGAGGATAGTGTGATTCGCTTCCGTAGCTACGCGGGGTGCCGTTCGGAAGGTCCTAGGTTCGATTCTCCGGTAAGCCACTCACTTCTAAGTTTTTCTGTTGTCTAGTTTCCTACTTCTTTATTTCTCACAAGGGCCTGAAACATACCTTTATATGTATAATATTTATCTGTTAAAAAGATATGCAAAGAAAGGAGAGTTGAAGAAGGTGGAACAATACACGCATGAGGGGACTCTCTGTTGGGAATCATACTAATTAGGAATAAGAGCAGCACAAACAAGGTAATAATGTGCACTTGACAATTTAAATATGTTAACTTGACAATTTAAATATGTTAACTTGACAATTTAAATATGTTAACTTGACAATTTAAATATGTTAACTTGACCATTTAAATACGCTAACTTGACAATTTAAATATGTTAACTTGATAATTTAGTACTGCGCACTTGGCAATAATAGTACCGTGTGGTTCGGTGGGGGGGTGTCTGAAGAGACAAGAAGTTAATAGGTCTACTGTAGCCTTCAGGCATAATGTAGAAGGTGCCTAATATAAGGTTGCGCATGCGCATGAGACTGGCAATTTCATCGCGTCAAACAAATGGCCACATAAACCACTGGTGTAAGAACTAGGGCAGTACCGAATATCCTATTCGTATTCGATTCGGTGCCGAATAGTAAAAATCACTATTCGGTACTGCCCTAGTAAGAACACGTGACTGCTTGGTGCAGGTTTTCTACAAGTGGTCCAGCAGCAGGAGTGGTGGTCCCCATACACTACAAGTAGCACGAAGGAAAATAAAGAGATGATCATTTGGCAATTTCAAATGTTTACTGGACAATGTTTTAGCGCTGGTCTCTCGCGGCAAAGGTTCTGCGTTCGATTCCCGGCATCGACCCACTACAGTCTACCCAGCTGTAGATGAGTACCTGAATTAGGGAAGGAAAAGGCAGCGATGAAGGGAACCGGTCACCCCCCCCCCCCCACCTCTCGATGCTGGACGTAGTATAGTGAAGTCTCTAACACTCCACCCCCCCTACGATAGTATCTACCATGAGACTACCTTTACCTTTGTTTTCTAGTGGACAATTTAATACTGTACACCTGTCCGATTAATATCTGGGACACAAGGTCTTCCGCAGGTACTCATAGTAACTTCACCTGTTTTAACAAAATTTATCAATTATTATCAGTCGGAGTCACAAGGTCGCAGTATAAAGTTCCGGTGCTTTCGGAAGAGGGATGCAGCGAACTAATCGTACTTAGAGAACTCTGGGAAGGTATTTAGAGGTCGTGAGTAACCCACGAAGTTAAACATCTTAATTTCAGCCCTCTCAAGAGAGGAGAGAGGATTGCACTGGAAAACAGGGACTAGTTTGGTATTAGTTTATTCTATTTCTGTTGTACTGAGGTAGTGATTATGTTTCAAATCATTATCAAATACTGTATATACTATTTGAAGCGTTTACTGATTTTCGTTTTCTTGGTTTTATTAATTTTTCTTGTTTAATAACATACCTTACTTCTTGATTATAATTGGATATGTAAATTTATGTTGTTACATTACTTTTATAATCTTTAATGCTTTTAAATAAACACTTAATTAAACTATATGTGAGAATGAATGGTTATGGTACAAAAGATGAGAGAAAGGAAGGTTAGAATGTTACATGGGCCTGCGCGCCATATTCGCAACCCTTTGAAAATAAAGAGTGTCCAATCTCTCCCCTCTCTCTCTCTCGCCCACCTACCTACCTCCCTACGTTCCTAACTACCTACCTACCTGCCTGCCTACCTACCTACCTACTTACCTACCGACATACCTATCTATCTATCTATCTATCTATCTATCTATCTATCTATCTATCTATCTATCTATCTATCTATCTATCTATCTATCTATCTATCTATCTATCTATCTATCTATCTGTCTGTCTGTCTGTCTGTCTGTCTGTCTGTCTGTCTGTCTGTCTGTCTGCCTGTCTATCCGTCTATCCGTCTATCTGTCTATCTACCTACCTGCTTGCCTACCTATTTACCTATCTACCAATAGACCCATCTATCTATCTATCTATCTATCTATCTATCTATCTATCTATCTATCTATCTATCTATCTATCTATCTATCTATCTATCTATCTATCTATCTATCTATCTATCTATCTATCTATCTATCTATCTATCTATCTATCTATCTATCTATCTATCTATCTATCATTCTTTCTTTATGTCTGTTTCTCTTACGCTGAAACACATTAAACGTTTCATCGTTTGCTCTTTTCTTCTTCAAGCTGATTTTTTTTCACATTATCGACTGCAATATCACAAACTTAGTTATCGTCCCACAAACCCCAATTATCGTTAACTATATTCATTATCTTCACTTACATTATCTTCACGTACATTATCCATGGTGTCTCTCAGAGACATAAGAGATAATAGGACCACTGCTGCCTTAAACATGTCGTAAAAAGCCACTAATATAAGGCTGTGCCTGGGGATGGCAACTTCATCATGTAAAACAAATTGCCACAGAAGCCACTGCTGCAGGAGCATGTTTATGCTTGGTGCAGGTTTCCCGCAACGGGCCCAGCCACATTGATGGCCCCATACTCTTTAAAGAGCGAGAAGGAAAATAATGATGACGGCGGTGTTTATTATCAGATTGATTGGAATTTGAGAATCCATGTACCTCATCATCATCATCATCATCATCATCATCATCATCATCATCATCATCATCATCATCATCATCATTATCATCATCATTATCATCTCCGTTTCAACGCCTTATAGAGAATGAAGCCACCATAGCATATGGTCCCCTTTAGGAAGACTACTAAAGCACAAACTCTTACAGCTGTGGACTCTTTAGCAATTTGTTTGACATGCTGTTTCTGCAATGTAGTTTGTAGAGAAACGATTCTAGTTGTAACCGCTGCTGGAATGTCTTCTTTCTCATAATGTCGTTATTTGACCACCTGGATGTATATTTATACAGCTGGAGCATGTTCCTTATCAGGTAGACTGAGCTAAGCATTCACATGCTGTTGTAGCAGTCGGTTATGTGGCAATTATTTTGACATGGTGAGGTTTCGATAAGAATACCCACTATGAAAATAGGCGGTATTAATACGATAAGAGACACGCCCATTAAAAATGGACCAAAAAATGTTACTACCGTAAGAGACAAACAAAATGAAAATAGACAAACAATATTACTGCGATACCAAGCAATCATGATGAAAATGGACAATGTTACCACGATAAGAGACATACAAAATGAACATAGACATTCAATGTTACTAAGATAAGAGACAAACATGGTGAGAGTAGACAGACACTGTAAATTCGATAAGAGAAACAAATTATGAAAATAGACAACGTTATTACGATAAGAGATACACTCTTAGGAAACAGACAAGGTCGCTACGGTAAGAGATAAAAACAGATAAGCATTATTACTGTTACAAGAGACACGCCATGGAATAAGACAAACAATGTGACTGCGATAAGAGAAACAAAGTATGAAAGTATACACTGTTACTATGGTAAATGAAACACGAGATGAAAATAAACAGACGCAGTTGCTGTTACAAGAGACACAATGTGGAAAAAGACAAACAATGTTACTATGATAAGAGACACACTCTATAGAAATAGACAATGTTACTATGATAAGAGACACACTCTATAGAAATAGACAATGTTACTATGATAAGAGACACACTCTATGTAAATAGACAATGTTACTATGATAAGAGACACACTCTATGTAAATAGACAATGTTACTAAGATAAGAGACACACTCTATGTAAATAGACAATGTTACTACGATAAGAGACACACTCTATGGAAATAGACAAAGTTACTACGATAAGAGACACACTCTATGGACATAAACAATGTAACTATGATAAGAGACACGCTCTATGGACATAAACAATGTTACTATGATAAGAGACACACTCTATGTAAATAGACAATGTTACTATGATAAGAGACACACTCTATGTAAATAGACAATGTTACTACGAGAAGAGACACACTCTACGGACATAGACAAAGTTACTACGATAAGAGACACACTCTATGGGCATAGACAAAGTTACTACGATAAGAGACACACTCTATGTAAATAGATAATGTTACTATGATAAGAGACACACTCTATGGACATAGACAATGTTACTACGATAAGAGACACACTCTATGGAAACAGACAATGTTACTGTAATAAGAGACACACTCTATAGAAATAGACAATGTTACTGTGATAAGAGACACACTCTATAGAAATAGACATTGTTACTACGATATGAGACACACTCTATGGACATAGACAAAGTTATTACAATAAGAGACACACTCTGTGGGCGTAGAAAACTTACTACGATAAGAGACACACTCTATGGACATAGACAATGTTACTACGATAAGAGACACACTCTACGGAAATAGACAATGTTACTATGATAAGAAACACACTCTATGTAAATAGACAATGTTATTATGATAAGAGGCACACTCTATAGAAATAGACAATGTTACTATGATAAGAAACACACTCTATGTAAATAGACAATGTTATTATGATAAGAGGCACACTCTATAGAAATAGACAATGTTACTATGATAAGAGACACACTCTTTAGAAATACACAATGTTACTATGATAAGAGACACACTCTATGCAAATAGACAATGTTACTATGATAAAAAACACACTCTATGTAAATAGACAATGTTACTAAGATATGAGACACACTCTATGTAAAAAGACATTGTTACTACGATAAGAGACACACTCTATGGAAATAGACAATTTTACTACTGTAAGAGACACACTCTATGGACATAAACAAAGTTACTACGATAAGAGACACACTCTATGGACATAGACAAAGTTACTACGATAAGAGATACACACTATGGACATAGACAAAGTAACTACAATAAGAGACACATTCTATTTAAATAGACAATGGTACTATAATAAGAGACACACTCTGTGGACATAGACAATGTTACTACGATAAGAGACACACTCTATGGAAATAGACAAAGTTACTACGATAAGAGACACACTCTATGGACATAAACAATGTTACTATGATAAGAGACACACTCTATGTAAATAGACAATGTTACTATGATAAGAGACACACTCTATGTAAATAGACAATGTTACTACGATAAGAGACACACTCTATGGACATAGACAATTTTACTACGATAAGAGACATACTCTATGGGCATAGACAAAGTTACTACGATAAGAGACACACCCTATGTAAATAGACAATGTTACTATGATAAGAGACACACTCTATGGACATAGACAATGTTACTACGATAAGAGACACACTCTATAGAAATAGACAATGTTACTATGATAAGAGACACACTCTATGGACATAGACAAAGTTACTACGATAAGAGACACACTCTATGTAAGTAGACAATGTTACTTCGATAAGAGACACACTGTATGTAAATAGACAATGTTACTACGATAAGAGACACACTCTATGTAAACAGACAATGTTACTAAGATAAGAGACACACTCTATGGACATAGACAATGTTACTATGATAAGAGACACATTCTATGTAAATAGACAATGCTACTATGATAAGAGACACATTCTATTGACATAGACAAAGTTACTACGATAAGAGACACACTCTATGGACGCAGACAAACGTACTACGATAAGAGACACTCTCTATCTAAACAGACAATGTTACTATGATAAGAGACACACTCTATAGAAATAGACAATGTTACTATGATAAGAGACGCACTGTATAGACATAGACATTGTTACTATGATAAGAGACACACTCTATGTAAATAGACAATGTTACTATGATAAGAGACACACTCTATGTAAATAGACAATGTTACTAAGGTAAGAGACACACTCTATGTAAATAGACAATGCTACTACGATACGAGACACACTCTATGCACATAGACAAAGTTACTACGATAAGAGACACACTCTATGGACGTAGACAAACGTACTACGATAATAGACACACTCTATGTAAATAGACAATGTTACTATGATAAGAGACACACTCTATAGAAATAGACAATGTTACTATGATAAGAGACGCACTGTATAGGCATAGACATTGTTACTATGATAAGAGACACACTCTATGTAAATAGACAATGTTACTATGATAAGAGACACACTCTATGTAAATAGACAATGTTACTAAGGTAGGAGACACACTGTATGTAAATAGACAATGCTACTACGATAAGAGACACACTCTATGGACATAGACAAAGGTACTACGATAAGAGACACACTCTATGGACATAGACAATGCTACTATGATAAGAGACACACTCTATGTAAATAGATTATGTTACTATGATAAGAGACACACTCTATGTAAATAGACAATGTTACTACTATAACAGGCACACTCTATGGACATAGACAAAGTTACTACGATAAGAGACACACTCTATGGACATAGACAAAGTTACTACGATAAGAGACACACTCTATGTAAATAGACAATGTTACTATAATAAGAGACACACTCTATGGACATAGACAATGTTACTACAATAAGAGACACACTCTATAGAAATAGACAATTTTACTATAATAAAAGACACACTCTATAGAAATAGGCAATATTACTATGATAAGAGACACTCTATGTAAATAGACAATGTTACTACGATAAGAGACACACTCTATGGAAATAGACAATGTTACTATGATAAGAGACACACTCTATAGAAATAGACAATGTTACTATGATAAGAGACACACTCTATGTAATTAGACAATGTTACTATGATAAGAGACACACTCTATGGAAATAGACAATGTTACTACGATAAGAGACACACTCTGTGTAATTAGACAATGTTACTATGATAAGAGACACACTCTATGTAAATAGACAATTTTATTACGATAAGAGACACACTCTATGTAATTAGACAATGTTACTATGATAAGAGACACACTCTATGGAAATAGACAATGTTACTACGATAAGAGACACACTCTATGGACATAGACAAAGTTACTACGATAAGAGACAAACTCTACTGACATAGAAAAAGCTACTACGATAAGAGACAGACTCTATGGACATAGACAAAGTTACTACAATAAGAGAAACAGAATGTGAAACTAGACAAACACAGTTACTGCTATAAAAGACACACATTATGGAAATAGATAAAAAGATTTACTACCAAAGAGAGAAATACAATGAAAAAAGACGAACAGTGTTACTGCGATAAGTTAAACGTACGGTACTATGAACATAGACCTAACATTGTCAGTTTTGTAAGGGATGTACACTATAATAACAGGCAGTTTTTACTGAGAGGAAGATATGCAGAATTATGTTGCTACGAAGTCAGAACACGAATGCCCTACTAAGAAAAACAAACCCGTTAACTTTATTACTATAAAAACATACCCAGTGTAGCTGTTAAGGAAACAAAACTCACGATTGCCTGAAGCAACGAATTAATACGAAAATATGTTTTACATTTGTTCTGCGACAGTCTAGCACATTACAGGTAATCGTCGGTTGAACTCGGAATAAGGCTAATTATTCCGTAGATTGCTCTGTGTCGTCCCCCCCCCCCCCCTTTTTTCTCTTGCCTTCATTACATTCATATCTTATTAATTATACTAGTGTTAAAAGCCCGTTATAAGACGGGAATTACATTCAAAAGCACAAATACCTAACGGCAATTTTACTTATTCAAAAGTATTAAGAAAAACCTCTGTGCATCACCACAGTACACGAACTACGTAGCAGCAGCAAGGATCCCAATGTGTGTATCCGGGATCACACATTCTATAAATATATTTTTGTGCACACCGTGATTTGCGCATTCTTCTTTGGTAAGTGTTAATATTTTCGGGAGAGTACATATAAGGGAGACAATACAATTAATGTCTAACATTTAACCAAAGTTGCATCCCTTAGCGTTACGCACTGACAGAAAAAGCTGGGACTTTATATATATATAGGATTAATCAACAATATTAATCGTCTTCTACGACATGTCCGAGGATGGAGCAGATCTATTCTTTCTTTGTCTATTCAGTGACCTCCAAGAAATACACGGGGTAATAAGGTCTCAGCTGCAGTATAAATTTGAAGTTCAGAGATCAAGATAAAAAAAAAAAAGACTCGTAGAAAGACTAACTCGGAGAGTCATAGCGCAAAAGATGCCACAGATACGTAAAGATAAAAAAACAAAGCCTCATAGAAAGACTAACTTGAAGAGTCATAGAAAATAGATAACACAGATGCGTAAAGACATTCAAGGAGCCAAAAAGATACAGAGATCAGTGGTGAAGAGAGACAGACGGAAGGAAGGAGAGTGCCATGCTGATGTAAAAGAGACGGTTTCAGTTGCTTTAGAAGCTACAACAATTCACAGTACCTGTTTGTATCATCTAAAATATAATGGATGGGTGGACAATAGAGAAGAAATAACACTGAGACGAGACAGGTAATGTCACAATCACAAAGAGTTGAAAAAAAGGAGGTTCATTTTCACGTTGTTGGGGGGAAAAAACCAACAACATTCAATCCCAATTATACTATTCGGAAATAACATTAGTCAAGCGATGAACATACATTAAAGATACTAACGGAGACAGGCATGAAAAGGGAAGGATGGAGATATATGTTTAATAACAGTAGAAAGTTTAGGAACTAATTAGAGCCCAAACAAATTTGCTGTCCATATTTCACCCCCACCCCCTTGTTTCCGCCTATCAACTCCTTCCCTCCACTATTCTGGAGAACTCTATACTGGAGGTTTTACTCTCTTGCCTGTTGAGGGAGTCAAGTTTTTATCCTATGATATGATTACGACATTTGTGTCTTTTTATTCCACACCTGTTTCCTCTCTGCGAGTACCTTCTTAGTAGTAACCCTAGATAAACTGGCGTGAGCAAAAGAGACAGACAGACAGACAGACAGATAGACAGATAGATAGATAGATAGATAGATAGATAGATAGATAGATAGATAGATAGATAGATAGATAGATAGATAGATAGATATAGACAGACAGACAGACAGACAGACAGACAGACAGACAGACAGACAGACAGATAGATAGATAGATAGATAGATAGATAGATAGATAGATAGATAGATAGATAGATAGATAGATAGATAGATAGATAGATAGATAGATAGATAATTAGATAGATGAGATAAATGGGTGGGTGGATCGATGGGTGGGTGGGTGGATGGAGTGATGGAAGGATAGATAGATGGATGGATAGATAGACAGACAGACAGACAGACAGACAGACAGACAGACAGACAGACAGACAGACAGACAGACAGACAGACAGACAGACAGATAGACATACAGACAGACAGACAGACAGGACAGACAGACAGACAGATAGATAGATAGATAGATAGATAGATAGATAGATAGATAGATAGATAGATAGATAGATAGATAGATAGATAGATAGATAGATAGATAGATAGATAGATAGATAGATGAACGATAGAGATTTACAGGAGACGAACAGAAGCTTCCAGAAGTGCTCAATGGCAGCAAAGACACATGGAAACATTTAGATCTATAACGTAGGTATTGATAAGCGGTGCATGATTGGGACACGAGGGGAGTGAGGGTAGATTGTATCGGCGAATGTAGCAGTAGTAGGCTTTCGTCACGCATGCATTGGGGTTGTGCTGGCTCACACCTGTTCACTACCTGGGCAAGATCCCACCGGCGGCAAGTAAACAAACGCTTAGGAAGAAAAACATGAACGAGTAATGATGGAGTGAGGGAAAGGTAGGAAACCCATTCAGAAGACGAAACATCACGTGGAAAAAGTAGTTCGCAAAACAACCACTTCAAAGAAGTGTTTGGGAAGACGTTCTTAAGTCTAGTGCAGTAGGTTCGCCTGACTGCACAGGTTCCGGTAACATTTTTAGTTAGGATCGATTTATGTTTTAGGCGATGGTTTAAGTGACTGATAATAGATACATAACCATTTAGCAAAATATAATACACGGTGATACTAGAAAATGAAATGCAGTAGAGCGTCGATTATCCGAACTAATTGGGACCAAGGTTGTTTGATTCGGTTAATCAAATAGTTCGAATAATCAAACATACATGAGAATACTAATTTTAAACGAAACAAATTGTAAACAGGCGTACATTGTAGGCAAGGTTATTACTCCTGTATTTTGAAATACGTAGTATTATTTTTAAAAATTGATTAAGGAAATTATCATCATTAAAATCAAAATACATAATTGCTGCCGTAAGTGCTTGGTCTGTCGGTCGGTCAGTCACATTTTTGCACACCGTCATTTGCGCACTTTTTTCTGTTTTCGAGGGAGTGCATTAACTTTCAACCACAGCTAAGGGTGTGCAACTGTGGTTGAAAGTTAGACAATAATTGTATTGTTTCCCCTTATATGTCTTTTTTTCTTCTTCTTTCTTTGATCCTTAGCCGCCGACCGTCAAAGCAGTCAGTGGCCATCACGCCTGGTGGAGTCTTGTAGGGCAACAACATATTGATTCCACTTTGCTCGGTCGGTGGCCATCCTTCGTACAGTGCCCCAACTCTGGTTCATTCTTTGCATTTCAGCCTCCGCAGTCCTCCGCCAAGTTGTTTTTGGTCGGCCTCTCTTTCGTTTTCTTTCAGGGGTCCATAGCACAGCTGTTCTTGTGATGGCATCGGGGGCTCTTCTGAGGACATGGCCAACCCAATTTTTCTTAGGCATGTTGTGTGAAAAGAGGACAGTTTCGACATTTCCTTCTCTGTAACTCTCCAGCATTCCGCACCATAGAGAAGCACATAAAGCACACAGCTCTGATATAATCTTAATTTTGTGCTTGTGCTGTACTGAGAGGACTTCCAGGTGTTGTTTAGACTAAAAATGGCTGTTCTTGCTTTGTTCATTCTGTTGTTGATGTCTTTGCTTGCTCCGCCGTCTGGTGTTACTATGCATCCTAGGTATGTGAAGGCATATGTCTGTTCCAGTTGCTGATTCCTTACTGATATGGGCTCAGGGCTGCTCACACTGAGCGTCATGACCTCTGTCTTCTTTAGACTGATGTTGAAGCCCACCTGCTGGCTATACTTATTAAGTCTTTCCGTTTTTTCCTGGATGTGTTGATGTGAATGTGCTAGTAGTGCAATGTCATCTGCATATTCCAGATCTTCCAATGTAGAAAATGTAGTCCATCTTATTCCTCTTGGACTGCCTTCTGTTGTCTGGCCCATCACCCAGTTTATGACTGTTAAAAAAAATAGTTGTTGATAAGGGCATCGCTGTCGTACTCCTGTTTTCACCTCAAAGGTTAGGTTGCTCTGCCCAACACTACACGAAAAGTTGGCATAGAGGCTTTTTATGATTGACACTATGCAGCTTGGAATTCCATAAGCCCTCAGTATTTTCCATAAACTGTCCCTATGTATACTGTCAAAAGCCTTTTCAAAATCAACGAAATTAATGTACAGCTGTCTTTGTCATTCTGAGCACTGCTCTATAATGTTCCTGAGGGTAAATATATGATCTACACATCTTCTGTTCTTTCTAAATCCTGCTTGTTCTTTCCTCAGATTGTGGTCTAACTGCTATTGAAATTCTCTGTATAATTATCCTGCCTAGTATTTTGATGGGAACTGAGAGAAGAGTTATTCCTCTCCATTTATTGCAGTCTGCAAGATCTCCCTTCTTGGGCAATTTGACAATTATTCCTTTGTTCCACTCCGTTGGTGTTATCCCTGTTTTCCAGACTTGTGCAAATAGTGGTTCTAATAGTTCTGGTGCTAGCTCAGGGTCTGTCTTAAATGGCTCTGCATTTAAGTTATCATGGCCAGGAGCTTTTCCATTCTTTAACCCTTTGATTGCTGTGATGATTTCTTCTTTTCGTGGAATGTTTGTATTAACATCAAGATCATTTTCAGCCCCAGGAACATTCAATTCTGTCTCTGGTGGTTCCTTGTTCAGAGTTTCTCTGACATGCTCTGCCCATCTTGTTTCCTGTCCCTCTGCTGTCGTGATGAGATGTCCTTGCTTATCTCTTACTAATGTAATATTGTTTGCACCTCGTTTTCCGCTGATGATTTTAGTTATTTTGTATACTGTGCTTTGTTCATTTCTCAGTGATGCCTCTTCTGCCTGTCTTGCAAGATCGTCTAGGAAATTCCTTTTGTTGGCTCGAGTTTGGCGTTTAACTTCCTTGTCCTGCTGACTGTACAGTTCGCTATATAGTTGCTTTAACCTGGGGACTTCGCTTCTGTTTTCTTTCTTTTCATTCCCTTTCTCATAGTTATGGTGTTTAATGTTTCTGGTGTATTCCAGTCTTGCTTCTTCCTTTCCTGGAATCCCAATCATGATTTGCTGCTTTCCTTATATATTGTTGAAATGGTGTTGAATTTCTGGTCTATATCATCAGTCAATGTCTTTTCCTGACTTTTGGTAAGTTGATATCGCTTCTTTATATCAGCCGCAAAAGCTTTTCTGGTAAGGGGGTCCTTCAATTTGCTGATGTCAAACCTTTTCAGTGTAGTTACAGTTGGTCCAGCCGTTCTAAGTTTCACTTTCAGTTTTGCTACTACTAAATGGTGATCACTTCCCACATCCGCACCTCTTCTTACCTTCACATCTTGTAATGCATGTCTCCATCTACCGTTAATCATAATGTGGTCTATCATGCCCTTATTTGTACTCTCGCGACAATAGAAAAAAAGTGCGCAAATGAAGATGTGCATGAACAGTTTGATTATGGAAAGAAGCCAACAACACGATTGATAAACAGTACATGAACTGGAGTTTCGTCAAACTTCGAACGTTGTTCTCAGAGGCAGTAAGTCGACCAAGGCTTCTCAGAGGCGGTAAGTCGACCAGGGCAAGATTTTAAAAGATGCACGAGCAATTACGAGACATGCTGTCATAAAAGAAATGTTAGTTATTTAGTCAATTTACGGTCCATTAGACCATTATCACTGCTCTACATGTTCTTTAGGTTGGGTTACTCATATCTTCATATTTAATACATCTATATAATTTTCACTACAAATATCTAAAGACGGTCGTCTGCAATGAAATGACCACAGTAGTGATAGTACTGTCTGTAATATATGTAACAGAAACAACACACTATAATTAACAACCTGCCAATTTTGGCTGGTTGTTGCTAGTTTGTAAATAATAACCAAAATGGTTTGAAGAATCATTGTATATTATATTTATTTTGAACTTCAGATTTGTTCATTTCGAGATATTAAATCGGATTGTGTACGATCTAAAAGCAGCCATCAGCCTGAAGTACAATTTTTGACCCCTGTTTCCTCTTTCTTATCCACCCATAATGTGGTATTCAGTAATCTAATGTAGTTGAACTACCACCGCACGGGTTTCACACTCCCTAAACTTTCACTTGAAAAAAAAAAATATTCCATGAGAAATTTCTTGCGACTTGATGACGCAGCAAACTATCGGACCAATATTATTCGCGAAATCATAACATTCTTTCCCACTCATTCTAACATATACTCCACGCCCTGGTTACCGCCCTTTCGCAATTATCCACCTTTAATTACAAAATCCAGCTAAGTGAAAATACATACATACGTACGCGTATATATAAAAAAAAAAAACTTTGCACAGAGCGTTTCTGCAGGAGGTAGTCTGATCTTGATGAATTGTTCACCATCAGACAAGTCTTGTGTTTTTTTTTTTAAACTGTCTATTTTTACAGCCTTCAGTATTTAGTAGCGGGTGTATTTCGCACTGCACTGACCATATGCACAAGTACTTAATATAAAGGTAGATATTACTAGTCTCTATTCAATATTTGCTATAAAATATATTGAATATATTATTAGTTTATTACTAAGCATGCGATTTATGATTACAATGCTGCATAAATGTAATCTATACTATTGTACTGCCCTTTTTCGTTAAAAGTTTTGGCGAGGTGCTCCCCGTACAATGTAATCACAAGGTCCGTTGGTTATATTCGGTCACATGTTCAAATTTAAAGACCTTGTGGTCTGGTAGTAAATTTATCAGTGTACTGTCCAGAAATATGCTTTAAGATTAAAAGATATTCAGTAACACTTGCCAGTAACTATCACTCAATGGCAAGGATTCTTAATATTTTTGCCCTCTTGCCTCTGCTGTGAGTTAACTTAATATCCACACCTCCCATCCGTCCCCAAATTCATCAAGGAACCAGTCAAGACATAATTAAGATATTACTGTAGGTCTTTTATCACTAGCCAGTTCCTCACATACACACAGAAAATAAAATGGAAAGGATTCTAACTCAATTGTAGCAAAATATGCGAGAATAAACGCTCAATTCAGTACGATTTAGGCATAAAACGATAATAAACACATTAGCCCGCATGTGTCTGACGGTTGGCATCTTCGAAGCCATCACCGCTGCCTTTTGCACAATGCTAAGCCTAGAGAACGATTTCACGGAAAAAGTCTGACACGCTTTAGTTTCGTTTTCGAGAAACACTACTAATATTTAACTTTGCCCAATCTGCTGTATACACTTTGTAGTCTAGCCTTACAATTAACTATTGGCGGAAGAGTGCCGCAATATAGCTATCTGAAGTAACCCTTTTTGTCAACTTTGTAGCAAAATCAGTAGTAATCGTTACATTGTTTGGTAGTATTACACGATACAATGCTAACTAGTAACGCAAATTCTTAAACACGCCCCGTCTACCCCGCTTCGATGACACAGTCTGCAACGCATATATTCACACTGCGAAAAAGCCAGCCAAGGCATAACCACGCAGACAGTTTTATTTCCTCCTCGTGGTAGCATTTCTGATGTAACTAAAACAAGTAGTTATTGGAAAAAATACATGCGCGCAAGGTGAAGGAGGGGAAAGATGGCGGACTTGTGTAAAATTTTAGTTGACGATGGACGATGACAAAAATTGGAAATTTTAAACCATTATGAAGTTCCCCTTAAGAATTATATGGTAGTATGACGTAAATTTAGCTGTGTAAGAATGTACTTTAAAATATATGATATTCCCAGTATTAGAGAAGTTATTGAAGAAATACTAATCTCTAAGAACACACGACCAGACACACTGGCGTTCTTGCTCATGTTTTTTGGTAACGTTAGGGGGACGCGAGCTGGAAAAAGAGGCAGGGAGGTACATTTAAATTCGCTTGAGGTGAACAGAGTATGAATGGGAAAGGGAAACGGTAGGAGAAATGTAATCCTAAACGTGATATCTTTTGTATTTGGCATGATTAGAGCAGACTAGTCAATCGACCACCAGTTATTCAAAATTATTTTGGTTTTTCATTCAAACTGCTTTTGAATTCAAGTAGTAGAACGTTACGATTGGCTAGTGCTGGTAGATATTAGTAAAGGCTTTGATTATTCATTGCCAGTTGAACTAAAATTTGTATACAGATACGCTGAAAAACAGCTGTGTTAATTTTAAACTTAAATCAAGAATAAATTCACAGTCTGTGCAGTTCGGAGGAAGCTGAGGCCATTTCTTCACAAAATCAGCGTCATTTGTTTATATATTTCTTGATTGTGGTAAGGATATTTTATGAAATTTAATATGTTTGGTCCAACTACAAAGTTAGATACTGCTATTGGGGAAAAAGTGAAGGACATGTCGGAAGCAGACATTGTTGAGTCCACACATTAAGCGGTATCTGACTGATGTATGTTGTTATAATTATGTTGACATATTATTGTATTAAAATAGTTTAGCAAGCCTCTGTGTTCAATGAACACTGTTTAACATGCCTGAAGCAAATATAAGTGTAAAGAAAAGAAGAGATCATATCACAGGAAATGTGGTTACTCCACATTATTGTATGGAGGAAAGGTATGTGAACGTACAGTGGCGTATCTACTATAAGGACTTGAGGTGTGGTTACAACCAGGTGGGAGTCCTGTACAATTCGGGGCGAGTGCATTTGTAAGGCACGCGAGGCTGACCCCATACCCACGTAGGGAATTAAGTGTTAGAATAAATGATCAGAGATAAAAGGCCAGGGTGTCCTTTGTTGCAGAGGGTCTATGTTCCTGTTGCCGGCTGGTGACAGGAAACCTGCTGAGTGCTTATAAACGCCAACCAGTCTCCAACCAGACTTATATGCTGTCAAATATCCAGTAGGAGCTTTGGCGATTGTTGAACTTGAAATTTCTGCAACTACCCATAGTATTATCTTACAACAAGGACTCTCAGGTGAAGAGTAAAACATCTGGGGCATCTCTGACATTTTCTTGTGTTTCAAAATATTACACAGGAATTTTATGGGGGTATGAGGAACTACAGCCCTCATATACAGTGACTCTCCCGGTAGATAACTAAAGTGAACTCTGTAATATTTCATCCAGAAAGGACATTTATAAATTAGATAACTAAAGTGAACTAATTTAATATTCCATACAGGAAGAACATTTATAATACATAATAACTTTTAGTTATTGGGCAGATTGTCCCAACAGTTTTAATTGTTCCTTTTCTGTAAACTATCTTGTCCTTATTTGCAAAGACCTGTCCACAAGCTATGAATGGACAGGCAAAATAAATTGTAAATATTCGTTCAAAGAAAAACTTAACTGCTAGTTATTAACTTCTTTAATAGAAACTTAAAGTGTTTGATTGTTGTGTACCATCATTCATTTCTCCCCTAGACACTAGGTACACCATACACCATACACTAGAGCCAGAAGATTGACCGTGTGAGACCTAGGGAGGTAGCGTTAGGTTCTCTGCACATAATTCATCATCATCATCTACAGAGTCAGAGACCTACATTTGCTTGACCTCACACGGTTATAGCAGACACCTTTTCATTCTTTTTAGGATACCATCATAACCTCCCCAGCAAAATCAACTTTGCTACATCAATCTTGCGACACATTTTGAAAGCATGGAATTACACACAGACACTTCCTTGGTTACCGCCTGGTCGTTAAAAGGTGGCGCTGAGCAGTGTTTCTTCTCTTACAAACATACATAAGAAGAAAAATATATATTTGATTCTAAACTTTAAAATTGTATCTAGTGAGAAAAAGGAGCGGTGATAAATTTTCAAGGAGGCACCTTACACCTACCCTACATCCTCCTCTGTTCCGACCCTCGGGAGGATCAGATCACAGGGAAAGAGCCCATGTGGTCTACGGACCCCTTGAGGTCCATGAATAGATTCTAGGGATCCGTTTATATAACATACAATTTAAAATATGAACATTTTGTTTCCGTAGCCTTCATCGGACAATCAAAGTTGTCCATAGCCTTCATCGAATAATCAAAGTTGTCCATGTCCTTCATTGAAAAATCAAAGTTGTCCATAACCTTCATTGAATAATCAAAGTTGTCCAGAGCCTTGATTGAACAATCTAAGTTGTCGACAGCTTTCATCGAATATTCAAAGTTGTCCGTAGCCTTCATCGAGTAATCAAAGTGTTCCATAGCCTTCATCGAACACTCAAAGTTGTCCATAGCCTTCATCGAACAATCAAAGTTGTCCATAGCCTTCATCGAACAATCAAAGTTGTCCATAGCCTTCATCGGACAATCAAAGTTATCCATAGCCTTCATCGAATAATCAAAGTTGTCCATATCCTTCGTTGAAAAATCAAAGTTGTCCATAACCTTCATTGAATAATCAAAGTTGTCCATAGCCTTGATTGAACAATCTAAGCTGTCGACAGCTTTCATCGAATATTCAAAGTTGTCCGTAGCCTTCATCGAGTAATCAAAGTGTTCCATAGCCTTCATCGAACACTCAAAGTTGTCCATAGCCTTCATCGGACAATCAAAGTTATCCATAGCTTTCATCGGATAATCATAGAGGTCTGTGGCACAAAAAACGTTAAGAAACCCTGGTCGAGGCCATCAGAAAGTGGACACTGAACAACGGCCCTTTTCTTACAAACATACGTACAAAGAAAAGTATGTAGTTTGATTCCAAACTTTAGAATTTTGTCCAGTGAGAAATCAACTGCGATCTATTTTCTGGGAGGCACCTCCCACCTTTCCAGGTATCACCCTCCGCATCTCCTTTGGAGAGACATACCCCACTGGCATAGAACCCCAGGTATATGGTTAAGATGTGTTCATAGTTTTCTGTCTCCTCACAATAACAAAGATATTTTATTTGCTGTTTATTTCAGCTATGCTACACGCTTTGCTGCGATACTGCTGCCTCATACTGTTGTGTTCTACAATGTTCAGTTCAGCTTTCTACCTCCAGTCTTCACCCTCCCAGCTGGTGCCTCATCTCCACCATATAGTCCAATCACTCGGTAAGTCAATGTGTGTATTTTTGTCCAATCGAGGTAGTGGGTAAATGAAGTTACATATGCTTTTATTGCAAGATGAAGGATATATCCCGCTGTATCTGATACTGTAACTAGATAGTGGGTTAATCAAGCTATATATGTTATTGTAGACAGACAGTTAATACATAAAGCCATATCTGTTGCTGTAGATAGATAGTGGGTAATCCACGCTACATTTGTTACTTTGGATAAAAAAGTGGGTATATGAAGCGACATTTGTTACTATAGATAGGTTGTGCATACGTCAAGCATATATGTTGCTGTAGAAAGATAGTGCATAAGTAAAGCTATATCTATTGCTGTAGATGGACAGTGGGTAAGCCACGATACATTTGTTAATGTGTGTAGATAGTGGGTAAGCCACGCTACATTTGTTACTGTGTATAGATAGTAGGTAAGCTACGCTACATTTGTTACTGTGTATAGATAGTGGGTAAGCTACGCTACATTTGTTACTGTGGATAGATAGTAGGTAAGCCACGCTACATTTGTTACTGTGTATAAGATAAAGTGTGTATAAAACTATTTTTGTTACTGTAGATAGATAGTGGATAAGTAAAGCTATATCTGTTATTCTAGGTAGATAATATGTAGGCCACGCTACATTTGTTACTATGAGTAGATAGTGGGTATAGGAAGCTATATTTGTTACTGTAGATAGTGGGTAAGCCACGCTACATTTGTTACTGTGGATAGATAGTGGGTATATGAAGCTATATTTCTTACTGTAGATAGATAATAGATAAGTAAACTTATATCTGTTACTGTAGATATATAGTATGTAAGCCACGCTACATTTGCAACTGTGCGTAGATAGTGGGTAAGCCTCGGTACACTAGTTACTGGGGTTGATAGAGGGTATATGAAATTATATTTGTTACGGTAGATAGATAGCAAGTAAGTGAAGGTCCATAAGGCTGAAGGCCAAAACGAAAATTAGAAGGATCACCATAAGAGACTTGTTGTTTGCCGATGACTCTGCATGTTACACAAATTCGTTACAGGAGGTCCAAAGCTTGATGCATCACTTCTCTCAAACGTGCAAGGACTTTGGACTCACAATAAGTCTTAAGAAAACAAATATGCTTTGTCAGGATGTGTATGTTGCTGTCATTACTACCGATAACTATGAATTGGCAGTGGTGCATCACTTCACATACCTGGGGTCTACCGTCAATGACAAACTTTCTCTGGACACAGAAATTGACAACTGCATTGGCAAAGTTTCAGCCACCTTTGCAAGACTCACGACGCGAGTGTGGGGCAACTCCAAACTCACAATAAAGACCAAAGATGTGTTATATAATGCCTGCGTCACCAACAAACTTCTATATGGCAGCGAGACATAGACAGCCTACGCTAAGCAAGAAAGAAGGCTCAATACCTTCCATCTATGGTATCTACGCCATAGCCTTGGCATTTCGTGGAAGGACAAAGTGACAAATGTTGAGGTGACTCACGTGACAGCCTTTAAAGCATGTATACACTGCGTAGACATCGCAAAATTGCCCTGTCTTGGCCATGTCCGCCGCATAGATGATGGTCGCATTACCAAAGATATTTTCTATGGACAACTGGCAGATGGCAAAAGAACTGCCAGATGACCGCAGCTGAGGATCAAAGTTGTGTGCAAGAGCCACATGAAGGCACTGGACATAAATCCAGCAACCTGGGAGGATGTAGCTGCCGATCGCACCAAGCGGTGCCACCTCAGACTGTGCGAAAAAAGGTCTAAACAACAAGCAGACGAGAAAAGAACACGCCGAAATAAACACCAGAAAAGTAAAGCAGCAGAAGGATATCACCTCAAGGTCACATCATTCACATAGTCAGTTGTGACTGGAGGCTGATACAAGGTCCATCTATTGCGGTACCTGGATAGTGTATATGTGAAGCCACATTTGTTACCGTAACAAGATAGTGGGTAAGGGAAGCAACATCTAATATAATATGTAACAATATAGTAGGCAAGGGAAGCAACTAGCATAATAAAAGTTTTCCATGCTTCCTTTTAGTTTTACCCCATGTTTTTCCCTGTTTTAGAATTAGTTTACATTCGTTCGGCGTGTCCCTTGTATGTTTTATGACTGAGGATTATCCCGAATTATGGCGTGTTACAGTCGTGCTGTTACCTTGTAAAGCTGATACATGATGGGTCTTCAAAGGTGTCTACCTTCGTACAAGAATACTCTTGGCAGAGTTGAAGATAGAAAGATAATGACGCTTCTACGTCGAGAGAGTGTTCACAAGATATTTCAGACGTCAAGAACAATGCTGACGAAGTCTGAGCACGTTAACTTTTTATCCGACCCAATGCCTTTTGTGAAGATGTATATTGTATGATTTAGCTCGTTCAAGCTCTCATCTGATTTAATTCCGCGAAATACCTCTTATTTTTATTATTATTATTCTTAATGGCTCTTCAGATGTAGATATAACTATATATATTAAATTCCAGATTCACATGTGTAACTTTCACTCTGTAATAATTAATTCAATTATGAATTTGTCAAAATCAACATATGCAAATTTAATGATTAATTACTTTAACACTTGTAAATAAATATGACTGGTGATTATGAAAAATAATTAGGTTTCTTCACCGAAAAGTCTTTAGGCTTGATGAATTTAGCAAAATAAAGTTCGGTTGTTTTTGGCCTGTTAAAATTAGGAATTGACACAATGCTGAAGTGCCGATGCTGCTTTTCCGTAGATTCGTCTCTGTGGTGAGGTGCACGTTTCCAGATCAGTCAAGAAGTAACCGCTGCTGACCAAAGCAAGAATCTTCAGGTGTCGATCTCAAGCTTCGAATCGCAGTCTAGTAGTACAGTAAATGGTCTCTCCGGGTCGTAGCACAAATAGTCGGGTCGCCGAGTACTGGTACTACAAACTTTAGAGGGAATAAAAGAACAAATTCCGCTGCTAAATATTTGTTTGCCTGATATTAACCACGCGCCTTTTTCCGCTGTCCGTCAGCAATTTGTTTTCTCAGATTTTTTACTCTCCCTGATTGTATATCATATCACTCAGGGCATGTGATGAAAATGACCAGTTTGTCATTTAATTTTAGGAAAAATTTGTGACTGGACAGCGGCAGTGGCTTGTGCCTGAAGCAACATATTAGGTTTACATACATTCACACCATGATAATATACAACTATGCACACGTTGATGTAATCATCACTCACTCCCTGGTCCATTCGGAGTCTGGGGTTACCTCTGCTGTTGGTTCTTCCATGAGAACTAGCATGACGCAATCACTAGCGCTCGCTGTGGTGGTTCATGAATGTATCCTTTTCACATGCTGAGGTTGCCAGCCTAGTATGAATCTTTAACACCACTAGCAAGTATAAACATGTCAAATTCACAACATAAAATTTATATTTACAACTTACCCCAACAGGGAAGATAGATTTCTTGCTCAGTAGAATAGTCTAGGCAACTTAACACAAATGTCTCGAACACATGTCTGGGGCATTATTTCTATTTCAGAATCCCTCTGTGACTTGTGAGTGGTCCTGTAGAATTCCAGGTTCGGTATTAATATTGGGGAGTTTTCTACTGATGTATAGAGATGCTCTTAATACTTGTTGTCCGGTCCTATAAATTCAGAATCCAACTCTATTCTTTTCTGTGGCAAGGTCCGAGCTGTCTACGTTGGCGATTTCTGGAATGAATTGCCGTATGTCAAACTTTTTCTCCGTTATATCGTGTGTTCCCGGCCCATGCTTCCAGCTGGCGTTTTCGACAAAACTCCTAATCAGCGCGATTGTTTATTGGCGCCTCAAATGCCAGATACGGATATCACAACTCCATATACGGAGTATAAACTTTTCCTCATGCAGTATTCTCCATGACTCATGCGTTTGAAAAATTCAAACAGTCATCATCCGTTTATGGAGTTGTGTATCCGTAAAATGTTGTCAACGTTGACTTATATCACACTTCCTGCTCATTCTTCCAAATGTCTTCCAAGATTGCGTTTATCTTTAATCACCTGTTCCAAACAGTCGAGTCGAAAGCGATTTTGCAATCTTAAACAAAGACGTCATTCTCGCATCGACCTGGAGTCAATGTGGTATTAACGCGTTTAGTGATTCAATTAATCTCTCAGGGATGGGCGATACGCTTGTCTTGACATACGAAGTGAAGTGTGACAAATGGAAACAATGACTCTAGTACGGAGTTCTGTGCAGCAAAAATGAAAAATAATAGAAAGGGAGGAGAGAGAGGAAAATTGAAGAAAAATTTAACGGTCTAATTTCGTGACACCAACTATGCCAAGTATCAGAGCTATTGCTCATCTGGAGGTGACTGACCAGTGACATACAAGTGAAGTTAAATAAAAGCGTGTAAAAAAATGTCCATAAATTATATTCCCTCTCTAGAACTCGAGGCAAACGCCATACCTCTTAGCCACTCCGACCCCCTAATAAAATGAGAGAAGCAAAACGTGAGATAGAAAGGGAGACAATGAGGCTCAAGGGGATGGACATTTAAAGTACACTCTATGAAAGGAGAGAAAGAAAACGAGACATAGCCAAGTTGAACACAAGGAACAACGGAACTGGACATTTGTTGCACACTTTATTAAACGAGAGAAACAAAACTAGAAATAAAAAGGCAGACAATGACGCAAACGGAGATGGACGTTTGAAGTGCACTATAAAATGCGAGAGAGAGAGAGAGAGAGAGAGAGAGAGAGAGAGAGAGAGAACGAACGAACGAACTTTATTTTCAAAGTGTTAAGAATTGGGCACGCAGGCCCGTCTGACATTCTGCCCTTCCTCTCTCTCTCTCTCATCATGTATGCTTTATCCTTTCATCCTCACATTTACTTTAAGCATTATTTAAGGTATTTATCATTATAAAAGTAATATAACATCATACATTTGCAATAATCATCATAATAAAAGTATGTTTTTAAAATAAATTAAAGAAGAAAAAAAATGAAAAATAAAGAATTTAAAAAAAAATAATAATTAAAAAAAATTAATGAAAATGAAAAAAAATAAATAAATAATTAAAAAAAAAACAAAAACAAAAAACAAGACTGATAAAAATCGAATTCCTCGTACAGTAAATTAGTGATTTGAGACATATTCAGAGGTGTGTTATAAGAACTCATGAAATATTCAAAGAGAGAGAGAGAGAGAGAGAGAGAGAGAGAGAGAGAGAGAGAGAGAGAGAGAGAGAGAGAGAGAGAGAGAGAGAGAGAGAGAGAGAGAGAGAGAGAGAGAGAGAGAGAGAGAGAGAGAGAGAGCATATGAAGGCTTAAGACTGTTGTGCTTGAAACGTTTTTTTGTGTGTCTACCTAACGATTGCCAGACATAATGAAAGGTTATGGGGATGTCTAAAACTACCCGAAAACAATGTCTGTGTGCCCTGATCATATTCTGTTGGTCTCATTATTGTCTGCAGAATTCAATGTAATCCGGAACGCAAGACACTGTCGTCATTTTTAATGGGGACAATGCAGCGAGCAATATGACAGTCTGAATGGTATTGATAACCTTGTCATGTTAAAGCTTCTTCTTCTTCTTCTTCCTCGTTCGTCCTGAAAAGGACGTTGGTTGCATTGTGTCTGTTTACACCGGAGCTGCGATATCTGCGCCTTTCGGCCGACACATCCGACTTCAGCACAGCATTTTTGGGGACTGGGTTTGCCTTCCCTCTTCGATCCCTACTCTCTCAGCCAGACTGCAGTGATGCAGCCTGTTTCCAGGACCACCACGTGGAGGTGGAGTAGGGGCTTGGTCAGCTCTGGTTCGCTGACCCTGACGCAAGCAGTCAAGCTATGGGTCGCTGGCTGCATTCTATATTTCTGCATCTTTGGGTCCCATGTTAAAACAAATTGCTACATAACCATTACTGTCAGAGCACGTGAGTGCTTTGGTACAGGCGTGCCAGCAATTTGTCAGCTGTGGAGGCGGCTCCGTGCTCCTTAAGGAGCGAATACGGAAATGATAACAAAGATAAACATGCATGCGTGTTGCCTTACCTTGAAGCTGCCCGTCATCGTCTCCTAGGCTACGAGTATTGTTGTTTGTTTAGTGTTTGTTGCTGTTCTTGTAGCGCTGGTCTCTCGCAGCAAAAGTGCCGGGTTCGAATCACGGTGTTGACACGCCCCAGTCTACCCAGCTGTCAATGGGTATCTGACTTTGAGTTAGGGAAGGAAAAGTCAGCGAGGAAGGGAACTGGTCACACCACCTCTGGACCTAGTATGGTGAAGTCTCTAACATTTCCCTTCCCTGCGGCAGTATCTGCTATGGGACTACTGTTACCTTTACTGTTCTTGTAGCACGCTGCTTTCAACCATTTATCGTATGCATGGAACTGTTGGTTATATCATGACGCTTTTTAGTATGGATGTGTGTGTGTTTTTTTTTTTTTGGATTGTGTAAGCTGTATATACTGTGTTGTATCATTACTCTCAGTTGTGTTTTTACATTATATGTATTGTTCCGATTGTTGTGTTGTTCAGGAGTTCGTCTGTGTCTGTCCTGACATTTAAAACAATATTAGTTGAACGTTTATTTATGTAAATCCTGCAAAATCCGTAGCTTTCTTGAGAATCCTGCAGCATTACAACTACTGGATATGCAAGCGGGTCGGTCTGCAAAGTTCGGGGAAGTTTAATTTTTCGCTTTTGTTTTTGTGATATATTATGAACTGCAGTAGTGCAATGGTTAGTGTGTTTCCTAACTCGGCGGTCCATGGTTCGATCCCGTTGAGGTGGAACTTTTTAGACCACAAACGGCTACGGAGTCAACCCCGCCTCATGAACTGGGTACCAAAGGCGGCCGGCGTGATGCCGACCACATCAACGCTAGTGTGCCGTATGGTCAAGAAAATAAGGGCCCAACAACATATTCCCAATATACCTCAATGGGCATGTAACGGGGATTCTTTTGTGATATATTGTTTTGTTAACTTGTGCAGTTCCGATATGGTTTTAATGCCGATCATATTTTCTGCATTCATTTCTACCTAGAGATTATTGCAGTAGCTCTTACAAGTTGTGCACGTGCTGCTCATATTTTGTGCAGTCCTGCAGAAAGTGTATAATGCATTGGGTTCTTGACACTCTATATATATGGTTTCCTCTAGCATGAAATATGCACTTCTAGTCTTGAGCCGTAGCACTTTCCATGCTTCCAATTCAGTACACATAAAATAACAATTTTCTATCTCATTCGCACGTAAAACTGAAATTTCCATACGTCAGTATTCTCCTAATCGTCCGTCTTCTGGCAATAATAGTCGTCTTTCCTCACCAAAGACCAATCAAACAGACCGGCGCATTTTAAAGTGTCTGGTACTTTGGCCACTAACAACGTAATCTTTCAGAAATCTACTTAGCTATTCCCTTAAGATCTGCGGACATTATTATATCCAGACCACGGAATCGGTCTATTTCCGCTGGTCGCATTGCACCATTTTCTCGAACAAGAAAAGATAACTTGGTCTGCTGCCCTCTGATCTATGGTCTTCTGGACACGAGCTACCGTTTCGAAGAACAGCAGAATTATTTGATCTCCCTTGATGGTTATAACACTGTGGACTCCGAGATACGGTTACTTAGAACGTACGATTCCCTTGCCATTTTCCGTCAATCCTGTAATTATGTTAACCTGTCAGGTATCATTGTATGTTAAATAGACCTAATAAGACGATACCAGTAGTTTGCTGGAAGGGGTAATCGTTCTCTACTTAATTCTCATTTTCTTTCTTTCCCTCCTGTCTTGTTTGTCTGTCCCTGACGAAGGCCTTGTGGCCGCAACGTAGGTTTTTCCTGTCTTTTGTCCTTGTAAGACGTATTACTATTTGTGTTTTTTTCCCCCATTCTACTGTTTTACCCCCGTCTTACGGCAATTCTCCTCATATACTTATATCATACCCCATAACTGACTGCATTGTCTACCTGTTTGCTCACTTTTCACTTTTATCTCCTCTCTTACTTTCGATAGTTTCATGTTCTCTACTTAATTCTCATTTTCTTTCTTTCCCTCGTGTCTTGTTTGTCTGTCCCTGACGAAGGCCTTGTGGCCGCAACGTAGGTTTTTCCTGTCCTTTGTCCTTGTAAGACGTATTACTATTTGTGTTTCCCCCCCCCCCCCCCATTCTACTGGAAGGAGTAATCGCGATTTTCATGCCCCACACGTGACGTTAAGCGTCTATAGCCAGCGTTTCATTCTTTCTCTCTCTCTTTCCAGGTCAAGAGGGCAACGACATTTAATATATATATATATATATATATATATATATATATATTATATATATATATATATATATATATATATATATATATATATATATATATATTCATATTTTCGCAACACAGCACACTCATAGAAGCAAATAATAATAAAAAAAACTGTATGTCCAGAGGAAGATTGGTATCTCCCCTATCTATTAACAGTGGTTTCAGTACAATATAATGTTGCCTTCTCCAGCAAGGCAAGCCTGGATGCGGCGAGGCATACTTCCCACAAATGTTTGTAGGTAATTGAGAGTCAGACTGTCCCAGTATTTTTCAGCTACCTTCTTCAATTGTTCAACGTCTCTGAGTCCACTCTTTTTTAAATGATTCTTGAGTAGTGCCCAAACGTTTTCAATTGGGTTTTGATCGGGACTGTTGCTGGGCCACTTCAGCACTATCACATTCTTCTCTTGCAGCCATGCTTTGGGGGTATGAGCTGTATGATTTGGGTCATTGTCATGTTGAAATGTGCACCCATCGGGGTACATGACCTGCATAAATGGCAGAAGGTGTCCCTCTAGTATGTCGATGTACCTTTCTTTCGTGAGAATTCCTGTGAAAACACACAGTGGGGTGGCACCTCTTGCTGACACCCCTCCCCAAAGATGGAATTTCTAGGTATGTTTCGGTCGCTGGTACACAGGCGTTACAGAGCCTTTCGTCCAAATATTTATTTGAGCAGGATAAGACCAAAGAGAACATTCATCTGAAAAAATCACATTGTCCCATGACAAATTTTGGTGTTCGTGGCACCAGTTCAAGCGCATCTGTTTGTGAGTCTCTGTGAGCAATGGTGACGAAATTACCCGCTTTTTTGTGTAATTCATCCTGTGTAGCTCCCGGTTGACAATAGCATTAGATACCTCTGGGCTTCCCAACTCGATCATGCGCTGCCGTATGTTTTCTACACTCTTCATTGGCCCAGCCCGAACGATTTGGGCGAGACACCGATGGTCCTTTGTGACCAAAATTCTTGGCCTCCCACTACCTTCTTTTCGCTCGATTCCATTACCTGCTTTTAATTTACTCACAACTCTGTAGACAGTCCGCTCAGGAATGTTCAAGGTTTTAGAAATGTTGGAACATGTTTGATTTCCTTCATTCCAAAGCTGTGAAATTAACATACACTTTGACTTTGTATCCATTTTCTGCCACTAGCATTAGAAATTGTCGTCTGCTCTTATATCAAGGGACGTTACTCTACGCTAATTTTTTTTTTTTTACTTTTGGTAGTGTTTGCTCACTTAAGTGGAGTGCAAATTTGGGGCAGAACATGCATATTTAATTAGATTTCAGCTTATTTAGCTGAGCAATATGACTGCCATTTTTTTTGCAAAGTACTGTATATATATATATATATATATATATATATATATATATATATATATATATATATATATATATATATATATATATATATATATAATAATAATAATAATAATAAATTTTTTACGCACCAAACACGGCGCCTAAGGCAGAAACCAGCGCTCTCCCGGTTGTTCGTTGTGACGCCACTCCTCTTAGCTCTTGCACATTATTTAGGCCCAACGTTCTTCCTTCTCTTATTATTGTTCTTCTGAGTGTTTCTTTTGGTCTTCCTTTTTTCCTCTTACCCTCAGGAACCCAAGTGAGCGCCTGTAGTGGTATTCTGTTGTTTTGCATTCGTAGGACATGACCGATATATGACCATCGTCTTTTCCTTATATAGTCGGAGACATATTTCTGCCTAGAGTCTTCTCTTATTTGTCGATTAGTCTTGAATTCTTTCCAACTGATGTTCATGAGTTTTCTAAGACATTTGTTCTCGAATGTATTCAGCTTGTTCTCCAATGATTTTGTTATTTTCCAACTCTCACAGCCGTATGTTAACACTGAGATAACATTTGAATTAAACAGACGAAGCTTGGTATGTATATTCAATGATCGTAATTTCCAAATGTTAGATAATCTATTGAAGGCGCTAGCTGCCAAAGCAATTCTAGTATGGATTTCTCTTGTTGTGTCACCATCCTGAGTCATTTTACTGCCTAAATAATTGAAACTTTCAACTTTCTGTAGTTTTTCCCCGTTCAAGATGATATCAAAGGTCTCGTTAGAAAAGTTCATAGCTTTAGTTTTAGAGGCATTTATTTGGAGACCAATTTTAACCGAGAGATGACACAAATTATTTATTGCTTCTTGGGATTGTCTTGGTGTTGAACTTAAGAATGCTACATCATCTGCGAAATCCAGGTCCCCCAGGAATTTTCCATTTGTCCATTTTATACCCAATTGTTCATTGTGGGTATAGTTTCTCATAACCCAATCAATAGCTATTCCAAAAAGTAGTGGTGACATAATACAGCCTTGTTTCACCCCTGTTTCTACTGTAAACCATTCTGTATTCCCTTTATTTGTTCTAACACAACATCTTGCATTGTCATATAGCGCTTTGATTATATTCACATATTTTGTTGGAAAACCATAGATTGTAAGTATCTTCCACAATGATGGGCGGTGTAGACTATCAAAGGCTTTTTGAAAATCGACGAAGGTGATAATAAGTGGCGATTGCCTTTCCACTGATTCTTCTATAATTGTTCTTAGTGTGAATATTTGATCAATACATGATCGTTTCGGCCTGAAACCCGCTTGTTCTTCTCTGATCTTTTCGTCAGCATGCAATTTAAGTCTTTCTAACATCATGCAACATAATAATTTTCCAGGTACTGATAATAGAGATATACCACGCCAGTTATTACAGTCTGATAGATCACCTTTCTTCGGTAACTTTACAATAATACTGTCTTTCCATTGTTGTGGTGGTTGTTCTTCTCTCCATACTTCATTTATAATATCTAAAATTCTCAAGAGGTTGTTGTCATTAACTGCTTTAATCATTTCCCCTGAAATTTCGTCAACTCCAGCAGCTTTAAAATTTTTTAATCTTTTAACGGCTTGTTTGATCTCGTCCAGCGTGAATTCATCGCAAGTTATTGGCAAAGTGGTTGTGGATGTTTCATTATTAAAATCAGGTGTTACTGTTGGTGGTGGTCTGTTTAGCACCTCCATGAAGTGCTCAGCCCATCTCTTCATTTGTTCTTTTTCTGTTGGTATTGAATTCCCTAATTTACCTTTAACAGGTGTTTCCATAGCAGTAGGCTGGTGACATAGTTGTTTTGTAATTTGATAAAGGCACCTACTATTACCAGTTCTTGCAGCATTTTCAGCTTCTACGGCCAGTTCATTGATGAAATGTCTTTTATCTCTTCGAGTTTTTGTCTTCACTTCTTTATTTAACAAGTTATAAGTTAGTTTGCAAGATTCAACTGCATTATGTGTACTTGCCGCTAGTAGTTTAAGTTTTGCTGTTTTCCTTTCTTGTATTTTATCCCAAGTATCTTCTCTCATCCATTTTTTCTTTTTATGTACTAGGTATCCGGTGGTCGCTACAGCTGCTTCTGTCATTGCTGTTCTCAGTTGTTCCCATTTAGTATCGATTGTCTTGGTGGTGATATCGTTGTCAATTTTGCCTAAAGCATCGAAATAGTTGTTCATTTTGACATTATATTCCTTCTTTATATCATTTGATTGCAGTCTGTGTACATCTATTCTTCTATTTTTATTCGGTTGGTATAACTTCTTCAGTTTAATTCTCATTTTAGCTATGCAGAGGTTATGATCGCTTCCGATCTCTGCACCTCTGTATGCTCTGACGTCTTGAACTGATGAGCGAAATTTAGCGCTTATGCAGAAGTGATCTATCTGGTTCTTAGTTCTGCCATCAGGTGAATTCCATGTTATCTTGTGGATATTCTTATGTGGAAAGATGGTGTCTGCCACAACGAGGTTTGATATTTCACAAAGTTCTAGAAGTCTTTCGCCATTTTGATTCATACAGCCTATGCCATGAGTACCGAGATATCTTTGTACTCCATCGTTGTTGTCACCTACTTTGGCGTTAAAATCACCCATGACTGCTATTATGTCATGCTTGGGTATTGTGTTGATGGTACTTAGAAGTGCTTCATAGAAGTCATCTTTTGTGGTATCAAGAGCGTCGTTAGTTGGTGCATAACATTGTACAATTGAGAGCTTGAAAAATCGTGTCTGAAATCTAGCTAATATTAGCCTCTCATTGATAGGTACCCAGCTGATAAGCGATGCTGCTGCTTTCTGTGTCATTAGGATGGCTACTCCCTCTGTGTGACGATTATCATTACTACCAGAGTATATAATTTGCTTTTTTTCTTCTGAAATATATTTATGCCCTTCCCCGTCCATCTACACTCGCTGACACCCAATAAGTCCAACTTATAATTATCCATTTCTTTAATTACTTCTTCCAATTTTCCGTCTTGATACATAGTTCTTACATTCCAGTATCCAATTTTAGAAATCTCCTTAGCCCCCAAGATATTAGAGTGAGTCATGTTTACTGTCGAGCCTGGTTCTGTTTCGGTAACAATAGCTTGTTTTACGATAGTGAATTGTTAACTCACTGATCAACCCTCCGATCCAACCGACCGATTCAAGGGTTTCGAGGTCAGTTATAGGAAAATATCTACACCACTAGATACTCTGGTGTATCTCTTATTCTATAATTTAACATAACATGGTGATATCCATCGAAATATACACATTCCTGATGTTTTTCTTTCGGCGTCTAAGGTGAGAAACGAATTTCACCTCCATCTTGGAAGGGTAGATAACTCTATACTATATATATATATATATATATATATATATATATATACATATATATATATATATATATATCGTATCAAGTACATTATTTCGTCCAGTGGTGGTTACATCCTACGTAAGGAGCGCAAAATAAAAATGATAATGTGTACATTATTTTAGACAAATAATGCAATTTGTCCATCCCATGACGAAATGTTCCGTTTTCGCCAAATATCTGCCCACTAGCCCTTTGTTTTCACGCCTCCACAGCCCACACACGCCCAACTCTTCAACATTTCTTCATCTTCTCCTTAGAGTTCACTATCATATATTAGTCATGGCTTACTCCATTCTATGTCCCTAGAGATCGCTCAGTTATTAATAATTTAACTTATTAAGTTCACGCGGCCACATTGAAGTAAACAAAGGATTTGGAAACACGTTACTGGGCAAGGAGACTGGCAATATCAGAGGAACTGAACAGTGTCGAAAGAACAATATGGCGCTCCTATATGGCGGCGAGACATAGACAATCTATGTTAAGCAACATAGTATAACATGTATAACTCTTTACTTTTCATCTACGCCATATCCATGGTATTTTGTGGAAGGACAACGTGGCTACTGTAGAGGTGCTGTCATGTACTGGCTTTCAAAGTATGTATACACAGCTTAGACAACGAACGAACGAACTTTATTTTTAAAGGGTAAAGAATTGGGCGCGCAGGCCCGTCTAACATTCTGCCCTTCCACTCTCATTAATCTTGCATACTATATCCTTTCATTCCCACATGATGCTTTAAGCATTAATTTAAAGGCATGCAACATTATAAAGTTACCATAACAGCATTCATTTACATTATGCAATCATAATAAAAAAAATTAATAAGTTTTTTTTTTGAAACAAACAAGCTAGTAATTGGGGGAAAAAAAGTAATAATAAAATAAAATAAATAAAACAATAAATAAAAATAAATAAATTCTGTATACCGACACTCACTCATGCGGTCAATCCGTCTACAATTAATCTGTATTTTTGAATGTGTCATCAATCATCAATACAAAAATTACATAAACACATTCTCGCTTATGTCCATACATTCTTGGTGGAAAATGAAATAATAATAATAACGCTTTCTTACGCACTTCTGTGGCAGGAAAAGTCTTTGAGCAGTAAAAAAAAAAAAAAAAAAAAATTCACATTTCTAAAGTGCAGTGGTATGCGGGTACATTCTCACGACTCACATTTCTAAAGTACAGTATTATGTGGGTACATTCTCACATACATTACATTATATAATAATATTTTAAAGTGAATATAATAATAATATTACATGGATATAAAACAAATTATTCACAAAAAACGAGCGGAGGAGGAAAAGAAATGTTGACCTATGGATGAGATGTTGACAGGCAAATGCTGTTTCTATGGGGGTAGATAACACTGACAAACAACATTTTTCTTTCTTATATAAGAATAAGTGTTCTTAGGTCAGTTTCTTGCGCTGATTTCAAATCTGAAATCCGTTTATCTCTATCACGTCGGGTTCTTAAGATATTTGTGAATAAATATATTTTTGGGAAACCGTTATTTGCTCCATTTCATTTTTACTATATAGCTTATTAAAAATTAATAAAAAGCAACATAATTCTACTTTTTATACTGCTAAAAGATGCATGACATATGTTACGCGATTTTTCAAATAGTTACTGTATTTTGAAATAATTCTGAGCAAAATATGGCTTCTAGAAGTTGTAGAAATTCGGCTGATCTGTTCTGTTACGTGTGCGGATATTTTACCGATCGTGTTGACCAGAAAAAATTTACACCATTACTAAAGAAAGCATATGAACTTTATTTCGATTCGAAAGTTGATGATGCAAATAAATCTTGGAAGCCAAATGCAGTTTGTTCGACTTGTGCAAATACATTGGCAGGTTGGTTACGAAAATCGCCGAAGCATAAGTCGATGCCTTTTGGAGTGCCTGTAATATGGCGTGAACATACAAATCACATTACTGATTGTTACTTCTGCTTGACAAATATCCATGGTTTCACTTTTAAAACTAGAAAGTCTGTGGTTTATCCAAATATTGAATCGGTTTCGAAACCAGTGCCTCATGATCCAATCACGTGTCCGATCCAAGTACCACCAGAACAATATCTGTTGGACGTAAATGAACCATCAGAAAGTGATAGTTTACCTGCTTTAGAAACTAATTCTGACTCAGATTACATACCGGTGAATGATGGTGTTTACTTAATTAAGCATTCAGAACTTTCAGATCTAATACGTGATCTCGCTCTTACCAAAGGACAAGCGGAATTACTCGGTTCGCGACTCAAAGAATGAAATCTTTTAGCGCCCAATACTCCGATATCTAAATTTCGTCATAGACACAGAGAACTTGTTCAATACTTTGAGATGGGTGATGACATTTGCTATTGCAAAGATGTAAACGGTCATGAGCACATAGTCAATGAATGGCAATTTTTCATCGATTCTTCCAAGACTAGTCTAAAAGCCGTGTTATTGCATAACATAATTTTTTTTTTCATCAATTCCAGTCGCCTACTCTGTTCATATGAAAGAAACTTATGACAATATGGCTATACGTTTGGAAAAAATAAAGTACAGTGACTACCAATGGCGGATTTGTGGAGACCTAAAGGTCATTGCAATTCTCACGGGCATGCAGACTGGGTATACTAAATTTTCTTGCTTCCGATGTGAATGGGACAGCCGCAACAGACAGGAACATTATGCAAGAAAGGTGTGGCCTATCCGGGATCGTATGCAGCTCGGGCATAAAAATGTAATACGCGAGCCATTAGTTAACAAAGACAGCTTCATTTTACCACTGTTACATATAAAGTTGGGGCTCATGAAGAATTTTGTAAAAGCGTTAGATAAAACGAGCAAAGCTTTCACTTATCTTCGAGAAAAGTTTCCGCAAGTTAGCGATGCAAAGATAAAGGAAGGTATCTTTGTAGGACCTCAGATTAGGAAAGTTATTGCAGACAAACAATTCGAGAACTTATTACATGGTAGTAACTTCGCGCATGGATGGCATTCAAATCGATCGTCGATAACTTTCTGGAAAATCACAAATCTGTCGACTATGTTGCATATTGTTAAGCAGTGCATAGATGCATACAGAATTATGGGCTGTATCATGTCCCTCAAAATCCATTTGCTCGATTCGCATCTTGACTTTTTCCCTGACAACCTTGGCGAATTCAGCGATGAACATGGAGAACGATTCCATCAAGATATCGCCGTAATGGAGTCACGTTATCAAGGATGGTGGAGTGTGACCATGCTTGCCGATTATTGTTGGATGCTTCATCGCGATGTACCACATGCCATTCACCGACGAAAGTCGACTGCAAAGAAATTCAAGCCTACATAACTGTTATACTTCTTGTACGAATGATGTTGTAATACTGTATGCGTTGTTAAAAAACTTCAATTGCGTATTTCTAGAGATCCCGACCTGATAGAGAAAAACGGTTTGCAGATTTAAAACAGCGCATTAAAATTGACCAGAAAAACATAGAAATGTTAGAGAAAGAAAAAAAAAGTTTTTTTTTGTTAGTCAGTGTAATCAGTGTTGAGGAAGTGTTTGAAAAGTGCTTTGTTAAAAGAATATTGTGTAGGTAGGCTTTCTAGGTGGTGTGGAAGGCTGTTTCATAAGTAGGCACCAGAGTAGGCTAGACTCTTTTTGAACAGGTCGATCCTAGGTTTGGGCAGACGTAACTGATGTAATTGTTGTCCCTCTCTTCTACTGGTTTGAAACAATGATCGTAGGTACGACGGGGCATTGTTAGACAGAATTGTGTGAGTCAGCTTGGCTTTGTTGTAGAGAAGACGTTTTTTAGCGACAGTATTTTGGGTTCTTTTCCTGTCCTTGTGTGTGGTGTCGTGCGATTATCGGTGATCAGACGTACTGCTCTCTTTTGCAGGGAGTGCAGTCTCTTCGAGGTGGAAGCAGGGCAACAATCCCATAGTGTAGAGCAGTAATCTAGATGTGTCTGTATATGTGAGGTGTAGAATAATAGTCTAGTGTCTGCGTCTAAGAAGTGTTTTATTTTGGCTAGCTGGTACGTCTTTTGAGCTAAGTGTTTGGTTAAATTCCGTACATGGGAGTTCCACGTTAAGTGCTGGTCAATCGTGATCCCTAGAACTTTGTGTTCTGTTACATGTTCAATTTGTATTGATTCCGCGTGTAGCTGTAGCGATCTTTTGGTGCAGCTTAGGAGTTTCTATCTGGTGGTAATCAACATAGATTTCGTTTTTGCTGTGTTTACTCGCATACGATTCATATTACTCCATTTTGTTATATTGTCTACATCGCTTTGAAGAGTAATTTCAAGTGCCACGCAGTCATTGTCACTAGTGTAGATAGTACAATCATCTGCAAAGAGGTCACATGTTGAATATTTTAGATGTAGTGGCAGGTCGTTGATGAACATTGCGAAGAGTAGGGGCCCAAGAATAGAGCCCTGCGGTACTCCTGTATCTATCTTCGAGAAATCTGATGTCGAGTTGTTGTGAAGCACTAACTGTTGTCGATCTGCCAGGAATGATTTGATGATGTTTAGTGGATTAGGGCCTATTCTGAGGGTTTCCAACATTTGAGCCAAGATAGTGTGGTCAATCATGTCAAAGGCTTTTTTGAAGTCAACAAAATCAGCACCACCTAATTTTCCATCATTTACGTTCGACAGCCAGTTGTCTGCCATTTTGGTGAGAGCTGTGTGACAGGAATGTTTGGGTCTGAAACCTGACTGGCTATCAATGAGCAGTTTGTTTATTGTTAAGTGTTGAAATGTGGTGTTGTAAATGTGTTTCTCTAGTGGTTTTGAAAGAGATGATAGAAGGGATATTGGTCTGTAGCTGTTGGGATCGCTATGTGAGCCAGATTTATACAGGGGATACACTTTGGCAGATTTAAATGCTGTGGGGAAGTAGTTGTGTGCAATACATTGGTTGTACACATAGGTTAAGGAGTCGCAAATGATGGGCGCAGCGTAACGTAGAATCTTATTGCTGATACCATCAAGCCCAGATGAATTGTTGTTTTTTAATGCCAAGATATATTTGAGAACTTCATGTACTGTTAGAAAAGGACTATGTCTTAGATCTGTTACGGTGTGTTCAGTGTTGCAGAAGGCTGTCAATTTACTAATATCGCAGTCCATTGGCTTTAGTGTCGACTTGAGATGGCTAATTTCTGTTTTGAAGTGGTTGCTAAAATGAGTTGCCTGAGGGAGCAGCTTTTTGGTAAAGAGTTTAGTGACTTTGATTTGTGTGTTAGTGTTCTAATGGCTGACCAGACTTCTTTACTGTTTGCTTTGTCTTGAATCATCGTTCTGAAATGTAGTTTCTTTTCCTGACGAATGAGGTACTGTACTTTGTTTCTAAGCATCCGATACCTGCTGAAATCTTTGAGCTTATGTGCTTCGTCCCGCTCTCTCATTGTTGATAATATTTCGTTGGTTATCCATGGG
This sequence comes from Oreohelix idahoensis, assembly GCA_024509875.1. Taxonomy (NCBI): domain Eukaryota; kingdom Metazoa; phylum Mollusca; class Gastropoda; order Stylommatophora; family Oreohelicidae; genus Oreohelix; species Oreohelix idahoensis. The sequence goes on along the minus strand of JAMPIV010011442.1, from coordinate 241,848 downwards.
GTCTTTCTGAGGTTTTTGACACGAACCTGCTTTATAGGAACATGTTTGTTGAATACGTTGTTGAAAGTTTGTGTCCAGTATGTTATGGCTTCTTCTGGATGCGGAAGTTGGTACACGTATGAGAGAGGGGATATTTGTAAATCTAGTAGGAATAATTGAAGGTTAAAGTTTTTGAAATTCCTGTAATTGACTGTGATGTGTTCCGTTTTAGGTGCTTTAAACCCCTTCCTCGTCCAGGTACAGCAAATAGGATAGTGGTCACTTAATGATGTCTGTGTGACTGTGCATTCTATAATGTTTTCTGGACAGGTCGTATAGATATGATTAATTAGTGTAGATGATGAATCTATTACTCTCGTGGGTTGATTGACTAACTGTATGAGGTTGTATGAGATGGTGATATCATTCCACGTGTTGTTCGGTTTGCGAAGGTCAATATTGAAATCCCCCAGTAGAATAATTTCCTTCGAAGAAGCCCAAACATTGTCCATCATCCGTGAGAATGTGTCAAACCATACAGTAGAAGAGCTAGGATTTCGGTACAGGTAACCAATTAAAACGGGGGTCAGGTTGGGGAGTTTTATTTCCAGCCATAAACATTCAATGCCAGTATGTTCAAGATCATCACGGCGTCTGTACTGGAGGGATGTTGAGATGCATATGACTAGCCCTGTTTCATGTTGTCTGTTAGAATCCCTGCGAATGGTGGTGAATCCATTAATCCTAATTTCTTCATCAACGCAGACTACGCTGGCTTGGCTATGTCCGCCGCATGGAAGATGATCGTATCCCTAAAGATATTTTCTACGGACAAGCGGCAAATGGCAAAAGAACAGTCGGGCGACCGCAGCTAAGGTTCAAATATGTGTGCAAGAGAGACAAGAAGATACTGGACATAAATCCAGCAACTTGAGAGGATGAAGCTGATGATCGCACGAAGTGACGAATGATGTGATCAGCATCATACCGGCCGCCTTAACCTTCCCAGAGTTGCTCTGGTGCCCAATTCATAAGGCTGGGTCGACCCCGGAGCCATATGCGGTCTAAAAAATCCCACCTGAACTGAGGTTCGAACCAAGCTAGGAAGCCAGTGCACTAACCACTGTGCTATCGCGACAAGAACTGTAGTGTCAATGAAACGTCACTCCCTATTTTAAAATTGTTATTTTTCTACTTGTATTTATTGGCGTCTCCTTCTTCTTCTTCTTCTTCTTCTTCTTCTTCTTCTTCTTCTTCTTCTTCTTCTTCTTCTTCTTCTTCTTCTTCTTCTTCTTCTTCTTCTTCTTCTCCTTCTTCTTGGATCCTTAGCCCCTGATTGACAAAGCAGTCGTTTGCCATCACATCTAGTGACGTCTTGTAGGGCAGCAACAGTCTCCATTGTGTTCGTTTGGTGGCCATCCTTCATGCCGTGCCCCAACTCTGGTTCATGCTTTGCATCTCAGCCTCCACTGTTCACCACCAGGTTGTCTTTAGTCTGCCTCTCTTTCGACGTCGTTCTGGGGTCCATAGCATAGCAGTTCTGGTGATGATGACAGGGCTAACGTTACGTAAGGGAGCTAATATTGCTGCCCACTATGAGGTCATGTGTTGAGCAAGCCCGATCACAAGTCGAGCTGTAATGTTAATGTGCAATATCCAATATCATGTTATGTAATAACATAACAGTTAATTATCTTTATTTTGACGTTTGTTTCAAGTAAATTAATTGGATAGGAGTGAAGACATAATGATTTTAAAATACGTCGAAGTGGCTAAGAGGTATGACATCTGCCTCGAGTTCTGGAGGTACCAGGTTCAATTCCCAGTTGAGGGAATATAATTAATGGAGTTCGTGCACTGTGCTGAGATCCTCCTTGTGTGATCTAAGGGAGGAGATCGGAGCACTGATGGAGTAGTCCGTGTGCAATGAAGATAGTCCTTAAAAGCAAACCAAACCAAATCTTCAAAATAAGTCATTGACTTTTCAGTCACGCTGTAGAAAAGGTTCCAGGAGAACAAGTAGTACAAAGCAGACGCTGCCGTTGAACATAGTGTCAACACTGCGGATAGCGTTACACGGCAGTCCTTGTTTTGTAATCACTATGGTAAGTGTAGTGCCCGGGGGATCTCTAGTGGAGACATTAGAAGAATATGTTTACTGCTCCCACAGCATGTCGTAATTCGCGACTAACATGAAGCTGTGCATGGGATGGGTAACCTCATCATTAAAAACAATGTGTTATAGGAACGACCGCTTCATGAGCACAAACATGCGTTGGTGCTGACTTCTTTTAAAGGGTCCAGCTGTAATGGTTATTCCAAGCAGCGAAAATGATGATGATGCATCAATGATGATGGTAGGAGAGTCAGAAGGAGATAAAAAATGAATGCAGAGAAAGAAACTAGAGATGGACATGAGGTCGGAGTGGCTAAGAGGTATGGCGTCCACCTCTAATTCTAAAGGTACCGAGTTTGCTCCCAGTACAGGCAATATAATTGATGCACATTTTTTTTTCAGAATCAGTGGTTCTTAATGATGTCATACTTTCCTTCATCCTGGTCCACTGGGTAGGGAGAGCGGATGTCTAGCCTTCTCAGATAAGCGCGAAAAATAGGTCTCTACTTGGATAAGGGCGAAAAAATAGGTCATGTGTGCACGTTCCGCACGTTAAATCGCACGGCAGTTGCAAATCTGAAAAAGTAAGCCACACGGCCGCTGCCCTGGCAAAATTTACAAATCAGGAAACCTACCCACCACAAAAATATTTATATGTGCGAGTCCTGTATCGACACTGTGGAATACTAGGCGGAGCTACGGATTTCGAGCACTGTGATGAGATTCTCCTAGTGCTATACAGATGATCTTCAAAAAACGAAAAAAAAATCAGAGATAGACATGAAAGGGATAAATGTAAAGGATCCGTCATATGATCATTTAGGCATAATGGGAATATGGTGTTAAGTCCATATTGTCTTGAACCCACAGCACACTAGGCCAGCATCACGCCGGCCACAAAGTGATAAAGGCGGCATAGAAATGCCTTGAAGAAGTAAGAAGGCTTGGCAGGACGATAGAGGATAAATAATGAATGAAGTATCTACTACTACGCTGAGAATCAATTAATCAATCAATACCCTTAAGCTCTTCAAGGAGCTCGTCAAGGAGCTTAGGTCGTCAACCAACAAACACATGGCAAGTCCTCTTGTCACATGGCATCAACTCAAGTTCTTTCTACGTTGTGACCGGGGAAGGAAGGAGTGGACGGGAAACGGCACCAAAAGTCAAGGCTAGTGTGACAGTGTAGATCGTGATAGTGGATTTTGTGGAAAGGGATGTAAATCTGTATTTCACTTGAGATAAGGGAAATAATCCCAAGACTTTCCTTATTGTGTTTCTTCTGGGAAATACTGGTTAATCACCAAAGATAATAATTCCAGAAGGGAGGGACAACCCAGGTAATTAGTAGAGCTCGTAAGTGCTTTGATGGTTCCAAATTTTATCTTGAAGGGTTGAATATAATCGGCAACTCAAAAAGTCAAGTGAAACTTCAATAGGACAGATTACTTGAAAGATCCGAATAGTTATATAAAAGGTGTACTTTATTCAGTTTCGTTTGAGGAAAATGATGCTGTGGCAGTTCAATAAGAATTTCTGGTGGGGGAAAGAAAAACTGCCAGCCTTAGCCTCCAAGTCGAAAGGCCCACGGAGTTTCTCATATACTGTAGTCGTTTTGTTACCTCTGTGGAAATCCTAACGAAATGAAAATTCGATTCGAAACCTCAATTATAACTAAATCGAACTTACGTCCTGTGGAGTGAACCACAAATATAATCGTTGCAGGGGTTAGTGCTGGGTCACTTAACTGTCCTGGGTGGTAGAAGATCTCTAGATGGATATTATTATCCAAACCGTAGGAGTCAAGGGCTTTTTCGTTCAATAGTAGATGTAGCGCCAGGTTGCTCCAAACCTAAACTAAAGAACGCCCTATGTTGATTTGACTCTAGCATTGAGTTACTGTCTCAAGCTCTCTCTCTGTCTCTAAGATGCATCAGTTTTTATACTTGTCTGGTGCTATGGCTTGCCAGAGGAAGTATTTCTGATTGGAATTAAGACCGGAAACCTTCTAATGATTGGTCTTGGGGGCTAGTGGACTGTTGAAATAATCTTTAACCTAACTAACTACGAATCCTCTAGTCTAAAATTATTGTTTCTATGTGATGATGACCAACCATTGTTTAAAGTTCTCTCTAATCTAAATGTTTTCCGGTCTGACTTGTATGGAGGCCACACAAGGTTTGATGACATCATGGGTTCATGTGTGTCATGACTGATGATGTCATTGATTCTTGACTAGTGGTTTATTTATCTAACTAGTCATTCATAAAATACTTTAGTACAAGGCTAACAGTTGTAGCTACTTAATAGTCTACCCTGTTACATACGCCCGGGGGCCGCCAAAGTGTATCCCGTAGGGAGACACTTTAGTCCTTTAAAAAAAATGGTTAATCCCTAAAAATATCGGGGTTCAGGTATCCCACCAGAAATCATGTCGGATGGAATACAACAATCAATATATGGGAATGATGGATGAATCAATTCTATTAACATTTCAAGAATTAATTGTAAGTGGTGGGGACTGATGGACATAGTCAAGGTACTTAAGTAGGGACTGATGGACATAGTTAAGGGACTTATAGGAGAACATGGGAGGTCATAGTATAAACAAGTAGCACTAATAATGGGCAAAAAAATATAACTGTAATGGAACAATCATCAACCAACTAGCAAACCGCTTTTATGGGTTGATAGTTATCAAATAACTCTCAAATTCATTATAAAACATAATACAATCATGACAAGCGAGTTAACGTCGCAAAAAAAAACTGGGAACAAAAATGGCGGGTGCCCATAAAATATGGCGGACGCCCAAAATGGCGGATTTACAAAATGACCGTCATCCCACACTTCAACTGAAGCGGGTGATGAAATAAAATTAATGGAACAAATGGAAATGGAACCACAAAACTTGGTGGCAAGGTATGGGCAAAATTAGTAAGTCTCATAATAAAAAGAATGACTACACCGGTATAACAATAACCGGAAATAATGCAAGGATTGGAAACATGGTAATCAAAGGACTAAGGTACTCAATGGAGAAATGGCAAATAGTTAAATCACATGTGGTAGTGGAACAATAACTGGAACTTCAAACCATCATAAAGCAAAATGGAGTCATTATTATAATAAGTCATGGATGATGCCAACATTAGTGGCGGGTGAAAATGTACTTTAGTTAAACACTTTTATTAGGTACAACAGAACGAACAGTACACTCAAATCTGAGCAAAATCTTATAGCAAAAAAACAAAGGGACATAAAAGATGGTCAAAAGTACAGGAAAAAAAAGGGAGATTAAAGGATGGTCAAAAGTAATGGGGTGAAAAAAAACAAGCAAAGGGAGATAAAAGATGGTCAAATATTAAATCAGTCAAAACTAACGTGATTTAATGACACTAACGTGTGTGAAGTGAAATACTTTAGCAATATATGAGGACTACACAGTTCTTCTGAGTCGGGAGATCTCCATCATCAATGTTTAAAAGGAGGCCGCAAGGTAACTGTTCATGCACTGGTAGATTCGTCAATGTTTTTCTTGCGGACGGAAATGTGTAAATTCTCCATAAATAGCGATTGTTGGACTTCATAGCATAACTTGCAAATTAATAAAGTCCACAACCGAAATGTCCAGGGATGCGCAACGGTTGGTCTTCCACTGTAGCATCAGGACCAACCAACTCAGCAGTGAGAGCACAGTGCAAGAGACTTGCTTCGTAATATACGAGAAACAGGTTTTACATCATGCTTGAAACGACATCAGGGCAGGAAATGTCAACATGACAGGAGCTGGTATCTTGAAGTATGTAAAGTTCAATTTTTAAACATCTTTGCAAAAATGTTCATTGCTTCTAATCTTTCAATGGCTTGGGATGACAGGCGAGGATCGTACTGTATAGGTTGGGAGGTAGGAACAATGGCATAGACAACAGGAGTGGACGGGACATGACGGGAGTTTCGGGGTGGAGGCTGAGGAATGGCAGGAGGACAACTGCGGGGAATGCGTAATCTACGGGACGGAGGTGTGACAGGCGGGGACGGGGGCGGAGGCGGAGGAGAGGGACTACGGTGAGGAGAACCACGGGGGTGACGAATACGTGTACGCACATGGGCGGCCTGTTGGAGAAGGTACTTAGGAAGGGGAGCAGAATCGCCAGATGATGTTGAATGACGACGTTTAGAAAGAAAACGAGCTGGGGGAGGAGGAAGATCAGGTTCAGTATCAGAAGAAGCAGAATCGGGGGAACTGTCAAGGTCTGACGGAGGGGGAGGAAAATAATCAGAGGTTGGAAGAATAGGTTCAACATCCGAAGAGTCGGAATTAGGGGCGGTATCATGGTCGGAGGGAGGCGGAGGAAAATAACCAGAGGGAGGAAGAGCGGGGTCAGAAGGGAGGTGTACAGAGGGAGGAGGGGAAGTAACGACTGGAGTTGTTGTAACTGGAGGTATAATAACATCATGCTGAAGTGAAGCATGAGAGGGGCCTGCAGTCATGGAGGGTAACTCAGCCAAACGCGCGTCACGGGAGTGGATACGGGAGTACAGTTCAGGAGGAGGAATAGGACCTTCAGAGGCGGAACAGGAACGATAACGTCTGGTTCGATCAACTATATGGGAATGATGTGGTGTCTTCAATTTTTCCACTGTCTGTGTGCCGATACTTCTGGTTTTTTCTGTGTATGTTACAACACGGACCATTCGACGTGTCTCCGTTTGTGTAGCAGCACTACACATTGCTTTCAATCTGCCCTCGGATTTCCGTTTTGATACGCGTTGCGTGGTATTCCCATGCGTGCACTGTGTCTTCTCTGTGTCGATCACGTCAATGTGTAGGCCTCTGTTGGTTTGCGTACCCGATCTTATTGAGCATATATGTGCCTTCCAACGCCCTTTTGATGTCATGTCACGGCTGCGTTCGTTTCTACGTGGATTATTGTTGACCACCCATATCGTTGTTGGTCTTATCTCTGCAAGGAGATTTCTCATTTTCATTCTATGCCTTCTCCTGTTCAGGCTGTTCCAATGTCATGACCTGGAAATTGGGAAGACCCTCGCCTGACTGTGTGGTGTTCTGCTTTCCGCCATCCTATTAGGCGTTATGTCTTGGTGTTGAGTGCGCTGAACAAACCGTTGACGATAGGATCCCGGCAATGGAGTATCGCACGGCTGTAACATGGATGGTTGCTGCCAAGACTGACGGTAATGACTGATGTCCATTGGCTCTTCATCTGTGTGATCGTGTGCACGAGGTTCACGCCCAAGTCTATTTGCAAACCGTTTCTTCACATTGTCTTCATTTATTGCTAGTTGAATGGCATCAAGGATTTCTGTGGGTCTTTCCTTATTAAATGAAGTTTCAGCGCATCTGACTGGAGACCATCGATAAAAATGCCAACAAGTTGGTTTTCCGTATCAGTAGATGCAGAGGAAGGTTCCACTAAAGCATCTTCAGCCAGGTTTAACAACCTATCGGCAAAAAAACTGAACCGACTCGTGACGGTCCTGATGGAGTCCGCGAAGCAAGGTCCAAGCATGTTGATGATCCTTAACGGAAGTGTAACGGCGGATGAGCTCCTTTTGTAGAGAGGCGAAGGTCTCGTCTGGAAATAACTGTGCACGGCGACGTAGATAGTCAGTGACAAGTGACTGAGATGATAAGAAGGCAACACGTTTGCGATCGGCATCAGTGGCTGATGGAATCAATGAAGAAAATTTCTCAATGTCACGTAACCACTGCCGAAAAGTGGACGGATCGCCACAAAAAGGCTTAACAATGTTATTGATGTTGTGCAGATTTGCACTCTGTGTAACCAAGCTAAGGGTTGTAGCAATAGCTTGTAGAGAACTATTAGGAACGTCAGCGTTATCTGGCAATGGTTGACTTAACGCATGCTGTTGTTGCATATCATGTATGTGCTGTTGTAATAACAGATTTCGTTGTTGGAGCAATTGTATTTGATTTTCAAACTGCTGTTGCATATTTGGATCCATCATGCATAAGCTGTACCACACCAAAAATGACAATCTCTGGTATGTGAAAGGTCACGGGCACCAAAAGTCAAGTTATGTGACCGGGGAAGGAAGGAGTGGACGGGAAACGGCACCAAAAGTCAAGGCTAGTGTGACAGTGTAGATCGTGATAGTGGATTTTGTGGAAAGGGATGTAAATCTGTATTTCACTTGAGATAAGGGAAATAATCCCAAGACTTTCCTTATTGTGTTTCTTCTGGGAAATACTGGTTAATCACCAGAGATAATAATTCCAAAAGGGAGGGACAACCCAGGTAATTAGTAGAACTCGTAAGTGCTTTGATGGTTCCAAATTTTATCTTGAAGGGTTGATTATAATCGGCAACTCAAACAGTCAAGTGAAACTTCAATAGGACAGATTACTTGAAAGATCCGAATAGTTATATAAAAGGTGTACTTTATTCAGTTTCGTTTGAGGAAAATGATGCTGTGGCAGTTCAATAAGAATTTCTGGTGGGGGAAAGAAAAACTGCCAGCCTTAGCCTCCAAGTCGAAAGGCCCACGGAGTTTCTCATATACTGTAGTCGTTTTGTTACCTCTGTGGAAATCCTAACGAAATGAAAATTCGATTCGAAACCTCAATTATAACTAAATCGAACTTACGTCCTGTGGAGTGAACCACAAATATAATCGTTGCAGGGGTTAGTGCTGGGTCATTTAACTGTCCTGGGTGGTAGAAGATCTCTAGATGGATATTATTATCCAAACCGTAGGAGTCAAGGGGTTTTCGTTCAATAGTAGATGTAGCGCCAGGTTGCTCCAAACCTAAACTAAAGAACGCCCTATGTTGATTTTTTTTATATTTTTTTTTATTTTTAAAAACCTTTATTGAGGTCAATATTTTTACAACATTTGATAATATTTACATCAGTTAAAAACCAATACAAAGGATAAAAATTTTAAATTAATAAACTAATAAACCGGGTACAAATCAAAATATTATAAGATAAGCTCATTAATGCAAAAACAACCTAACAATATTATTTAAACAAAGTTACTTTAAATAAGATAACCCTAAATATTACAAAACCAAGAAAAGGAACAATATGCGAAGTCCCAAAAATGTAAAGTTAATAAACCCGGCACAAATGAAATTATTGCATTATATAAAAACTAAAAACAAAGGGCAAGATGTGAAATTGTTACAAATTCAAAGATACGGGTGATAACAAATGTGGTGAGAGCATGGAAGTGTTAGATGATTAATGGTACAACGATTTAAGTGATAATGACAACCTAACATGAGATGGTTGGTGAAGGCATGTTTTACAAGGTATGAAGTATTTATATTCAAAGCTACTTGCTTTGTATCTATTTAAACAATACCATATTTAAACCAAGGTGTATAAGATACTAAGGAGTTTTAGATTTGTTCTGTTATGTTTTGCGTCATGCGTTCGTATATTTCTGTAAATATTTTACTGTCATAATGTATATTGTCGTATACAGCTCTGTTCCTACAAGTCCATTCAAGATATCTAAAGTCAGCTAACAAAGTCAGTAACTTAAGTTCTGTTCGTCTCGTCATATGTGGTAACGTGTTAAGCATGACTGCTCTATATAAATTAAGTGTTTGTTGTGAGTTTGGAGCTATTAATTTCCTTAATTTGTTTAATGTAGGTACCACTGTTTTACTTGTGTAAAACAAGTGGTCTTCTGTCTCTATGATGTTGACACTACACAGTTTACATTTTGGTGCTAATCTGTTTGCCTTTATTGGTGTTAAACTGTGTAGTAGTCTGAAAGTGACTTCTTTTGCTTGTGGTTTGATGTCTATTGCATGAATGTTTGTAAAACTCTGTGTCTAATCAGTTATGAAAAGGTTGTACCCCCTTCGTGTGCTCAGAGGTGTTTCTTGTGTTGCGACTAGAAGTTTATATATAAGTTTGGTGTCTTGTTTTATTAAATGTTTGTTCCCTTCTAAATTTTTCAGACATATTGCATAAAAGGGAGGTGGTGTCCCAAAAAAATGGGGTTAATTATTATTTAATTTACAAAAACTTGATAGTCTTAACCCAATATAATAGTGTGCCAGTGGGTGGCTCTTTATAACTTCCCCTATGTATTTAATTCTTAACGCTTTAATTTTGGTGTCAATATCCTGTAAGGCTATCCCCCCTTTATTTTTAGGTTGCATTAGCGTTACGTGTTTGATACTGTGCCAGGTACTCCTAAAAATAAAGGCCCTAATTAGTTTATTTATTTCCGTTATAATCTTTTTAGGTACTATTTGTATATTTGCTGTATAAATTATTTTTGGCATAATAAAACAATTAACTATAATACTTCTTCCGAAAATGGTAGCCGTTTTATATTTGTAAATTTCTAGCATATTTTGGATTTTCTCTATCAATTTTGTCCATGTTTCTTTATTGGGGTCTTGAGGATTAAAAGAGAAGTTAATTCCATAAATTTTAATTTTATTCACTACCGTTAATTGAAAAGGGAAATCTGATCTATTGCCCCATCTACCTATTCCCATTATGCTAGATTTTTGAATATTTAGTTTGGATTCGCTAGCGTATCCAAACTCTGTGAAAACCTCTAAGATATTTTTTTATAGAATCCTTTGTTGTTGGAAAGAATATCGTATCATCGGCGTAGGCCAACAATTTCCTTTCCCCTGCACCGGGGACGAAAGTTCCCGTGATATTTGTATCTTGTCTTATTCTTTCCAAAACAGGTTCTAATGTTATTACATATAACAAGGGCGACAGAGGGCACCCTTGCCTAACACTTCTCGTTAATTTGAATGCTTTGGTTAAACTATGATTAATCAATATTTTACTTTCAGGTTTTTTTATATAGGATTTTTATCCATGATCTAAAGTATTTCCCTATATTATTAGCTTTAAGACTTTTATGTAGGAAGGCATGTGATACTCTATCAAATGCCTTTTCCTGGTCTAAAGATAATATGGCACTCTGGCACTGCCTATCATGTGTGTATGTAATCAGGTCTCTAATGAAATGTGTGTGTCTACAAATGTTCCTACCATGTACGCTACACTGTTGATCCTCATGTATTATTTTGTGCATGTGTGATTTAAGCTTCAGAGTAAGTGCTTTAGCTAGAATTTTGTAATCAGTATTTAAAAGAGAGATGGGTCTAAAATTCTTAATTGACTTTTTATCATTACTATCCTTGGGGATTAGGGTAATATATGACTGATTTAAACTTTCCGGGAGTTCCCTTTTTTGAAATGCTTCTTCAAATGTTTTATTTAGGATGGGGCTTAAACAGGGGAAGAAAGTCCTGTAAAATTCCGCAGTTAACCCATCTGGCCCGGGGGCTTTATCTTTTTGAAAGGTACTAAGGGCCTCTTGTAAATTGTCTAAAGTTAAAGGTTGGTCTGGCTTCGCACTTTCCTCATCACTTAAACGTTTTGTGTATTGTAGAAATTTGTCTTGTATATTTGCGTCGGTTTCTTCCTTAGTATATAGTTTTTTGTAGTATTGGAAGAAAGCGCGACTAATGTTGGTGTTGTCTGTTTGTTGTTGTCCGTTCATATCTGTTATTTCATGAATCTGTCTATTGCGTTGTACATTCTGTTCAATTGCTAAATATTGCCTACTAGAGATTTCTTGCGTTATAGTGTGTAATTTTGTCCTAAGTAATGCTCCCTGGTAGGTATACTGCCAATATTGATCTAACTGTTATTCTAAGGTTTGGATGTGAGGGTTCGTGTTGTCTAAACTTTTGGTTAAACTAATTGCTTCTTCTAAAATCCCCTCTTCTTTTTTAAATTTCCTATGTATAAGTGTAGCCAAAATCTGTGTCCTATCTCTTATTGTATTTTTTAACATATCCCAATATTGTGCAATGTTATTATTGGGAATGTCTTGTGTGTAACCTCGTATTAATTGTGTTATTTGTTCTGTGTAATAAGTATTTTTGAGTAGATTGTTGTTAAATTTCCAGTGTGGGGATCTCTTTACTTGTTTGTGCGTGTGTCTCGTACTTAAGGATGTGTAAACTGCTTTGTGGTCTGTAAATTTAAAAGTACTTCCTATATGGTATGTTTTATGTATATTGTAGGTACTAGATGCATATATTATGTCCAGTCTTGATGCCTGTCTCAAATATGGGTTCGTTTTGTCGTAATATGTAAAGGTTTGTTTGTGAGGCTCTATTTTTCTGTATACGTCCGAGAGGTCGTGTTCGTCTAGCATAGCATGTATTTGTCTTAAGAGCGAAGACTTTTCTCATGCCTGCGCTCCCCCTACGGAGCTCCTAGACAAATCTAGGTTAGACAGGACACAATTAAAGTCTCCGCCCAAAATTTTCCTAGTCTCTTTGTAATGTTTTGTTAGAGTGTCATGTAATTTGTCATAGAAATTAGGTCGTTCGTCTCTTGTCGCTGGTGCGTATATGTTGATGAGCGTGTGTGTGTCTTGTATGTTGTGTTTGTTTTGTATTTGAATTATGACGGTTCTACCATCATTGTCAGTTCTATGATGCACTGCATCCCAATCTTCATTAATTTGAAGGATGGCAACACCAGTATGGCAGGTGCTCCGGGCGAACCAACCATGCTTCAGTCCTAACCTAGTTGTTATTTGACCTGCGTGATAGCTTGTAGTGACACCGGTTTGCTGTAAAGCAAAAATCGGGTTTATCTTTTTTAATCAGTTTAATTACATGGTCTAGCTTATTTCTCAAACCATTGATATTGAGAGATATTATCACTAGACTGCATGACGGAGTGGTAAGCAGAGGTTGGCCACCCGTTGTAAACTGTCTATCTGGCAAAGTGGCAGAGTGGTCACTTGCCATATCTAAACTATCTGACGGAACGGGGACTGAGTGCAGACCGTCCGCCTTCCTTGAATTACAAGGCAAGGTAGTGGTCTGAGGCTGGCTACCTGCCACAGGTGAATTTCTCAACAAAGTGCTAGTTGATGGCTTATTCTGTGGTGTAATGAATGTAACAGGCAAAGTGATAGACTGGTCACTTGTTACACATGGCTTACACCGCATAGCGGTGACTGTAGGCTGACCGCTTTCTGTCATAACTAGGCCACTCGACACGTTCATGTTTGCATTGCTTGACGAGGCGGTGCATAAGGGCTGACCGGTTGACCCAATTATATGACTGCTTGACGGAATAGTGACTAAGGGTTGGCTATCCGTTCTGAACTGATAATTATGGCTAAGCGCAGATGTAACCGCACCGCCTAGCACTCCCACCCCAGTAGGGGGGGAGGGGGAGTTGACTGCTTAATTACAACTGTGCGCATTTAAGGGTGCGTGCAGTGTGTGTTTGTGTATAAAAACAAAAACATCAAAGAACTACCTACATTAAACACAACTCTTAAATAATAATAATAATCATAATAATAATACACACTTCCTAAACTATAGGTGTTTACACGTTTTACTTTTAAAATTACATCACTATGAAATAAAGGAAAAAAAGTTCATTTCTCCGGACACCGGCAGCTCACTGTCTGTTCTTGTTGTAGGTGCAACCAAGGCTTTCCTATACTTGGGAACTGGACAGGTCTGTTTGCACTGGGCCTCAGTGCACGGGGAAAGAACTTCTAGTAGCAAACTCATTTACTCACATGTTCAAAAGGCCTGCCCATCTATGAAGATATCTGCTTGAGACAACATGGCCTCCATGTCGTCCTCTTCTGTAGTTGCCGCCCAACCGGAGGGGGCTTGCGTATTGGACGGCGTCGGCGCCTCTAGAACCTCATGTCTTGTTGGTGATGATCTTCTGCTGTTAGGTGCTGACATCACATGCTCGTCGGCGACAGGTGTCGACCAGTTCTCTCTCGGGGAGGGCTCTGGCGTAGGCGCCCTGGGTGATGGTGGCAAGTCTCTTCGGCTAGGGGAGCGCTTGCTCGGCGACTTGCTGTCACTACGTTTTACTTCTTTTGACCTCACAGGCTCTGTTGCCTGGAGCAGGAATCTTTTTCTATTGATTTCTTTTTTTCCCTTCTTGTTATTTATAACTTTTGTATATCCATCACCCTCACTGGCATCTGGGCCATCCGGGGTAGGGAGCTCGTCTGCCCTGCTCTGCTCTGCCGGTGTTTTTTCGACAGCTGTCTCTTCGTCCCTCATTTTCTTGACCTGATGGGGTGGCGCTTGCTTCCTAGGGCACTGGCTGACCCAGTGGTCATCCTGCCCACACACCGCATACTGTATTCTTCTTCCGGGCAAGGACACCCATATTCTTAGTACTTTGTCCTCGGCTGCTTTCAAGTGCACAAAGTGCGGTATCCTATGTTCGGATGGTCGGTATTGGAAATTCCACATGTCGTGGGCATTTTTGATCCTGTACACTTCTACGTCTTTATCTCCCGACACTTCCGCCGCTATTCTTTTTACTGCCTCGGGTTTCATCGTGGGCGGCATCCAATGCAGCACGCCTTTGGATCTTTCCTTGTCATGATACTCAATCTGAATGCTCATCTGAGGGTTGGTCCACTCCAATCTTTTTCCGTGCAGGCCCTTGTAGTGCTTCAGCTGAGCTGCTGCTGTTAACGTGGCATACCACTTATAAGGGCCCGCGAAGCGGTACAATGTGGCGATGCCACTCAGGCCGACGCCGGCTGGTCCAGCTAATATGCTGGTTATTAAAGAATACGATGCCTTGTTGGCCTGCGGCCCTGAGATCGTAATTACCAGTGTCCCTGGTCTATGTAGCATGCCTCCTTCTAAGTCTTCGTTCAGATCAATTAAAATCACGGGCACGATAGGTGCGGACATTCCTATTTCTATCTTTCTTGGTACTAAAACCAAATTGGATTAATGTTACAGTATATGATATTAACGCCGTCTGCTAAAGGTTATCAGACGTGCAATTGTAAAGGTTAAGGCATTTAATATATTGCGATAGATGTTTCAATTATTGAACGCTCCATACACGATCGATTATGACGTGTATAGCGTTGTTTGGGTCACAGTCGGTAACTAAGAAACGCTACCCTTTGTTACTTGACCGCCAAGCTGAATAGCTGCGTTTTTCTAACCTTCCAATTCAATGGCATGATATAGCCATTTTATGTGCATTTTTTGATGGATCAGGGTCAGTCCTAGAACTCTATATGAGAGGGAAATTTATGGAGGTTAGTATTTAACTAGAATTCTCAGAAGGAGAAGAATAATCGTCAAATTCGTATGAATATATTCAGACTCGCAGTCTCACTGTCGGCAGGTAGCCATGTCTAGCTGCGCGTGCATATAGCTGTGATGTTCTGACGACAATACTGCATTGTATCCTTAAACGGACATTGACACGTAAACCAGCAGTCTACGTTATTGATTAATTTATGCATGACTTATATGGACTTATGCTCTACTCCTATTTGAAATGATCATCCTGTGTGTACAACTGTGAATTAAATGTATGGACTCAATGAAATGACTTATCAAATCAATCGTATTCCAAGGTTCAAGTATTGTTCGGAATCTTCCACCCCCGCATTCGCTTAATCTTCCATCAAAGGCACGATGCACTATCACTGAATAAAAAAACCTAACATATCAAAGAAAAAACAATGGCCAGAAATTTATAATTGTTTTATTCATATCACATGGAACATTGTTCAGAGCAAACCACCTTGCAACAGTGGTGCCCGGTATGTGGGGACGAAAAACAACCAAAAACCAAAAAATTTTTCATGACTTTCGAATGAATTATTTACTTTCGATAAACAATCACGTGATTTCATAAATATGACGTGGCACGCGTAACTACGAAGGTCAACCTGACGTCACAACATCGTGCGTACATGCTAACGCTCAAGGGACAAAGTCAGCGCATTCCAGTTTTGATGAAAAATACAAGATCACAATAGACCAAACGATGGAAAAGTCGTTATCTGCCAACGAGGAGCAAGCAGTTCTAGACACTGGTCTAGTCCGTTGGTGAAGATCGCATCGGGCGACGCGTTAAAAGATAAGTCTAAATTTGTGACTGTTGTCATTGAGATAACACAGTACTAAGTCCATTTCGTCTGTACAGGCATGTCTATTCTATTTTTCATGTATCTATGTTATATCTGTTTTCACCATTTGTGTTTTTGTGTTGTTCCTGCTTCGTGGGATGGTTGGGAGGAGAATAGAAACCAATTTTCATGGCTCCCTGGATGTCCAAATTGGTTTTAATCGCACTATAGGGCCGTCAGTTAATGGCACTTAACGAAGGATCCATCGACGACTTTCCGATGATTTCATCCGTTAGTATCTGCTATTAATTAACCTTGCATGTTAGATGTCTAGTCTAGTAATAACCAGTGTATTATAGTGTATTCAGTTCCAATTTTTATTCATTTCTGTAATTTGTTCGTAACTATTGCGTATTTTCTCCATCTTGCTATAATTTATTTGAATTGTTAATATATGTCCGTTCATGAGTCCTATGACGTCATTACTTTTTACAGTCAATTTTTTTTCTTGTGTTCTGTCATAGATTGAGTTCAATCTCGCCTCAGGTCAATCCGTGACCTTCCTTCTTGCTTACGGTACTTCCGCTTGTTCTACTTAGTTTGTAAATTCATTTTTAATTGTGAAAATGTCTTGTTTGCGTCTTAACATTGTTTGTACCCTTTAGTTGCATCATTGTTTTGTTTGTCCTCATGGTATATATTAATACTACATTAATAATATGATATTATATGCAATAATATACTTGTAATTTAATTTAATTAATTTTTTCTGATATTTAAGGTTAATATGGGACATTGCATAATTATGCAGTGATAGTCCAAGAAAGTAGCACTACAATTTATAAGAGATGCCTAGGGCATAATAATATAATATATATATTGACCAAATAAAATAATCTTATAGTTTACCTTTGAGGTAATAGACCCATTGTATATTATTTAATATACTTTTCTGGTACTAAGAGAGTGACTTAGTACATTGAACAATATAATTACTAGGAATCATACCCAACATTATTGGATATTAAGATTAATTGTGTGAAGTAATTACATAATAGTTAACAGATATCATAACTATTTATGATATAGTATTATTTAGATACAATATTGTTACAAAATATTGTCTATTAGTTGAACTTAGACATTAGAGTTCAGTACTATTGTGATTATTTATATTGAATATTTCTAAGTTGAGTAAGTATAATAATTACTCTGAAGCTACTATTGACTATTTTAATCAGTAATTATCAATAATTACTTACAGATAAAAGTCAAAATGCTTACTATAGACCATTTCGTTAAAATTGGTCGGGAATATGGTTATAAATCTCAAGAACTTCGTCAGTTTGCTGAGGCAGAACTGGAAAAACATGAAAGAAAAGAAGCAGAGAAAAAAGCTGCATTAAAGAAAGAGGAAGAGGAACAAAAAGCTGCATTAAAGAAAGAGGAAGAGGAACAAAAGGCTGCATTAAAGAAAGAGGAAGCAGAACGTGAGATGAAGCAAATTGACAAGGAAAATAGATTGAGAGAGATTGCTCAACGTGAAAGAGAAGAGCAAAGAGCAATCGCCAGACAGGAAGAAGAGAATAAATTGAAACGAGAGGAAATTATTTTACAACAAGAAATGGAATTGGCGCGTATTAAATTGGAGACAGCAAGATTACAAGCACAAAGTGCTGATGCAAACCAGAATAATAACGCACAAAATGGATCATCATCCAGCCAAACTAAACATTTCTACAACTTTAAATTACCCACTCTCAACTTGAACGTGGACGACCTTTCATCGTTCCTGTCACGTTTTGAACAGACTTGCAAAACTAACCATTTGCCTGAAGAGTCATGGGTACTCAAGTTAAATGAATTCTTGGTTGGAGAACCATTGACGGCTTCTCAAAATGCTGACCCATCAATAGCAAATAACTACGGTGCTATTAAGTCCTTGCTTTTACGAAGGTTTCACCTGGACGAGGAACACTGTAGGTTGAAATTTAAGGGAATTTTACCTGAATCTCCAAAAGATTTTGCAGGATTCATTGCGAACATACGCAATACATTTAATAGATGGGTTGAACTGGCAGAAGTCAACAAATCATACGACAAATTAGTTGATTTACTACTACGGGATAAGGTATTATCTTCGGTTAGCCAGCCATTTTTTGCATATTTGCAGGAGCGTAAACCAGGTACTATGGACGAGTTAGAAAAAATTTCTTTAAACTACTGTTCGGCACATCCGAATGCAACCATTTCTAACTCCTCATTAAGAGAACCTCTACCTGTGGCGTCTAATATGGCCTACAATCATAATAACAAACAAAGACATCACAGTGTAGACAGAAGCAGGTTCCAAAGAAATCACAATGTTAACTTTCAGAAGGGACATAATAATGATTTCAACAATAAAAATGAGTTCAACAGAGGTAGATCACGAGATAGAAATTATTCACCTCAAACAAACTACCACAATGGTCAACATAACACTAATTATAATCGATCACATACTCCCAATAATAATAGTAACTGGAATGGTAATAATCATGGCTCGAGACATCGAGATAATAGTTACTATAGAGGACGACGAGATAATTCTAACAATTATACTCGGAATCGATCTCATTCTCGGGGATCATCTCATTACAACCATAATACAGGGGCGGCAGTTACAAATAATACTACCCCTATAGCTCAGGTCCCACTTGACAATAATACAACACAGTCTTCTGCTGCATGTTTTGCTATTAATTATAATGTGGCAAATAGTTGCCAAGATTGTAATACTATTTTTCAGAAGGCCAAGGAAACGGTGCTGAATTGTGGACACCTTCATACAGCAGTTGGTCTTTCAGCGAACGATGGCAAGGGTACCCTGATGTTCAATAGAGGATTAGTCAATGGTACGGTGGTCTCAGTTTTAAAAGACTCTGGATCAACAACCATTGGAGTTCGGCAGTCTTTGGTACATCCTAGCTATGCAACAGGGGACTATGTCCGTTGCATGACATTCGGGGGTACTATTGAGTACTACCCCACTGCCATAGTACATGTTAATACACCATTTTTTTCAGGTAATGTCAAGGTGTGCATGCTACAGAATCCATCAGCTGATCTTACATTAGGACGCATACATGGGAGTAAAGATTGCACTCCTAAAGAAATTAATGATTGGGAAAAAAAAAATTTGCATTCTTTTAGCAACGCTAACGCTGTTGTTGATATGGCTACACTTCGTGCCAACAACATAAATACATGTGGCACAGCAGTTTCCAACTTCACTCTCAGTACTATCCTGGAAATTGATGAAGATGATAGATCTATTGGACAACATACTAAGGATATAACTGATCCTAATAAAACTGTTGACGTTGTCAACATTGACAAAAACATTATGAGGAAGAATAATAGGTTAAATAATAATGCTGGACTTAAAAGGAAACATAAAGTTAACACAAATAATTATGATGAAAAAGTTTTTACTTTGCCCAGCAAAGACATGTCTACGACATGTAGGAAACTTAATACCTTTGGTGATGATAGGTATCATCCTCAGTCCAGTCAGGATGATACGACATCCAACAGAAAGACAATGTCGGTGTTGAAAGGGAAGGTTAATTCTTTGACAAAGAATACATATCATCATTGTCCACTATTTCGTGACAATGATACTACATATATTGGGAAAAGTGCGTATTCTCGCACAGTGTTAGTGCGAAATCTGCCGCAGGATACTACATGGCAGGCACTTAGAATTTTTTTTGATTATACAGCAAACGTTAAGTTTGTTCGTCTTCTGCCATCATGCAATGGGCAGAATAGACAGGCGATGGTTACATTTCGTAACAATCGAGACGCTCGTTGGGTAATCGAGCGTGATAATGGTGTTTATTTTCATCACCGTTATCTAAAGTTACAATTAGTACATGATTCTGCGCCACGCAGATAATGGTGTACGCTCACCCTTTTGTCTTATTTCTTGATGACTCAGCTCTAGTCAGTCATCATTTCTTTTCCTTATTGGTCATTTATTCTTATACGTCTTAGATATCAAGGGACACAAAAAGATATTTCATATTAACATGCTCAAGCAATTTCATACACGTCCTGAACACTTACAGTCAATTTTTCATGAACTAGATGACAACACAGTATCTACTTGTTATTATTCTAACTTATCTGTCATCCAGGAAGAAGAATCTTCTTTTCCTGAGGTACAGTTACCGTTACCGGTACCAGTAGTTCAACCTACTGAATCTTGGCGGGATGTAACCATCTCTTCAACGGTTACACCGCAACAGCGTCTACAGATTGCTAATCTATTACAATCTTATCCAGATGTATTGACCGACGTCCCGGGTCGCACATCGGCTATCAGTCATGACATTACTCTCAATGATGATACACCTATTCGTGTACATCCCTATTCTGTTCCTTTACATTTCCTTGCTAAAACTACTAAGGAACTTGAACAGATGTTGTCTCTGGGAATCATTGAGACTAGTAATTCGCCATTCTCTTCTCCATTAGTGATTGTCCGGAAGAAGGACAATAACATCAGACTATGTGTTGATTATAGAAAATTAAATGCTAAGACTATAGTTGACAGCGAACCACATCCACTTATCGACGACTTACTGCCACGTCTATCCAACGCAACTATATTTAGTAAGATAGACTTAACTAAAGGTTATTGGCAGATACCACTGACCGAAAAGGCTAAGTACTACACCGCATTTTCCACTCCACAAGGTCTATACCAGTGGAATGTGATGCCTTTTGGGCTTGTTAATGCGCCAGCTACCTTCATTCGCCTGATGCGACAAATTTTATCATGTAGACCAGACGTTATTACATATATTGACGACATATGCTTGTTTAGTTCGTCGTTTGAGGAACATGTTTCGGGACTTAGATATGTTTTCGACACTCTAAGGAATTATCATCTAACTGCTAAACCTACAAAGGTGCAAATCGCGTGTAATGAGATAACCTTTTTGGGACATATCATTGGATCGGGATATATCCGAACGTTACCTAGTACAGTCTCCAAAATTCTAAACATAGCAGTTCCTCAGACGAAGAAACAGGTCAGGAGTTTGTTAGGACTTGTTCAATATTACAGTAGATTCATACCAAACTTGTCATCCATCACGGCTGTATTGTCTTCATTGTTAAAAAAAGACATGCCGGTGAAGGTGACATGGACTGGTACATGCAATGAAACTTTCAACAAAATTATAAATTTGTTCTCGCATGAACCAATTTTAAGACTTCCCGATGCTTCCAAAAGATTTTTCTTACGAACAGATGCTAGTAACTACGGCATTGGTGCATGCCTGCTCCAGAACCATGATGGCATTTTACATCCTACCTTATATATTTCAAGAAAGCTAAAGCCGGCAGAAACAAAGTATTCCACAGTCGACAAGGAACTTTTATCTGTGATATGGGCAATAACTAAACTCGAAAAGTTCCTGCTTGGTGCTCCCTTCACCATACAGACGGACCAACGTGCTGTAGCATCCTTGCGTCGATCTAACCATAAAAGCCAGAAACTCGCCAGATATGCAATCATCCTACAGCCATTTGAATTCTCCATTGAACATATTCCTGGCACTGAAAACATTGTGGCGGATGCGTTGTCACGTAATCCTATTGACGACGAATAATCAACATTAACATTCCTAAAACATATCAACTATAAAGGAACTAACCTTGCCTTCAATTTAAACTTTATAAACACTATATGCATCACAGAATGGAACTAAAGACAATCAAGGTATACATATTGACATTCAAACTTCGTCTAACGTCCATACACGATATATGAATATTCGTCTAACAATCATGGAACAATATCTGACGACAAGTCGAACTTATTATCCTATGTGCACTTAATTCTTGGATGCTGGGATAAATGACATTTCTTTCCAACGTAAACGTTTGAACATTTTTGCCTAAAAGAATTCATCAGGATCAAGACTACGGATGGATCATCATATCCTATACTAATTAATTAGTTAACTTAACTTCTTAATTGAATTATTATCAATAAAATGAAATGTGAGAAAAAAAATGAAATGAAAGAAAAAAAAAAAAAAAAGAGAACGAAATATAAAAAGAAGAAATTATGAAAAGAGAAAATAAATCTCACACAAGTATTAGATCAATATTTTTTTTTAATGTACCTATACATTATTTAGTTAGTTAAATTAGATAGTTATTATTCACTAACACTTAACACACCCAAGTAAG
Source organism: Oreohelix idahoensis (assembly GCA_024509875.1). NCBI lineage: Eukaryota > Metazoa > Mollusca > Gastropoda > Stylommatophora > Oreohelicidae > Oreohelix > Oreohelix idahoensis. The sequence goes on along the minus strand of JAMPIV010011442.1, from coordinate 219,569 downwards.
TTAAACTTATATTCGAATTTCTTTCTATTTCTTCTCACTTATTTTGTCTTTTCTTCTCTCATAACATCGTGTTACATTAGAACCTTAATAATTTATCTCTTAGTTTAATTAATTAATTTAATGTTAATTAGTCAAATTAATTCCTATATGACATACTAATACGACAGACCTTACTTTAATTTAATTCTATCATTCACTATTAACATTGGACATTTTATTTAGTTGATATAATAATATGTATAATATTGATATATAATATGATTAATGTTAGATGACTATGACAAATAGTTAGTTGACATGACCGCGACACGGTTCTACTCAGAACATCGTCGGCCATATGTCACGATTGTGTTAAATTTTTTTTTGAAAAATTGTTAAGTCGGATAGATCTTGAAAAAAAATCTATCGATTTTTTTTCCCCCGGTGTACAGGGAATTGTTACGGTATATGATATTAACGCCGTCTGCTAAAGGTTATCAGACGTGCAATTGTAAAGGTTAAGGCATTTAATATATTGCGATAGATGTTTCAATTATTGAACGCTCCATACACGATCGATTATGACGTGTATAGCGTTGTTTGGGTCACAGTCGGTAACTAAGAAACGCTACCCTTTGTTACTTGACCGCCAAGCTGAATAGCTGCGTTTTTCTAACCTTCCAATTCAATGGCATGATATAGCCATTTTATGTGCATTTTTTGATGGATCAGGGTCAGTCCTAGAACTCTATATGAGAGGGAAATTTATGGAGGTTAGTATTTAACTAGAATTCTCAGAAGGAGAAGAATAATCGTCAAATTCGTATGAATATATTCAGACTCGCAGTCTCACTGTCGGCAGGTAGCCATGTCTAGCTGCGCGTGCATATAGCTGTGATGTTCTGACGACAATACTGCATTGTATCCTTAAACGGACATTGACACGTAAACCAGCAGTCTACGTTATTGATTAATTTATGCATGACTTATATGGACTTATGCTCTACTCCTATTTGAAATGATCATCCTGTGTGTACAACTGTGAATTAAATGTATGGACTCAATGAAATGACTTATCAAATCAATCGTATTCCAAGGTTCAAGTATTGTTCGGAATCTTCCACCCCCGCATTCGCTTAATCTTCCATCAAAGGCACGATGCACTATCACTGAATAAAAAAACCTAACATATCAAAGAAAAAACAATGGCCAGAAATTTATAATTGTTTTATTCATATCACATGGAACATTGTTCAGAGCAAACCACCTTGCAACAATTAAACAAAGTCACAAGGCTAGCCTAAGCTAACAGCTAAGGCTAACACCACAGACCTGAGAAGTTACAGCAGGAGGTAAAAAACACGTCTTCACATCTCAAAAGGGTAAAGATAACACCTTCAGTTGGACACTAGCATTGAGCTACTGTCTCAAGCTCTCTCTCTCTGTCGTTGTTGTTGTTGTTGTTGTTGTTGTTGTTGTTGTTGTTGTTTTCGTCTATTATGCTGCTGTAATACCCTGTTCAACCTGAAAGTTTGGTTATAATTGGGGTATATAGGGTGTTATCGTCTTCACTGGTATCTCGTTCGTAGTCCTGGAGGTGATCGGTCCTGAAAAGGACCACTAGCTGGCTGTCTGGGTTCCTCTTTGTCCGTTTGTGGTGCCGTATCGCGCTCATGGTGTTTTTTATGTCCTGCCTCAACTATCTGGCTCGTTTTGTTTTGTGTGTTTCTACGCTCATAGTTTCTGTTTCTTTTGTCTTCTTGCTCTCCTGTATCTGTGACAGTGCTTTTTCAATTATCGTAGGTAGTAGCTGTTCTAGCGTTTCTTGGATGATTTCTTTTACTGCTTGGTTGTTCGTTTTAGTTTCTCGCGTGCTGTTTGATGATATTTCCTCAATGGCTATTCTTTCTGCTTCTATTCTTTTGAGTATTTTTGTGTTTTCTTCTGTCAGCTCTTTCAGTTTCTTGACATCTGTTTCTACTTGTTGCTGGATTCTTTTCATTTCTTCCATCACGTGTTTTATGTTCTGCATGTTTATCGCATCTTCTCCACTGTCGGTTGGTTCTTCGGCGGCCTGCTTGCTGTTTTTTTCGATTCGCAGCTTCATTTTCATTTCTCTGACTTCAGCGGTCAGCTTGTGTAACTGTCGTCTGTCTATCGTGCGTTGTTTTTCTGCAACATCCGCAGCCACTCTGTGTTTTGCCTCCTTGAAGGGAATGTTTTTGGAAACCGCTTCCTTCAGGATGCTCTTGGTTTCCTGGAACATCGGGCAGCCTCGGTATCTAGCCCCATGGTTTCCGAGGCAGTTTGCACATGTGCGGTTTGAGTTTATTGTTTTGTAGTTGTTGTCCTCCTTCGCCTTGGGACAATCGCGGTATAGGTGGCCACCCGCACAATATCGACAGACTGCATCCCTCCTGCACGTCTTTTTTGTGTGCGAGAACTGCTGGCAGTTGGAGCACTGCATCACCGGAGGGATATAGGCTTCTGTCTTTTTGGTTGTGGTTTCGAGCATCAGTCTCTCGGGTCTTGTCGATCCTTCTATCGTAACTATCATCAGATTGGTATCTTTCTTGGCCCAGGTTTTTAGTCTCTCGACCTGCTTGATTTTTAGATTTGCGTTTTCATCCTGAAGGCGTCTGTGGACCTCGGCTTCAGAACAACTGGTATCCACCCCTCTGATGACCAACTTCTTTGTTGTTATGTATTTCTCCACCACCACTTTTATTTGGTGGGGCAACTGGACTTCTTTTGGACCGGATTCCAGTTCGATCATCAGCGAGGTGGTTTTGTCTGTTTTATTGAGTGAAAGCACGACTCCCTTTTCGTGCCTCCCTACTTTAGCGATACCTCTTCTTCCAGTTATCACCTCGAGGATGTTGATCACTTTGTTGTCGGGTAGGGCCCTGAGAGAGGCCTCGCTTCCTGACGTCTGGGTGATCTTTACGATTCTCTCCCGTATCGTTTCTGCGTTATTGGTCCCTTTGGTGTTTGATCTTTGTTAACCTCCACAGTCTTGGCTCGAATCTTTCTCCCGTTTTTGGTTATAAGGTGTTATATCTTGCTTCTGGGCTCTTGGGTTGTCTGCTGTTGTTTCCTTAGGACCAGGAATGGTAGCTTGCTTCTCAGTGTTTTCGATGTTCAGCACTCCTGGGTCTACTTCTACTATCGCTTCTTGAAGAGCGAGCCTAAGGAACTCGTCTCCGTCGTCAATTCTTCGAAGTGTATCTATATTGGTCTCTTCGATATCTTCCTCTTGTATCTGTCTTTGCTGAGGAGCTGTCTCTGTCAGTTCTTTTGTGGTGCTTGCAGGTGGGTCGGCTGTCATCTCGGCATCGTGTGGTGGTGTCAACGGTATTTGGTGCAGCATCTCTGTGGTAGATAGGGTTTCTGCTGACGATTCGGGTATGTGCGGTGGTGGCCCCATGGATTCAGGCTCCTGTCTTCTTTTCTCTCGTCTTTCCTGCATCTGCTTTATCTGTTGATGCGCTCTCAACATGTCTTTATATTCTGGGTCTACATAATATTGGCCAGAGACGTGTGCTTCTGCCCTTTTCTGTATTCTTTCCGTCATCTGCTCCAACTGTTGTAACGCTCTCAATATTTCTTTACGTTCTGGGTCTTCATCATCATCTACTTCCACGCTAGCACTTGGGGCCGCACTGCTTTCCGGCAATCTGCTCTTGCCCTTTTCCTTCGAAGCTTCGGGTCGCTCATCGGTTGTAGTATCAACGGTTGCTTTGTTTGTCTTCTGAGAAGGACTGGCCACGAAGTTGGTAGTTGGAGTATTCTTGCTCTCTGGTTGACTCTGTTTGTTCTTCGTAGGTTCTTGTTTGATGCTGCTGACAAGTGTTTGAGGGCTTCTGTACACTTTCCTCTTTTTCGCTTGTGGCTTGGTACGACCCATTTTAGTGAGTTCCGATGGCTGTGTTCGTCCTGAAAAGGACGCTCGTTTTAGTATAGTGCTGTCTTCACGATCTCGAATAATCCTGAAGGAAAAATCTTCTCTGTCTCTAAGATGCATCAGTTTTTATACTTGTCTGGTGCTATGGCTTGCCAGAGGAAGTATTTCTGATTGGAATTAAGACCGGAAACCTTCTAATGATTGGTCTTGGGGGCTAGTGGACTGTTGAAATAATCTTTAACCTAACTAACTACGAATCCTCTAGTCTAAAATTATTGTTTCTATGTGATGATGACCAACCATTGTTTAAAGTTCTCTCTAATCTAAATGTTTTCCGGTCTGACTTGTATGGAGGCCACACAAGGTTTGATGACATCATGGGTTCATGTGTGTCATGACTGATGATGTCATTGATTCTTGACTAGTGGTTTATTTATCTAACTAGTCATTCATAAAATACTTTACTACAAGGCTAACAGTTGTAGCTACTTAATAGTCTACCCTGTTACAACGTATTCCTCATGACTTTCATTTATGTCTCCTGTTTTCTTCTTTTTTTGGGTCTATATCATCTTCTCTTTACCTTTGGATTCCAGAACAAGGACTGCCTTGTAATACTATCAACATGTTGTCTCAATGTGTATCCTATCAATCACCAGCGTCATCTTATCGTCTCTTGATCCACTAACACTTGTCTGGTTCTTGTCATCAGTTTCATAGTGGTGACCTTGTCATACAATTACCCTGAGAATGGAGATGATAAATTCGTAACAAATAACCCAGCTTCTATTCAGGATTTTACTACACAAGCTGGTCATCCCACATAATAATGTGAAAACCCTTGCAAAGCACTTCAGACGGGAGCTAAATGTTTTTAACGTGACTCATTACTTAGAAATCTTTGCCTTATTTGGAGGAAACTGTTGAGAGAAACCAGACAAGATGCTTACCAAATGAGGAGATAAACATAGTTCTTAAGTCATCCTCCCCCATGTCTTTATCCTGGGATCCATCAGTTTTATTACTGAATCGACTATTTCAGCTATCGTTGCTTTAGTAATAATTCCCATTTTTAGACGGATGAATAACATAGTTTTTGTAGAGGAACACAGAAAAACATGGTCTTGTATAACACATGGGGAAATTGGTCTAATTAGTTTAGGGATGGGGTAGGCTACTGATCGATCATGTCTGCCGGTAGATCCCACGCATCACTTGGTACATCTTTCGGTTATGGAAGGGGAGAAAAAAATGAAGAATTTTTAACCTAGGTAAACTTCGGATTAGCACTCTCTCACCGGAAAGTAAAATCGTAATGTCCCCAGATTTAAAGATACTTTCACTGCATTCCGAGTCAAATCTCGCAAGTTAGCTTACTATAATTCATTTTATTCGTGAACTGTATTATAACTCATTTTATTCGTGAACTGTATAAGACAGAAAGCGATCTTTTCTTTGAAATAAGTTAACGTTCTGTAAAATACTTCGTTTTAATTGTCCACCTCTTTGTTAATGAGATTACAGGAAGCTGTTCGCGCGACAGAAAGAAAAATTACAAATCGACTACTTATTCCAAGTTCCAGATACAATAAAACAGGAAAACAGACCTGACTTTATTAAGGCAGATATTTAGACAGCTGAATATTCGTAAAGTAGATCCATACACTTCTCTGATTACCTAAAGCTGGTTTAGGGAGGTAAATGCTTTCATACGAAGACAAGACAAGACAACAAATACAGTATGAGAATGGAGGTAGAGGCAGTACTGCAGCCTTAAGGTGGCTAACTGAAACTTCATTAACAAAGGCAGTAATTGTGTCAGACTCTCAGTCTATGTTTCGAAAGGTTCAAAATGGTAGACTAAGACATGAATGGAAAACTTTCATAGCAGCTTCGAATCTGCAGGAGCTAGCGTGGATCTGCTGTCCTGGTCATGCAGGGGTACGCGGTAATGAGAGAGCTGACAGATTAGCATCAATAGCACGCACAGTGGAGACACTGTATTTCGATAAAGGAGAGAAGAGATACTGTGACGAAACCATTCATGCAATTTTTAACACTTTCATCCACTCCGGCAGTACTACTTCATTTCTTCATTTTTCTCACTCTTAGTCTCATTATTTGGCATTTTTATCGCCTTTACATTCTTTTTGCTGTGACCACTCCACAGATTTATTTACGTTTCGCCAGGTGAACTGTGTTATTATCGTAACAATACCCATTCGTTAGACCGGTCAGTGGATTATACGCTATCAATTCAATCAGTCTGACCACCTTTTGATAGCGACGGGTCCTGTTTACCCCAGACGGTCTAGCCCGATCGACATAAAGAAAGGCCAGATTTGATGTCTGCGAAATCAGTCTGGGGGATTCACACCCACGGGTGATAATGAGATAATCGTTTCCTCTGGGCCTGTCTCGGTATCAATATCTCGGTACCGATAACCTGTCTGTGGAAGACAATATTTGAAGGTAGCATCTGGACATCAAATAAGTTCCCAGATTTGTTTGTGAGTTGGAGAAAATATTACCGCATTATTTGAAAGAGGTCACGCGATGGTATTTTAAAATATAATATTTTAAATACGTGTGGGGTATTTTGAATTAAAACACCCAAACCCAGTGCTAAAGAGCTTACCATTGGTTTGATTTGAGAAGCCGGAATAAACAAAGAACCTCATTGGAAAATTCGGCGGAAGTACCATCCGAGATTTGAACTGGAAATTGAGAATATAATATAGCGAAAAGCGGAGTCACAGATCAGACAGCCTCGCAGCTTTAAGCTAGCAACTCCCAAAAGCCAGAAAGAGAAGGATTGTACAAAGGATTCCAAACTTAAAAGTGACAGATAGAAAGTATTTGGGCAACTTAAAAAAAGTAAACCCGCATTTTAAAACGAAGTCTGGATACCTAAGGAATCAGATCATCCGTCATAAGAGGAATTAGAAAGTTTCCCAGACCAAGTGATTCACAGAACACCCGTCATAAGAGGAATTACTATAATTTCCCAGACAAGTGATTCACAGAACACCCGTCATAAGAAGAATTACTATAATTTCCCAGACCAAGTGATTAGCAGAACACCCGTCATAAGAGGAATTAATAAAATTTCCAGACCAAGTGATTCGAGAGCATATAACCTAAATTACTCGTGCCCATTCTAACCTGTGCGAGGAGATCGTAGATTCCCAAATTTGTGGGGTAAGTGTAACATTATTTTACAAATGTGAATTTGACATGTTTTTCTTGCTAGGTGGTTATATATGAGACTGGCAACCTCAACATATGAAAATAGATTATTCTTGAACCACTGCAGCAAGCACTAGTGATTGTTTCTGGTTAGTCGTGCGGAAAACCGACAGCAGAGGTGACCCCAGACTCCGACTGGAGCAGTGATGAGTGATGATTACATCACATGTGCCTCAAGTGTATCATATCATTTTGTGAGATATATGTAACTTGTTAATCTTAGTTCAGGCACAAATCATTGTTCGCGCTGTCCACACACTTTTTCCCAGTTTAATACCCAGAAGAATATTGGTGATTTTAATTATCTTCCCTGTTAAGCTTCCAACTCAGTGTACTTAGCAGAGGCATTGGTTCTTTCTATTTTGTCTAAAAAGTTCGTGGTTACAAGCTTACAGACTGTTTGAAGTATTAACGTTACTACGCCGCTAGTTTTTTTTTTCCGTACGCCCGCTATTACTCGAGGCGAAATCTCAGGTTATTATGTCTAGCCTGAGACTGATTTTACGTGAGTATCCCTTTTTTCTTGCACAAAGATTTCGGAGGTACCCATTTGAACTTGTGTGAGAGAAGAGCATAAAAACTGACCGCCTTCATTGGACGAGTTATGTGGAGAGGTGCACTCATCACCCAAAAGAAGTGACGGAAACCACGGCGACAGGACTCACCTAGATCGGTTAAGTCATATATATATATAATTACCCTTTATCTCCCCAATGAGCATAGGCCTTCAACAAACACATATCACGTCTTCCTGTCCTGTGCCATCCGCTCAAGTTATTTCCATGTTTTCCTCATCATTTTTACCTCTGTTTCCAGTTCTCTTCTCCATGTGTTTTTTGGTCTACCTCTGCCTCTCTTTCCCCGTGGATTCCAGAACAAGGACTGCCTTTGTAATGCTATCAACAGGTTTCCTCAATGTGTGTCCTATCAATCGCCAGCGTCTTCTTCTCAACTCTTGTTCCACTGGCACGTGTTTGGTTATTGTCATCAATTCCCCATTTGTGACTTTGCCATACCATTTCAGTCCTTTTATTCTACGCAAGCACCCATTTATAACAGTCTGTAGCTTTTTGGTTGCTGTTTTTGGTGTTGTTCTCCATGTCTCAGAGCCATACAATAGGACTGACTTCACATTTGAGTTGAAGATTCGTATTTTCGTGTTGGACTTGATTTCTCTTGTTTTCCATATGTTTCCCAATGCAATGAAAGCTCCTCTTGCTTTTTGTATTCTTATTTTGATATAACTGTCTGTCCCTCCAACTTTGTCTATATTACTTCCAAGATATGTGTACGATTCTACATCTTTTAGTGGTGTTTCTTCAACCTTGTTATCATTTCTTGCATTTATTCTCATAATCTTTGTCTTTTCCCTGTGTATTTTCAGGTCCACTGGTTGTGACCTCTCATCGAGATTTTTCATTTTCTCTTGCATCTGATTATGGTTATGGGACAGAAGAGCCAAGTCATCAGCAAAATCCAGATCATCAAGCTGTTTAGTCAGATTCCACTGGATTCCATTTCTGTTGTGTGATGTCGATGTTTTCATAACCCAATCTATTGCTAGTAAGAAAATAAATGGAGACAAGAGGCATCCTTGTCTCACTCCCGTTCTAATCCTAACGGTTCTGAAAGTTGTCCTTCATGAAGAACTCTGCATGTCATGTCTTCATAGGTCTTCTTAATTAAGTTAAGGATCTTCATGGGAACTCCATAATGCCTCATCAATTTCCAAAGTGGTTCTCTGTCTACACTGTCAAATGCCTTTTCATAGTCCACGAATCCGATGTATAGCGGTGAATTCCATTCCAGACTTTGTTCAACTATTATTCTCAATGTGGCTATCTGGTCTGTACAGGATCTGTTTTGACGAAAACCTGCTTGTTCATCTCTCAGTTGCTTGTCTATGGACTCTTTTAATCTCTCAGGGATGATTCTGTTTAATACTTTTCCTGGCACTGATAGTAACATTATTCCTCTATAATTTGTGCACTCTTGTAAATTTTCCCTTCTTAGGCAACTTGACCAGATAACCTTCCTTCCATTCTGCTGGTATTCCTCTCTCTCTCTCTCCCAGACTTTGCCAAGTAGTTTGTATAATATCTCTGTAGAGGTATCAATATCTGTTTTGATGGCCTCTGCTGGAATGCAATCTGGACCAGCTGCTTTTCCATCTTTCAGAAGCTTTATGGCTTTCTTTATTTCTTCTCTACTTGGTCGTTCACAGCTGATTTGTAGCTCCTCAAGAAAGCAGATTTAAACAGAAGCAAAATATGGCATTAAACGTAAGGCTAGCAGAGATGGACCAATGAGAGGATGCATCCGTCGTGTTTATAACCAGCGAGCTACAGGAACAGTTAGCATTCACACTCTTTGACATATACTGAGGGAGACTGAGCCCCTGTGGGTTTACCAGAAGTGCAATGATGTCGATTTTGTTTAACAATAACAATAAGAACGCGACGACAAAAGGAAAGCAAAACTTCTATATAGATAGTAAATACATTCGTCTTTTATTAAATATAGCATTTTCTTATAATAACGATAGGAAACTTTGAACAGAGCTTCACAACAGGAGGCAATCTGATCATCAGACGTTGTCACCCAATTAAACAAGTATTTCGGTTCTTTTAACTCCTTTACACTCAAAATCTTCTGATTGGCAGAGTGGGTAGAGCTCTAGTCTCTCACGGCAAAGCTGCCAGATTCGATTCTCGGTATCGACAAGCTTCAGTCAAACCAGCTGTAAATGGGTACCTGACTTTGCATTTGAGTTAAGGAAGGAAAAGGCAGCGAGGAAGAGAACTGGTCTTCCCCACCTCTCGATGCGGGATCTACGTCCAGTATTAAACTTGGGAATAACACTGAAAATGTGGGCCCAATTGGGTCAACTAATATACAGGTATTTTTCCGTTTGCGCTGGGAATCGAATCTTCTCCAACTTGATTGCACCTTCGAAATTCACCCCTTGTTTTATCTATTCTGAAAAATATAAGCAGATGTGAAAGAAATAATATACACTAATATACACATGCATGCATATATTAGTTTCCTTTACACGGAGAAGGAGGCCATCTCATAAATTTAAAAACAAAGCGAAAAAAAAAGTAAGTTTGAATGAATAAAGGTCATATTATCTAATCTATATAGGAATGAGGTTGCTTCGAAAGGTTCAAAATGATTGGCTAAGGCATGGATGGAAAACCTCCATAAAAGCTTCGAATCTGCAGGAGCTGGTGTGGATCTACTGTCCTGGTCATGCAGGGTTATGCGATATGAGAGAGCTGACAGACTGGCATCACGAGCACCAACAGTGGGGACACTAGATATGGATAAGGGAGAGATACTGAGAACGATTAATGATCACGTGTTAGAGAATGACACTGCAATAGATGAATCATCAAGGTTAAAGCTATTGGAATTTGGCATCAAACGTCAGGCTAGCAGAGATAGACGTATGAGAGGATGCATCCGTCGTGTTTATAACCAGCGAGCTACAGGAACAGTTAGTATTCACAATCTTCGACATATACTGATGGAGACTGGGCACCTATGGGTTTGCCCGGAGTGCAATGATGTCGATTCTGTTCAACAATAACAAAGGGTTGAGGTATTGTAACAGTTCGATAAAGTAGAATATTGTTGTTCATTAGCAAAGACGGAATGTCTAAACAGAGAGAAAGCAGGACTCTGTCATACCTGAGTGAAAGGAGGGAGATTTATATTTGTGGGTAACTACCGACCTTCTCCTAAACTGGTGTAAGAGAGAAAAAATACTGTAATTAAAGTATGGACAAAATCAGACCAATACGGTTTCATTTGGTCAGTCGTGAAGCCATAAAAACGTTGGTTCCAAATTCGTGTTAAGGTCGGAATTTTCAGAATCTCAAGAGAAGCGGGAAAAGAAAACGAGAGTAATGGAGAAGATCAGAGACATATGAAGAAAACTATTCCTAAAATTTAGATTAATAAAAAGATAGTTAAAAAAAATTTGAAAATTTCAGAAAGAATAAATCAAGTAAGGATAAGTGGAAGAATGTACACAAAATGTACAGAGAGATACAAATTAAGACAGAAATGAAGATTACGAAAATAGTATCGATAAAAACACATAAAAACAGACATATTAAAACAAAATTAAAGATAAGAATCTTCAGCTCCAATGTTAAGACATTCCTAGTGTGTGGCTCTGACACATGGAGAACAACAAAGAATAACAACCGGAAAGATACAAATCTTTATAAATGAGTGCTTGCGAAAAATAGAAGGACTGAAATGATCTGACAAGATCACAAATATGGAACCGATAGAAAGAACCAGACGATTTGGTTTTTGGTTGGTTTTGGTTTATGCACTTCCTTCCTCAGATCACACAAGGAGGATCTCGGCACAGTGCACGAACTCCGTATCTGACTTAGTCGTTCCTCTTCTACCGTGAAGTGCAGAGGTTTGTAAGAGATAGCGCCGGATTATCCTGTCGGCTGTCTTCCTCCTGGCCTGGTTCCATTCTAGTCTTCCGTATCACCGGCGAGAATCCCAAAGTATGAGTATAGGAATCACAGATTTTATAAATATTTATCTGGTGGGTAGGTTTCTAATTTTAATATATTGTCAGGACAGCGGCCGTCTGACCTACTCTTTACGATTTCCAACTGCCGATGAATTTTTTTTTAACGTGCACAACATGCACACGAGACCTCTTATTTTTTCGTCCTTATCCGAGAAGGCTAAGCATCCGATCTCACTACCCAGGAGACCAGGGGGAAGGGAATATGGCATCATTAGGACTACTGGTTCTGAAAAAAATATTTCTATAAATTATATTCCCTCGACTGGGAATCGAAATTTGTACTTTTAGATTTCGAGGCGAACGCCATACCTCTTACCCACTCTGATCTCTAACCAGACGTATATCGGTAGATTTCTGAGTCCTCGCTTCACCTCAAGTTCTACTCAACCGGACGTATATAAGTAGAACTAGAGGTGAGGTGAGGACTCAGGCGCTGGATAGGACACACCTTTAAGAAACCTTTTGATAGATTTACAAGGTAGTCCTTTTTTCTGGACTCCCCAGAGTAAGAGGAAAATAGAAAGCCCGAAAACAAGCACAGAGAATGGAATTGGAGACAGGTGTAAAAGACAGAAAGAAGATACGAAAAGACCTTGAACGAATGGCACATGACGGCAAAAGCTTGACGTAAATTTGTTGAAGCCTTTGCTCCACAGGGAACTATAAGTTAACATAAATATTAACACTTGGGGTCGAAGTGGCTTAGGGGTATGCCGTCCGTCTCTAGTTCGAAAGGTAGGGGGTTCGCTCCCAGAACAGGGAGTATATTTGATGGAAATGGTTTCAGAATCAGTGGTTCCTATACTCATACTGCCCTTCCTTCTCTCTCTCTCTCATATCCCGGGTAGGGAGATCGGATGCCTAGACTTCTTGGAGAAGGGCATACAAATGGGAAGTCCCGTGTGCAAGTTGCGCACGTTACCAATCCTACAGAAGTTGGAAATCATGAAGGATTTTTTTTTTTTTAACCAGCAGCACTTGGGCTTTCAGCCCTTCGGCCCAATGACATGTCATTGCGAGGCTGGGGAACCTGAGGACTTTCCTTCCAACCCGGTCAGGAGCTTCGCTCCTTCCCATCCACAGACGGATTTATCACAGGAGCCGTTCAGGTAATTCAGTCACATTTCCGGTCGTAAACATTCCTTCAAACGCTTACGCCCGGGTTTGAACCATGAACACCTGGTCGCCAGTACAACGCCGAAGCCATTACACCAGCGCGGCTCCCAAATCAAATCATGAAGGATAGGCCATAAAGCCGCTGCCCTGGCAAAATTTAAAAATTATAAAACCTACCCACCACAAAAATATTTATAGAATTTGTGATTCCTGTATATACACATTAGGATCGTTGTCGGCGTTTCGAAGTTCGTGCACTGTGCTGAGATCCTCCTTGTATGATCTATGAGAGAAGAACGGAGCTTTTATGGAGCTGTCCGTGTGCAATGAAGATGATCCTTTAAAACCAAACCAAACCAAACATTAACACAAATATTAACACAAAATAGACAACGGATATTATTAAAAAAGACAGCAAGAGAGAAATACGGAAGCATTGAAAATGCTATCACTCTAATAACCTCATTGTCACTAAAGATAATGCTAACTGATTGCACAAATTAAAGAAAAGCTTTTACGGGCATAAATGGGTGGGACAAGAGACTGGACAGACAGACGTATTTGCTATCCAGAATATCTTGAAGTGAGAAATCAATAGGAAGGATTGTGGTTCTAATGTCTTATATAGTCGATTGTCTAGAGAGACTGTAACAACAACAACAAGAAATGAGATTACCCAATCTGGCAACCAGTGGCACTCGTTATCTGTAACAAGGCGTGCGGAGCAGGGTACCAGCTTTCTATGCCACGACATCTGATTAAGTATGGAGTTAAATATACCAATCTGTCCAGGTCACGAATTGTAGATAGCCGGACACTAGTAGGGCATAATCCAGATGTATCAGGACCTTCGGACACCATTATTAATCTTCTGAGCGTTCGATCGGCAGAGTGGTTACATTAGAGCGGGGGTCTCTCACGGCAATAGGTACCGGGTTCGAAACACGGTCGAGTCGCGCTCCAGTCGACCCAGCTGTAAATGGGTATCTTCTCTTAAGTTGGGGAAAGCAAAGGCAACAAGAAAAGGAACTGGTCACCCCCACTTACGGAAACTGTACTTAGTACAGTGTTGTCTCTAACACTTCACTCCCCTGCGGCAGTGTCTGCGATAGGATTGTCTTGACCTTTTTACTAAGACATCCTGAATAGGTCATGACCTTTCCATCTTCTCTAATAAAATGTTGTGTACGTCAGAAGTAACGCAACGCTGCCTAAGGGAGGCAATCAATACAATAAATTCCTCTTCTTCTGCGTTCAGTTTGTAGCCATGCTTAATCTGCAGGCCTGTCGCAAGGACGAAGTTCACAGTCTTTTCCAGGGCAGCGCGGCAGCCCCTTTAGCTTCTGTCTGAGCTCGGTACCCTCTGACCAGGTAGACATCTGAGAGTGTACGAAGAAGGAGAAGAAGACGTGAGGTCGGCAATTTTGGAGAATGTGTTCAGGGGTCTGGATTCCCGGCTCCACGTGGACTTTCATTCGTGTGATATATCCTGTGGCGAAAGAGATGGCCTAGTAATCTGCAGTGGCCAGTTCTTAGACGGAAAATGATGGTCTGCTGGTGTCTATGAAGCTGGTGGATTGGATCACATATGTTGTATATATCGCCTTCCTTCTTCCACTGGTAGGTGTTCTTGTTGGTGGTTTTAGCTTCTCTATAGGGCAATGGGTGGCTGAATTGTTCCACTTTACTGCCACTTCTAGTTAGAGCATCGTGTCTATCATTCCCAGTGGTTCCACAAAGGGAAGGTAACCATTGAAGGACAACCGTTGATGATCTTTTGATAATGTTAAGCTCAGATTTGATCTCATGCAGCATGTTTTTGATGCCGGCATTCGGTATTGATTTCAGTAGTGATCTTCAATCAGTGATCTCCAATCAGTGATCTTCAATCAGTGAAGGTTAGTATCATAGCTGGAGGCCGTTGTTCTGATATAGTGAGGGTTCTCAATGCTTGCAGTAGTGCCATAGGTTCTGCCCTGAAATTGGAAGAGATCTTTCAGGTTGAGAAGGGGTTACGGATGATCCTCCTGTTTATGAATCTTATAAAGAAACCTCCTCCTCCATTCTTTACTGCCCCCTGTGTGGATCAATCTCTGTATACGTGTATCAACTTCTTGGGTTGTACTTTTCTTCAATCATCTTCTAAGCCAAAGTTTTTAGTTGTGTAAGATCTAGTGGCTTTTCTTATTTCACTGACTTCTGTGATGATAGATATATTTTCATGACAGTTGTTTGCATGTTAATTGATTATGATTACAAGGAATAGGATCGAAAACAACCCCATATTCCAAGGGACTTCGGTGGTAAAGTTACTAGAACGTTTGCCTGTTAAACAAATGTTCTGCTGTCGTTTCTTTAAATTCAGCAGCCTGTCTTCAGTTTTTATAAGTGTTTTTGTCACTTATAGCCTTCACGTGTCTGTATGTGTTGACGGGCTTAAGACTCGATGGAAGTTGAAAGATGACAGAAAATTGAAAGGAAGAAATGTAATACAAAAGATATTGCGCTGTTCTCAGGACATGAGACGTGAATCGCACACCATAGTTTTTTTGCCGTTATTTCTTGGCGGGTTAATTGCTCATATAAATATATCTAAGCTATGGGATATTGCCTAATATACCCAGAAATCTGGACAAGGCAATGAGCCTAATATACCCAGAAATCCACACAAGGCAAAGAGCCTAATATGCCCAGAAATCCGAATAAGGCAAAGAGCCTAAAATAACCAGACATCTGGACAAAGCAACGAATCTAATATACCCAGACAACTGGACAAGGCAAAGAGTCTAATATAACCAGAAAATCCGGACAAATAAACGAGTCTAATATACCCAGAAATCCGGACATGGCAACAAGCCTTATATACCAGACCAGTCTAGCAGGGCATGAGCTGCTTATCGCAGGAAATCCGAACGATGTCTTAAACATTCTCTGTTAGAATTTCTGGACCAGGGCACATCCCTTCCGTGTCAGGAAATCTAGAAGGTGGAAGCAGAATGTCAGAAATGGAATAGTTTGATGTAGATGTTAAAATATGAAAGAGTGGGTATGACGTTTTCTCCTGGAGGCCAAATTCTTCGTCTCCAAATACGATGCCGGCAGGCGAAGGCGATCGTGTCTCTCCACAACTTTCTGTATCCAGTACTATTTATCAGTTCTGTTGCTGACCTCTTTCAATGCCACGATGTCCAGTATTTTGTTTCATTGTTGCAATCTTTCTCTCTTTTCCTTCAATATTTCTTCTTGTCTTTATATATTCCAGCTTTCTACTTCTCACTGACTTCTAATCCAGGTCGTTTCAGGCTTCATTATCTAGCTTTTAAATGGCATCTGATTCTGCTCTTGGGTTAGGAAAGGCAAAGGCAGTAAAAAGGGCAACCGGCTGACCCACCTCGTAATACTAGGATGTAGTATAGTTCCTAAAATTTACCTGCAATAATATCTGCAATGGGTCTACCTTTCACATTTTTAACAGAAAAAGCTCTTGTCCAAAAGTATATCAGGCAGTTGTCTAGAATAGAAGGTACACTGACGATTTGTGTCGAGGTCTGTAATCATCACAGTGGATGATCATCGCTTTCTAATTCTCTCATTTTTTTTCCTATCTATTCCTCCCAATTACCTCTCTATTATTTTAACTGGTCTTCTATATCTTCTCTCGTTTCCTATTTCTCTTTCCTGCTTTCTCCCATTTTTAACTTCTTATTCCCCATTTATTTATTTCGGTCATTATCTCCCTTTCTCTGTCTTTGTGTTGTTGTTGTTGTTTTTTTTTTTTCTTTTCTTTTCTATCTTCTTCACCGCCCTAGCTCGTATATCTCTGTCTCCGCATTACTCTTTCATCAATCATCACACAAATATATTTTATGACCAAAAAAAAAACGAATCGTCATTAACTGCAATCCCGACTTCCACTTTTAACCCACGCTCAGTCTTCATTGTTTTCACTTGATCCTTTTAACGACATATTTTCTCCCTGAGAATATTCCGGACCATGGCTCGGTTGCTTCCTGCCGTTTCCACCTGCTATTTAATATTTAACGCTAGATCTCCGAGTTTCTCGCGCGATCAGTGCCGACGCGTAGTACCCGAGGGAAGAGCGGCACCTCTGTCTCTGACGAGAGCTGTTTTTAGTGCGCAATGTGTCTGTACTTTTCGCTTGTCATGTTTCTTCATACATTATTCTTCCCTTTAGTTTCCTTTTTTTTTTTTTTTTTGGCACTGGAAGCGCCTGTTAGTTACTTTTCTTATATTTGAAAAGGGGGAGAAAAACATTAATAAGGGCAGTAACAAACAGAGAAAGGGAGATAATGAACGAAATAAATAAATGGCAGAATACATGCTGTAATACATCACTTATCACCCTTTAGGTTCCCAAAGAGCAAAAGCCATCAACAAACTTATTCAGCTGATGTCACGTGACAGGAAGAATTGGCATGTTTCCCTTGTCGTCTTATTCCTTTCTTCATAACTGTCTCCAGTTCTCTTCTCCGTGTGTTCTTTGACCTCTCTCTACCTCTCTTTCCCTGTTCATTCCAAAACAAGTACTGCCTTGTGATATTATCAACAGGTTTCCTGAGTGTGCGTCCTATCTATCGACAGCGTATTCTTCTCATCTCTTCTTCCATTGCCGCTTGTCTGGTTCAAGTCATCAGTTCCACGTTAGTCATCGTGTCCTACCTTCAGTAGCGCAATAGGTTATGAGGTTATGCCATCAGAGGGAGCGAACGCTTAAATAAAAAGACGTCTCCTTCTCATCTCTGGTTAAATTAGCTCTCGTGTCATCAGTTCTTTGATCGCATCTCTTGTTACATTGGCTCTCGTGTCATCAGTTCTTTGATCGCATCTCTTGTTACATTGGCTCTCGTGTCATCGGTTCTTTGATCGCATCTCTTGTTACATTGGATCTCATGTCAATAGTTCTTTGATATCATCGCTTGTTACATTGGCACTCGTGTCATCAGTTCTTTGATCGCATCTCTTGTTACATTGACTCTCGTGTCATCAGTTCTTTGATCGCATCTCTTGTTACATTGGCTCTCGTGTCAATAGTTCTTTGATCTCATCGCTTGTTACACGGACACTTGTGTCATCAGTTCTATGATCTATCTCTTGTTACACTGACACTTGTGTCATCAGTTCTTTGATCTATCTCTTGTTACACTGACACTTGTGTCAATAGTTCTTTGATCTCATCGCTTGTTACGCGGACACTTGTGTCATCAGTTCTATGATCTATCTCTTGTTACACTTGTCGTGAATTATTCTAATCCCCATATATAAATTAAAACGTAAATGCAAAGCCTAACAAATAAATTTAATAAAAGGAAAGAAGAATGGTAAAGAACAGTGCTGTCACAATGACTGTACTCGAAATCCCCCTTGTTTTCTACTTCGTCGGCAAATTGTAACGCTTTCACGTTGATAGTAAAAGCCTACTGTGTCGCTGCACGCTTTCTTCAATGAAACGTGTACTGTATTTCTTGGGAAAACCTTGAGATACGCAAGCTGCTCAATGACTTAAATTTAATATTTCATTCATTCCATTTTATACACGGCGTAACTAAAAGACAGATGGACTAAAGGATAGAGAGAAGGGAGAGGCAGAAAGCAGGGACACGTGCAACACTAAACACGCGTCGCGCGATACACAATTGCTGCCATCACGCGTGTAAGGCCACATGCACTAACTTTATTTCAATTCGACAGTGATAAAATTCACTACCCTTCACAGAGTTAGGTTTTAAAATCCTGAAAAACGCTTATTGGGAAAGATGACATTAGATGGGTTTACGTTTGAAAACATGACAGTACCCAGACACCACATGGGGATTGAAGTGAACAGGAGGTGGTAGAAAATGCACATTTTGAACGCAGCCACCTAGCTCCCTTAAATTCGTATATTTGGGTTCCTTAGGGTTTGCTGACAAAGAATATGTAAAACGTTACGCAAATAGTCTAGGAATTACCAAGTTATGGCCAAAATAAAATAGTGGGGGTGCCTGACAGCATGAAATCATTTCTGCTCATAAAATTTTTTTTATAACGTGTTTGAAAAAACATTACGTTACGGAAATAGCCTACCATGTTAACTCCTATGTGATTGGAGCGCAACAAATGAAAGACTAAACACGATTGGTCGGACTATAAATACTATCTTGTGTTGTCAGGGGAAACGTGAGAAAGGGGTACTTTTTTGAAAAGATGTGTAGACGTGGTGTGATTGGGTAGAGCTGCGAATATACACAATTCAGAGCGTCTGTTCATTGCCACATCTTGTAATAAACCTACTAAGAAGCAGTGCGTTGAGCACCAGTGTATATTTTTTATAAAATAAAGCCTGGGACATCGGCAGATCGGAGTTGTGCTATATTCATTGCCAGTCAACGAAACTGTTTATTATTATTTCCATGAATTGTGGTAAGCTTGAAATATTCAATATCTTTTAATGAAAATTGAATGTAAATTGATAAATTATGTCTGTATATATATATGTGTGGTTCAGTAGCGAATATGATGTAAAGCCTATAGTGCTCCAGCCTGAACAGAAGGTGTCGGAGGAAAGTAAAACTGCATGGAATGGCCAAACAGTACACTGACACCTAGATTATTAACTAGAAAGAAATAATGCTGGAATTGCAGAGGCGTAGTAACCATTAGGGAGGGAAATACTGGTATAAAGTATTTCAGATGAAGCTGACAGTTGGCCAAACGCTCTGAACTCAATGTTTGTGATGTATTGTGCTCAGTGTAGAAATGGAGTATAAATTAGTTCTGACGTAGAAGGTACAACCTTCTTGTTTCAGGGACCGTGGTCTTAAAGTTATTGAGCAGCACCTGGTCAGAGCTTTGCTGAAGCCAGAGGTGGACAGCATACTCCTTGGTCCATATAGCATCCAGTGGGGTGGCTCCAGAACTCATTTAAGTAAACGAGCAGAGGAGTCTTTTACTGCAGTCATCACGCAAGATAAGAGAGTGTGGCCATGGAGCTCAACATTATGTACCCCCATCTTAAAATGACATTATAAACTAAAATTAAGAGGGGAATTTAATTGTTTTAATACCAGGAACTGGGAACATCTCCAATACTAGTGTGGTGAAGTGGGATGTTATAAATACTTATAGGGAACTTAGTGTACTGACTGAGATCAGCTGTGAAGGTATCTATATCTATTAAGAGTAGTGTATTATAGATAACCTTACTTGCTACCACATATCTATATATCTCAGTCAGAATTATTCTGGAATAGTGTGATGCTACGTTATGTGTCTAGGGTATGTGTATGATGAAGTGTAAGTCACAACAACAGACAGATAAACAATTTAATTTAATCCACTACTCTTGACAATACTGTGACACTCACATACATATAACACTCTACAAAGATATCTTAAAAGAGTCACTGATAAACTTTCAAATAACAATATGTATTCATTACTGGCATGAATGAATATGTGTCCTGATTCAACTACAAGGGAACCAGGAATCACAATCAATTTAAATTACAAGTTATGTACAGAATGTATTTAATATGAATATTGTAGTGACATATATTATTACAAATGTTCTATGTGTGTGTCAGTTGTGTAGTAGTAAAATGAGGTAATACTGGTTTTGTTTTGTTCAAGCTCTGTTGGTATTTGTCATCATGACTTCAATAGTTTGTCTTTAGGGACTAGTATTGGAGATGTTCACAGTTCCTGATTTTAAGACAAGTAAATTCCCCTCTTAATGTTAATTTTACAAAGTCAGTTCAAGATGAGGGGACATAATGTTGAGCTCAGCTGGCCAAGTTAGCTTATCTGGCGTGATGGCGGCAGGAAAGGACTCCTCTGCTCGAATTCTCCTCTGGGCTCTGGAGACACCTCACTGATAGCTAAAAGGACCAAGGAGTATGCTGTCCGACACTGGATTCAGCAAAGCTCTGACCAGGTGCTGCTCAGTACCATCAAGACCACTGTCCCTGAAATCAAGAAGGATGTACCTTCTACTTCATAACTAATTTATATTTTCTTTTTACACTGATCACAATACATCACAAACATTGCGTTCAGAGCGTTAGGCCAACAGTCAGCTTCATCTGAAATACTTTATACCAGCATTACCATCCTTAATGGTCACTACGCCTCTGCACTTCCAGCATTATTTCTGTCTAATCAATCATCCAGGTGTCAGTGTACTATTTGGCCATTCCATGCCGTTTTACTACCCTCCGACACCCTCTGTTCAGGCTGGAGCATTACAGGCTTTACCTCACATTTGCCACTGAACTACACATATATATACAGGCATAAATCAACAATTCACATTCAATTTTCATTAAAAGATATTGAATGGTTCAAGCTTACCACAATTCATACGAATAAACACAGATACGTTGATTAGCAATGAATTCTGGCACAAACTGGCACAAATTCCCATCTGCTTATCTTCCAGGCTTTTATTGAGCAAAATATATGCTGGCTTCAACGCACTGATGCTTTATCAAGCTATTTTAAACAAGTGGTTTCGAACTAACGCTCCCAAGTGTGTATATCAGCGAGTCTGACCAATGAGCCCCGTTTCGACAAGTGTTTGAAAAAATGTTACCTTTCCCCGTTTCCCCTAACAACCAAGATAGTATTTATAGCTCGACCAATCGTGGTTAGGCTTTCATTTGTTGCGCTCCAATCAATTTGGAGTTTACATGGTAGGCTATTTATGTAACGTAAGGTTTTTTTCAAACACGTTATAAAAAATTTTATGAGCAGAAATGATTTCATGCTGTCAGGCAGCCTCACTATTTTATTTTGGGTATAATTTATTAATTCCTGGACTATTGGCGTAACGTTTTACATATTATTTGTCAGCAAGCCCTAAGGAACCCAATTTTCCCACTTTAAAAGAGCTACGTGGCTGCGTTCAAAATATGTATTTTCTACCTCCTGTTTCGAAGATATGCTGTCTGGGTACTGTTATGTTTTCAACCGTAAACCCATCTATTGTTATCTTTTCTAATAAGAGTTTTTTATGATTTATAAACCTAACTCTGGGAAAGGGTAGTGTATTTTATCACTGTCCGTCTGAAAAAAAATTAGTGCATGTAGACTTACACGCGTGATGCATGCGTTCCTGATTTCCAGCCCTCCCCTCTCTCTTTATCCTTTTGTCCATCTGTTCGTTCGTTTTGGTAACGCAGTATAATTAATGTTAGGATTAATTTAGGTCATTACGCAGTACGTCTCAATGTTTTTCTTAGAAATGCAGCACACGTTTCATTGAAGAAGGCGGGTAATAATACAGTAAGCTTTTATATCAACGTGAAAGCGTTACAATTTGCAGACGAAGCAGAAAACAAGGGGGATTTCGAGTACATTCTTTGTGACAGCACTGTTATTTTACCATTGCTCTTCTCTTTATTAATTTTATTTGTTAGGCTTCATATTTACCTAATAATTTATATATGTGGATTAGAATATTTCATGACAACTAGTTCCAATAGAACAAACTATTGAAGTCATGATGACAAATACCAACAGAGCTTGAACAAAACAAAACCAGTATTACCTCATATTACCACTACACAACTGACACACATAGGATACCATTAATAATATATGTCACTACATGAATCATATTAATAAATTCTGTGCATATAACTTGTAATTAAAATTGATTGTGATTCCTGGTTCCCTTTGTATTTGAATCAGGACACATATACATTCATGACAGCAATGAATACATATTGTTATTTGAAAAGTTATCAGTGACTCCTTTAAGATATCCTCTTAGAGTGTTTTATGTATGTGAGTGTCACAGTGTTGTCAAGTGTGGTGGAATAAATTAAATTGTTTATCTGTCTGTTGTTGTTATGACTTACACTTCATCATACACATACCCTAGACATATAACGTAGTCATCACACTATTCCAGAATAATTCTGACTGAGGTATACATATGTGGCAGTAAGTAAGGTTATCTATAATACACTACTCTTATTAGATATAGATACCTTCACAGCTGATCTCAGTCAGTACACTAAGTCCCCTATAAATATTTATAACATCCCACTTTACCACAACACTGACACTTGTGTCATCAGTTCTATGATCTATCTCTTGTTACACTGACACTTGTAGCATCCGTTCTTTGATCTATCTAATGTTACACTGACACTTGTATCATCAGTTTTATGATCTATCTCTTGTTACACAGACACTTGTGTCATCAGTTCTTTGATCTATCGCTTGTTACATTGGCACTTGTGGCAATAGTTCTTTGATCTCATCTCTTGTTACACTGACCTTGAGTCATAAGTTCTTTGATCGCATCTCTTGTTACATTGGCTCTCGTGTCAATAGTTCTTTGATAGCATCTCTTGTTACATAGCTCTCGTGTCAATAGTTCTTTGGTCGCATCTCTTGTTACATTGGCTCTCGTGAAAATAGTTCTTTGATCGCATCTCTTGTTACATTGGCTCTCGTGTCAATAGTTCTTTGATCGCATCTCTTGTTACATTGGCTCTCGTGTCCATAGTTCTTTGATCGCATCTCTTGTTACATTGGCTCTCGTGTCAATAGTTCTTTGATCTCATCGCTTGTTACACTGACACTTGCGTCATCAGTTCTATGATCTATCTCTTGTTGCACTGAAATTTGTGTCATCAGTTTTTTTTATCTATCTCTTGTTACACTGACACTTGTGTCATCAGTTCTTTGATATCGTCGCTTGTTACACTGACCTTAAGTCATCAGTTCTTTGATCTATCTCTTGTTACATTGGCTCTCGTTTCAATAGTTCTTTGATCTCATCGCTTGTTACACTGACACTTGTGTCATCAGTTCTATGATCTATCTCTTGTTACATTGACACTTGTGTCATCAGTTCTACGATCTATCTCTTGTTACACTGACACTTGTGTCATCAGTTCCTTGATCTCATAGCTTGTTGTACTGACTCTTGTTACACTGACTCTTGTGTCAGCAGTTCTATGATCTATCTTTTGTTACACTGACACTTGTGTCATCAGTTCTATGATCTATCTCTTGTTACACTGACACTTGTGTCATCAGTTCTATGATCTAACTCTTGTTACACTGACACTTGATTCATCGGTTCTATGATCTATCTCTTTTACACTGACACTTGTGTCATCAGTTCTATGATCTATCTCTTTTTACACTGACACTTGTGTCATCAGTTCTATGATCTATCTCTTGTTACACTGAAATTTTTGTCATCAGTTATTTGATCTATCTCTTGTTACACTGACACGTGTGTCATCAGTTCTTAGATCTCATCGCTTGTTACACTAACTCTTGTTACTCTGACTCTTGTGTCATCACTTTATTGATCTATCTCTTGTTACATTGGCTCTCGGTGTCAATAGTTCTTTGATCTCATCTCTTGTTACACTGACCTTGTGTCTTATTTTCTTTGATCTCATCTATTGTTACACTGACCTTGAGTCATCAGTTCTATGATCTCATCTCTTATTACCCTAGCACTCGTGTCATCAGTTCTTTGATTGTGAATAAAAGATGAATGATTGGGGAGTATAACAGTTACGAATAAGACTTTCATCTAACACAGAAGTAAGCACACTGTATAAATATTGAAGCGGTGCCAGCTTTTAACATATAATTGAACACATTGAATACTGAATCGTTGCCACCTATTAACACAGATTTAAACACAGTGAATGCTGAAGCGTTTGTCGCCGCGTGCAGAGCATGAGCGACTTTCTTGATGTTTAATAATATTGACGATAAAAAAATAGATGACATAGACTGACAATTATTTGTATTTGTTAGTGGTTTTGTTAAATAAAAGTAGATGACGAGGTTAGGACAGTACAGATATGTTATTGAAATGCGCAGTATGTCAAAAGAAATTAATGATCAGGTCGAACTCTGTGACTGCAACAGTATACGTCAACAGTGATTCTCCAAATATAGTAAATACAATAGAAGAGTCCTTCAATAAGTTAGTAGTTACTAGTGCAAATAAACTGAGAACCATTTTAATGAACTTAAATCATTAGCTAAATGCGCTTGACTAGAATCAACCGGATTCAACGTCTGTCGTGCGGAAGAATCGCGTGACAAACTAACGCAGTTGGTTGATCAGGTTAGAGAGACCAGTTAGAGGGCAATTTGCCGACTAGAGCAGACAAGATTTTGTAGAAGTAGAAACATCTTTTAGACAATTAAGAACTGCTGAAATTGTGTTAGAAACAGAACGAATAAAGAATCTCTCAATAGATAACAACTCTTCACCATTCAGCTCTAAGTCATCGGCGCCCGTCTTTATTTCCAAGGAAAGTTAAATTGATATCTAGTGCCTGCTTTACACATAACGTTTACAAGAACATTGCAACAGTTAACGAATCATTTCTTATCGACTAGCCATCGACACAGTGGTACCATACATCTCTAAGTCAGAAGGAAGATAACAATAGATCTGTAGGAAAGAGAAACTGTAACAGCTTAATTCCTCATAAAACCTGGTGTATCCATTTATTAAGGAGGAAGACAGGACAGTTCTTCATTTTGAGAAGTTATTGACTTATTTCCATGCTATTGTCAAATGTTGCTGTAACAAGAAGATGTCAGAAATGAACAGAGATTTAACACCAATAAACAGGCCTTAAAACGTTGTCCTGGATTTATTTCAACACAGTGCCTGCATATTCTGTGGTGACTTTTAAAGCTACATGTCGTCTACGCTTCAGTTGTTATCAGTTGTAACAGTAGATGTGCCTGTGATCGTTGAGGTTTTTATCCTGGTGATTGGTGATGATGTTAACCATTCGTGTTTTTGAACGTTTACCTGATATAAAGACTTTTATTACCTGCCAATAAAGAAAATATACACGACCACAAAAACTAACTCAGTAGAAACAGCTGGAGAATTAGAGTCCAGAAACTAACAAAGAAAATACATTAATACCAAAGAATAAAATTGTCAATCAATGAATAAATTCTTCTCCAACATCCAGTGCCAAGAAACGCCAATCAACACCAACAAGTAGCAGCATTCTCATCCGGAAGAACGAACCTGCTGGGTTGTCGCATATCACACAACGCTAGAGATTCCACTATATGATCGAAACACGTGCCTCGCCATTAAATGACAATTCAATACACAAAACAGTACGAAGAAACATTCTCGAACAATTGAAAATTGAAACAAATCAACAAACTTATTATCAAATAGCCAGTGGAGCTGCCACACGTTATCACCTATTAACACATAATTAAACACAGTGAATATTGTAGCGTTACCACCTATTAACACAGAATTCAACAACTACAGAAAATGACAAAAAGAAAAGAGAAGGAACAACCTGTTACCTACTAAGCGATACTCCCTCTATAACTGCTGTCTCAAAAACCCGAACTCAGATTAGCTCCAAATCTGAGTGATAACTGCTATCTGAAAAAATTGATTATGCAGCTACTTACAACTGAATTTACCTTCCTATTAGAGAAAAAAATCAGTTAGCCATTAATTACCTCTAAGTCATCAAAAACTAACTACAACTACAATCTAACTTGACCGGAAAAACATTTTCTGTGGAAAAAAAATCCTATAACTGGATCAGTTCTAATAGCTCGAAGTCTGGGGGATATTTAAAGAAAATCTATTCTCAGAACTTTCTACAGAACCAATCTTTGAATCTAGACAAGATCCCAGAATGATCCCAACAAAGATGATCCACCGGACGATGGCCGCCCACTTGTCACGAAGTGGATTTACGTTAAAGTGTTGATAAGGGTGGTTTTAGGCTGACTACTGACCACTAAAGATGATAAGCCACAATCTGGCCACTGTGAACATTTACAGGTATAAGTCCAAGTCGTTGTTAATTTGTAGCCAAGTAAGTACCACCCCTATAGACACCAGGAATATATATATAGGCTGTGGTGATGGTGTCTTGTCTGGTTGGAAGTAGGTTGCCGTGTGTGTAGGTGTGACGTAGATTCACAGTTCTACAATACAGGAGTTATGACATGTATAAGTCATAGAAATGTTATAACTGCTGGTGACGTTTCCATCATTTATTTCGGACGCCACAATGACAGATAATGATACATCCATTTCACAAAAAAGTCATGGACATGACAGTTCATAGTATTCAGCATTAATAAAGTTTCTTCATGGATCTGCATACATTCTCTAAGTTGATATAGGTAATCCTAGCTGACGATAGCCTCAGCTTCATATCATAAATATTCATAAATATCAGTACTCCTCTCTGATGCTGGCAGATCAGATGTACAAAAATAAGTCTATTACTGTCCGCACGAGAATGGCATTTCAGGAGTACAGGTCAAGCTGACCTTTATAGCATCCCTAAGTCTAACCCTCGACATAGGTGCAATCGCTGGCATAGCGAAGATCCTAGAACATAGAAATTGTTCTCTGGGCCTAGAGCGACCCGTATATATATAGATCTCAGGTATGAAGATACCTGGGGTGTAATTCCTAGTAGAAGAACCTCTCCTTTCTGTAACACACAAGCGAGCAGAGAACGACAAAATGTCAAACATCTAGGTAGATCACAGAGTTCAATAAAGGAGGGTATTACTTTGCTTCAGAATCAACACCACAAAACATACGCCTCCAGGCGTTTTTGAATCATATAGGGAAAGACCTCTGATAAGGTTGATAATGTTGGATTTTTATTCCCGTTAATGATATCCACCAAAAGATAGATATAAGTGGATGGAAGCAGACATCATCATCATCATCAGTTGATAAGATCTCTATGGTGTTGTTTGCTCCACTGTAGTGTATGGAATGTCAACTTGACCTACGCAGTGGTGTGTAGACATGGATTGAGTGTACAATGTGCGAATGATGATAAGGGTTCGTGTTGTTGACAAATGTTCTTTTCTCACACTCATGTATGACTGGAAGTCATCGACACCAACGACTGTGTACCTTTTCTAAAGTTTAATTGGACGTACACACTCGACAGCACAGATAGTGACAAATCACAGGTTGGCATAATACATCATAGTACAGTGGATAAATGGTCCTGCAATGTTATGTTACATGGGCACTCATGTAGATTAATATTATAATGGACTGTCAGTAGCCAAGCCCTCAGCATCGCCCATACATATAAATCATCTGACTTCACTGACTGAGCACGTCAGCTTATAAACAATATTTCAGATGGCTTCTAAACCTAATCTCGTTTAGCGACGATTCTCCCACATAATGTTCAGCACATATTTTTTTCATATAATAATATTGAACCGCTAATAACGGGCTCTCATGTGTAGCAGTGATCTCTGGACTAAACAAGCGATAATACGGGCATCCCCTTTCTCTTCTTGAAAGTCGCTACATGTTTTGGTTCCAAGATGGCTTCACTCGTGAACTGTCACTCACGTTTGGATGCAGATAATGAATCTGTCCTAAAGTTAGTCATTCATAAAACATTGCATTGCTCTGTAGATTTGATCATGAACAATTGACTGCATTCTACAGAATATAGTGCTGCTAGGAATCGAAGTCGTTTTCATCGAGTCAAATATATTCTCTTAGACATTCAAATCGTAACTATCGAAAATGGTGGCTTCGATCGAGAGTTCATAAGAATGTCTTTGATTACCTTGGTAGAGGAAATATGGAACTGCCATTCCTTGGCAATATGAATAAACACTGGGGTAAAGCATACACGATAGGTCTAGACGACTATCACTTTCCCCACAAATACTGAGATCACTTTTTCCCGGCGACAGGCCGACATAGGAAACACACAGTCCCTATCAGGACGAAGCCAAATCACACCACACTCTAGCGACACATCCGCCGAGTAGCCTTTGACCTCTCTAGAGACAACAGAACATATAGTTCGACTTAGATATGTAAAGATATACAGATATAAGACAGACTCGTCCTACTCAGACAAACAATACACATAAATTCAGGCCATAGATATTCTGAAGCAAGAACAATCTATTATTACCCAAACAACGAATAAATCGCAGTAAAATGGATTTATCCGCGGAGTTAGATCGAAGAGATGGCACAACTTTCAAGGGAAGTAACTCAATAATGACTTTCCCTTAAGCACAAAAAAAATTACCTATGTATAATATTGTAAGATATCAAAGACTGCACGTAACAGTCTTACCACACCTCCCGGAAAAAAAAAATGGAACTTTTTTTTTTTTTGAAATACATCTAGGAGCAACGTACAATAGGCTCACAACGCATGAATAATGCGCAGATGAAAATATCAGGAATACCTATAACGCCTAATATGAGGCTAAGTCGACTTATGGAGCGACTGGTGAGAATGTGTCTCATAAACTGAGAGAAATTATTTCTCTACAAGTATATTTTTCCAGGAAGGTGTCATCAAAGTATAATACAATTCTGGCAATTACACAATGCCTAAAAAATTCATATCAGCATTTCGTATTAGATATCTTAAATTTATAATTTATGAAGAAAAAATCATCAAAGCACAGCGGTGAATAAACATCCATGAACCGCTATGTAGTGATACAATCATTATATTATTAAATTACAAATGTGTATCTATCATGATATAGAAAAGGAACTACTATAGAACTAGACATATCAAGAAGTCTAAGCCCTAATAGTTATGTGGAATCATGTGGGCATCTTGACAGAATGTCTGCCATCACATTATCTGATCCACGAATAGCTCGCACAGAGAAATGAAAAGGTTGAAGAGCAATTGCATATCGAGTAGACCTCGAGCTCTTCAAATTCTTACTCTGTATAGCAGTAAGAGCTTTTTGGTCGGTTTCTACTATGAAATGTGCGCCTAGAAGGAATCTCTGTAGTTTGAGGATCGACCAAACCATAGCTAATAGCTCACGGTCTAAAACCGAATAATTCCTTTCTGCCGCATTAAGTTTTCTGGAAATATACATTACAGGATGCAGAGTTCCAGAGTACTCTTGCATTAGTGCCGCTCCAATCCCAGTGGATGAAGCGTCACTACGAAGAACGAATGTCTTATCTTTAGTGGGTAGCACTAAAATAGGTGGTGTTGAAAACAGTGTTTTAATCTTATCCAGAGAGCATTGGCATTCCTGAGACCAGTGGACCACATTAGGCGAACCTTTCTTTAGAAGTGTTGAGAGAGGTGCCATGATAGAGGATAGATTCTGAATGAATCTGCCATAAAATTGAATAAGACCTAACAGACTTCTCACCTGTTTTTTAGTCTTAGGGATTGAGATGTTAAGTATCTTACTAGTATTATGGTCCTCTGTCTTTAGGAAACCATGACCAACTCGGTGGCCTAGGAAAGAAATTTCGCTAAAACCAATATAGGCTTTAGAGGGTTTCGCTGTCAGGTTGTGCTCACGCAAAGTAGACAGCAATTCATCTAACCCTGAATAGTGATCTTCCCAAGTATCGCTGAAAAGACAGATGTCGTCTAGATATGCAATGACATCTGACCGATAAGATAGGATTCGGCGCATCATGCGTACGAACGTAGCTGGTGCGTTCATAAGACCGAAAGGCATAAAATTCCATTGGAACAAACCTCTAGGTGTTGAAAAAGCCGTGAGAGGTTTGGCGCGTTCAGATAAAGGAACTTGCCAATATCCTTTAGACAAATCAAGTTTAGTGAAAAAAATGAGATTTGGAGAGTCGAGTAAGTAGCTCTTCCAGTAAAGGCATAGGTTCGGCATCGAACTTCGTTACTTGATTCAATTTTCGATAGTCAACGCAAAGACGTATGTTATTGTCTTTTTTACGCACAATAACCATCGGCGAAGAATATGCAGAGGTGGATGGTTCGATTATTTTCAAATCTATCATCTCATCCAACTCTTTCTCGACCTGTGCTTGAAAATGTATAGGTATAGGATAAGGTCTAACCCTAATAGGAGTATGGTCAGTTAGAACAATGTCATGTTGAATGACATTCGTTTGTCCAGGGATGTCAGTGAGCACATCCTGAAATGTTTGCAACATAGTTGAAACTTGTCGCTGTTCTCCTAGAGACAAATCAGGAGAGACAGTAACGTTCTTCCATGATTCACTGGAATGAAGTGGGATCATTGGAAGAGGAAGATTTACATCTGAAAAACTTGTTTCCTCATCCTGTATCACGGACAGTGATGAGTAATGACCATGTTGTACTGGAGAATTGTCCGTTGCTTGGAAAATGGGTTGCAAATAATCCGGACGTTCATGGAATTCAGTAAGCATATTGATGTGGAAGGTTTTATGCTTCCCATCAATATCGACAATATAGTCGACATCGGAAATTTTCGATATTATATCGTACGGACCTTTCCAAGAAATAAGTAATCTGTTTTCCCTACAAGGTAGTAATACAAATGCTTTGTCACCAGGACAAAGTTGTCGTAAGCATCTCTTCTTATTGGCAAATTGCCTTGCCTTCTGTTTCGCAAATTCAGAAGAAGAAGTTGCTAATTTGCATGCTTCGATAATTTTTTGTCTCAACGCGATGACATATTCGTAGGATGACTTTGTGTCATCGTCAATATTGTCAGATGTTATGAGATCGTGAAGCAACGACATAGGGCCACGCGGACGCGCGCCAAAGACGAGTTCAAAGGGAGAAAATCCCGTATGTTCATTGGGTACCTCTCTGTAAGCGAAGAGGGCCGCAGGTAAAACTCTGTCCCAGTCTTGAGGATGATCCTCAGTTATCTTCCCCAGTAAGTTTTTAAGTGTTCTATTAAGGCGTTCGACCATACCATTAGACATTGGATGGTAGATACTACTTAAAGATCTATCTATCTGCAGGGTAGACATTACTTGAGACATGGTATCTGATATTAGTTGGGTGCCATGGTCTGACAATATCTCTCCGGGGAACCCCAGACGAGAAAATATAAGCCAAAGAGCATCTGCAATATCAGCAGTAGTAATGCTCTTCAGAGGAATAGCCTCTGGCCAACGTGTGCACATATCAACACACGTCAAGATAAACTGATGTCCTCTGGCAGACTTGATCTTAAATGGACCAATAATGTCTATAGCCATTTTTTTGGAACGGCCGAATAGGAATGTCCGCCGCCTGAATGGGTGCAGCATGCCGTGGACTTTTGGATTTAACTTCCTGACATACTTTACAAGATCGACAATAAATACGTATGTCCTTGTTTACCAATGGCCAAAAGAAAGCCGCAAGGACTCTTGACTTAGTACGGGAAAAACCCATGTGTCCAGCACACTGAGAGTCGTGAGCGTGCTGCAAAATTTTAACTCTCAAATTCTTGGGAACCAGGATTTGAGAATGACTTGACGTAATGGAGTCTTGAACCATACGTACAAGTACGCCATTCTTCTTTGTAATCCACGATTTGCGACTTGTGTCTTTATTCGGATCACCTTTAGTTGCAAGAATGAAGAATTTCTTCAGAGTGGGATCATCTTCTTGCTGTTTTATAAACGAGTCACGAGAAATTACCAAGGGATTATCTTGGTTATGCACTTCATTATCTTCAATAGATGAAGTTTGAGGCACATTAAGAGCCTGAGCTCTAGTGACTACAGCGTTAGCAATCTGCATGTTTTGCCTTTCCCACGTGGAAATTTGTTGCGGAGTGCATTCCTTGACTCCATGAATGCGACCGATGATGAGGTCAGCGATCGGATTCGGAAGAAGACATGCGTGTACATCTCCTGTAAAGAAAGGAGTAGCAATCCTAATGATAGCAGTAGAGTATTTCTCTAATGTGCCGCCAAATGTTACACATTTGACTACTTGTCCAGTGGCACGGGAAGGATCTACGAGTGACTGCCTAACACCAATTGTGGTGCATCCAGAATCAAATAGCACAGAGACTGGATTGTTATTCACTAAACCCTTATGTAAGACAAGAGAACCTCTTCCATCATGCGCGACTGATGCCGGAAGAGCAGGAAGAGGATGGCCACAGCTTAAAGTAGACACTGTGGTTGGCTCAAATAACGTTTTGCATTGGGGGCACTGAGATGCTCTCCCAAAATCAAAAGCGGCACATGCCATATTACTAGCATCATTATTATCTTTACTCTGTTTATAGGCTTCATGGGACTCTTGTTGTACAGAGTTTGCCTGAAAATGTGGTTTATGTCTTTTGTTTTGAGATCTACCTCGGTTATTATCACCTCTGTAGTTATTGTTACCTCTATTGTAACCCCTATTTGGGTTTGAGTCATAGTTCCCTTGGTTACCATTATCATATTCATTATAATGAGTATCTCTGTAATTATGATCTTGTTGACTCCAAGACGGATAACCCTGATAGTTTCTATAATTACTTCCTCTACGGAAATTCCTATAATTATGACCACCCCTGTGTCGAGAGCTATCAGGTCGTCTCCAGTTCTTTGAAGAAGAACCCTGAAATGATTGGTTACCTTTTTTATCAAATCTGTTTTGAGGTCCCTGAAATCTGTGTGAATAATTGGGATTGTATGGTGTTGCTGAAGCAACTGGCATACTCTCCTTAATCTTAGTGTTGCCAAAAGTCACGTCGGGGTGTGCAGTGACATATTGGGAACAATATTCTTCCATTTCTTTTAGAGATTTGGGTTTACGCTCATGTATAAATTCAAGGAAAGGTTTGTTCACACATGACATAATCTTATCTCTGAGCAACAAATCCATAAGTCCTTCATACGTTTTTTTCTGTTTTGGAAAGCTCAATCCAACGATCAACTGTGAGACGTGCCTTTGCAGTGAATTCTGAGAATTCTACACCCGTCTCAGGTACCATCGTCTTAAATAAAATGCGATAGCCTTCCTCACTTAGCTGATATTTTTTTATCAAAGCCGCCCTAATGACATCATAATTATCCTTATCTGCTTATCCTACAAGGCATAATCTAGTCAAAGATTCACCTTTCAAGTTTTCTGATAATTGATTAGCGTATTGTGATTTATCCACATTATGTGTACGACAAGAACGTTCAAATCTATCCAGCCAGAATGTAATATCGTCACTGGACTGATTGAACGGTGGAACCTTAACCTTGTAAGTAGAAGGTTTACCATTACCACTAGATGCCTGATTAACATTACTCATACTTGTCAATCTCAATTTCTCCAACTCAAATTCATGTTCTCTTATTGCTTTTTTCTCTTCAGCATCTAATCTTTTTTGTTCAGCCTCCCTGTCTAATCTTTTTTGTTCAGCTTCCCTGTCCAATCTTTTTTGTTCAGCTTCACTGTCTAATCTTTTTTGTTCAGCTTCACTGTCTAATCTTTTTTGTTCAGCTTCCCTGTCTAATCTTTTTTGTTCAGCTTCCCTGTCTAATCTTTTTTGTTCAGCTTCACTGTCTAATCTTTTTTGTTCAGCCGCAGCTTCTCTTTCTAATTTTTTTTGTTCAGCTTCAAATCTCCTTTCCTCCACCTGCATCTGCAATTTCTTTTGTTCAGCAGCAGCCTCAGCTTCTCTTTCTAATCTTTTCTCTTCCGCCATAGCTTTTCTTTCTTCTGCAGCTAATCTTTTCTCTTCTGCCATAGCTCGTCTCTCTTCTGCAGCTAATGCTTTGTCATATTGAGCAACTGCCCATTGTTCTAATTGTTGACCAGTCTTATCAAGGGCTTTCCCTTGTGTAATGAAGTATTCTAAAGTAGACATGATGTCTAACAATAATACTAATCACCTGAATCAATAATAATACCACAAGTTCTCAATGACTTGATTAATCAGTATACTATCCCAATATCTGTGGGTCACAAGCCTTTAATAAGGTCTTGTATAATAGTAATAATAATCAGGTACTGGTTTATACCATAATCCAAGTGCAGTGCACAGGCAATTGTGTCTTATGAAATATACCTATATAACACATATGTCAACCAACAGAATACATAAAGTACAAATAGGACTGACAATACAAGAACGTTTGCAGAAATCAAAATAAATTAAATAGGGAAATCAATGAAAATAATCACTGAATCTGCAAAGAATAACAACACAAATGACGTCACAATATATGAATATAAATTGTGAATAGAACTGAAAGATAGAAAAGAGTAGACCAACAAATTACAAACAACTCAAAACAAAACTAAAGAACAAAGAAATATTACAAAAATAACAATAATTACAGTCTTCACAGCTAACACAAAAGCAACAGTTGTCGCAGCAAATTTTCAATCAAGAAAATTGCACCTATAGAAAACGCCCACAACGGACCCTCTATGACGTGGGATATTCTGTTGTGAGGACGCCGCCCAACCTTAAACACAACCCCGCTGACATAGAAACTAACATACTATACAAACAAATAACATGTAAACATAAATATATATAAATTATGTGTATGATAGTATGTGTTGCAAAATAGGCTCAGTTTTACAGTAATGGCAAAGTTATTTTTATGAACATAAACAAACTGCCACTTTATTCAATTAAACATTCTGGCCTTAAATATTAAAGTTCATATATGGAAAACAAGAAGATCCATCGATGAAAATAGGACTTCTTAGTACACAAATACTGTCTTCCTGTTAACATTGACAAGAATTGATCCAACTGTTCTGTGAAACTCTGTAATGTCTAATGTAAAAAATGTCAACAACGCTGGCCTACATACTGCATTCACTTGACAGGTCACGTGACGAAGTGTTGACAAAGAGCAAACCAATACTGCAAGTGTGTCGTATCAGCCACAGGAAACGGTCTGGTATCGGTAATCTGTTGACTTCTGAACTTCTGCGAGGTCAAACCCAGAAAGCTGGTCCACCAGTTGATAAAGTTGATAATGTTGGATTTTTATTCCCGTTAATGATATCCACCAAAAGATAGATATAAGTGGATGGAAGCAGACATCATCATCATCATCAGTTGATAAGATCTCTATGGTGTTGTTTGCTCCACTGTAGTGTATGGAATGTCAACTTGACCTACGCAGTGGTGTGTAGACATGGATTGAGTGTACAATGTGCGAATGATGATAAGGGTTCGTGTTGTTGACAAATGTTCTTTTCTCACACTCATGTATGACTGGAAGTCATCGACACCAACGACTGTGTACCTTTTCTAAAGTTTAATTGGACGTACACACTCGACAGCACAGATAGTGACAAATCACAGGTTGGCATAATACATCATAGTACAGTGGATAAATGGTCCTGCAATGTTATGTTACATGGGCACTCATGTAGATTAATATTATAATGGACTGTCAGTAGCCAAGCCCTCAGCATCGCCCATACATATAAATCATCTGACTTCACTGACTGAGCACGTCAGCTTATAAACAATATTTCAGATGGCTTCTAAACCTAATCTCGTTTAGCGACGATTCTCCCACATAATGTTCAGCACATATTTTTTTCATATAATAATATTGAACCGCTAATAACGGGCTCTCATGTGTAGCAGTGATCTCTGGACTAAACAAGCGATAATACGGGCATCCCCTTTCTCTTCTTGAAAGTCGCTACATGTTTTGGTTCCAAGATGGCTTCACTCGTGAACTGTCACTCACGTTTGGATGCAGATAATGAATCTGTCCTAAAGTTAGTCATTCATAAAACATTGCATTGCTCTGTAGATTTGATCATGAACAATTGACTGCATTCTACAGAATATAGTGCTGCTAGGAATCGAAGTCGTTTTCATCGAGTCAAATATATTCTCTTAGACATTCAAATCGTAACTATCGAAAATGGTGGCTTCGATTGAGAGTTCATAAGAGTGTCTTTGATTACCTTGGTAGAGGAAATATGGAACTGCCATTCCTTGGCAATATGAATAAACACTGGGGTAAAGCATACACGATAGGTCTAGACGACTATCACTTTCCCCACAAATACTGAGATCACTTTTTCCCGGCGACAGGCCGACATAGGAAACACACAGTCCCTATCAGGACGAAGCCAAATCACACCACACTCTAGCGACACATCCGCCGAATAGCCTTTGACCTCTCTAGAGACAACAGAACATATAGTTCGACTTAGATATGTAAAGATATACAGATATAAGACAGACTCGTCCTACTCAGACAAACAATACACATAAATTCAGGCCATAGATATTCTGAAGCAAGAACAATCTATTATTACCCAAACAACGAATAAATCGCAGTAAAATGGATTTATCCGCGGAGTTAGATCGAAGAGATGGCACAACTTTTAAGGGAAGTAACTCAATAATGACTTTCCATTAAGCACAAAAAAATTACCTATGTATAATATTGTAAGATATCAAAGACTGCACGTAACAACCTCGTTAGCTAAACTAACCCACAGGAGGACTACCAATTCCCTATCAAAAGATCACAGACGCAGAATGCGTCCTCTCTGCTCAAAACATCTTGTCGAATCCCTGGGCGGAAGACTATTCTAACTCTCTTAAAGTTCAGACATGCGCAGAACGCATACGCCTGAGTAACACTCAAAACGAGACGATGAAGGAAACATTCCAACAAAGCTATGTTCAGAAATCACGCCTTATATGGACAGGGAATAAACCTCAACCCTGGTTTCAATCATTCCAAGAAACAGTTGACCGATACTACCGTATAAGGAGACATCGTTCGAAAAAATGGATTGACGAGTCAAGACACAAGAGAAGGTAACCCCCATAGTAAAATATAACCACAGTTAAACAAGGATTATCTACCTTTGATCAAAAAATTTAAAGTGTACAATTCATACAGATTAATTACACACAGTCTTAGAAAAATTCTGTGCGTAACAAGTGTGTCCAGTGTATAGACAAGACCCTAGTATGAGATAGACTGAGAAGATAGATTTAGATGTGAAAATTATAGTGAATGTGGACAGATGAGCCTATTGGCCCGAGAGATGAGAACCGAGATTGACTCTCCCTCGCCACTTGTGACTACTATAATAGCTATAGACTCACCACCTCTTACTGCCAATAAAGGAGATAAGGTATAAATTAGGACCACAGACACCACTATACAGACAATATATAGGTACCGCATAGTTAGCTATAAATTAGAGAACCTGATCCAGTGGACATTTATATAGTTTTATTACAAAAAAAATATAATCAACACAATCAAATCACATAGAATTAAAATCAGTAATATGCAATGTTGCACAGACCTGAAAACAAGAAAGACAATTAAATTGGTAGATACTAGAAAACAACCACTTTCACTCCTTCTTTCACCCTGCTGGGAAAAAATAGAATGTTTACTGAGTTAACCACAATTAATTGGTGGGGCCATCAACTTTAGCCACCACTCCCTACTACAATCTATTTCCTACTGTCACTGTCCTGCTGACACTGCCTAAACTTTTGTCTACACACACACAGCTTCCAGGCTTTTTAGGCGATATACACGCGGCTAATTTAACACCACTGGACTGCTACCCTAGTAGACTTAGATTACAACTATG
The DNA here is from genome assembly GCA_024509875.1 of Oreohelix idahoensis. NCBI lineage: Eukaryota > Metazoa > Mollusca > Gastropoda > Stylommatophora > Oreohelicidae > Oreohelix > Oreohelix idahoensis. The sequence continues at coordinate 181,417 of JAMPIV010011442.1, read as the reverse complement.
GCTCAGAGTCTATCCATCTAATGGATAATAAAGACCCTACTGGTCCTGTCTATTTTCTCCCTCCTTCTCTCTCTCTCTCTCTGCCTGGTCTCAGTGTCTCTCTAACACTTGACGTCTGCTGATGTGGCGTCTCCGTTACGCCTCTTCTCTTGATAACGTTCAGAACCAAGAATGATATCCCTGTCTCCTGCTTCTGATTTCTGCACTGATGACGTGGGTTTTAAGTTCGAGGTACGTGAATCACTTGTAGAAGCTTCACGGCTGCTGACCGACTTCTTACTTGCCCCGTTACCCCGCTCAAGGTTTAGGGACAAACAGCTTGATTATGGCTGCATAAAACTGTAGACCAATCTCCCAGGCACGTTCTGTTGTCGGAGTGGTATAATGAGCTAAGAGCTCTGGATTAAAAGACAAATCCTGTTCCCAGCTGAAGATTGTCTTCGTTACCTGGGAAACATATGTTATTTCTTGCACTTTTTCCGATCTCTCGAGCTATATGCTCCTGAGATGACAACTTGCTGTTGTAAAGGCCAGAGGCTGGTTGCCCCTCCTACAGACCGTGAAAACTCACCATAAAACAAACAACACAACAGCTATACGACACGTCAAAAGTTACACATCTCAAACACTAAACTCCCTTCTCCCCTTAAATCAATTACAGCCCCCACCCCCCCCCCCCTTTTTTTCTTCTCTATTCCCACTATGCACAACGATACAAAATATTTATGCCCCAAAAGGTCAACCTCCCAAGCAATTCCCCTCTCTCTCCCGTTTCCAAAGTAAACATCGGCTGACCCAGATCTTTTTGTTCTGCATGACTAACCACGTGTCGCAACAATTTTTCAATGAGGACATACCTGTCCGAAAATACTTGGGCTACTTTACTCACTGACCCTTGGTGTACATTTATGCTAGCGTATTTAAACTGCAATTAAACTATAAACAATCGAGGTTATCAGTGTATCCCCCTGTAGTTAAATACATGTGTTCCTGTGTTCAAAATAATGTTAACTTCGCCCTTCTCTGGGTAACATTCCTGAAATAAAACTCAATACAATAACCGTGCCCACATGCTTAAAATTTACCAAATCGCGCTCCCGTTTTGTTACAGGGTCCGTTTATGGCTATTATCTGTTGAAGATGTCTATTCATCGAAACAGGGTATTTCATTAATAATTTGAGTGTCATCGTTTTATTCCTTCCGAACCCTGCCTACAAGTTTGTCAATATTAATGTTCTTGAATGAACAATCTCGTGTTTAAACATTCAATGGATGAACGAAAATGGCTTAACTTGTTAGCCAACCTTGAAGGTCATCAATGAGGTAACTCCTTCTTCTTGAGTCCACAAAACAATATATTTATTAACATTACAGTTCTATTCACGTAATAATCCATGCATAACAATCTTCGCATTCCATAGATTCAATTTTCTATTAGTGCAGTCCAGTTCGAACATTAAATATCAATGATTATCGTCGACAAAACATGGTAGACTATATATACGCACTGCTGAGTTGCAGACAGTCGAAAGTGAGACTTACCAGTTTTTGCGAACTTGAATTATAAAATGATTAATCACTCCCGTAATCAAAATTCAATGACTAATAGTTATCCACAACCATTCTGACTTCGTCATTATAAAGGCCTGACCCTCTGGCCTAAAATCTCAATAAATACTTGCACAATAAAATATCCTGGGAGTAAGCGGAATACACCCCTCTCGTTCGGAGCTTATAATCAAAAGGGTAAACGTAAAACGTAGTCAAGCGGGACCATACCAACACTGACACGTCATAAAGTTACTATACACTTCGCGTTCAATAAAATACCGTGAAGCGTGAAAAACATTCTATATTTAAAACCATCTCGAGCATCCAATGTGCACCCTAAAAAATGCTCACAACTGTAGCAGACGACATCGTCAAAACGTGTCGTAACATTCCCCTGGCCGACGGGGGTAAAAAAAATCTATTCTATAGATTTTTTAAAATTATTATATGAATTATCATAACAAATTTAACAATACACGATATATGGCCTACGATGTTCTGCCTAGAACAGTGTCGTAAGTCATGTCAATATAATACATGTCATGTAATACATGAAAATTATATTAAGTTAACTAAAGAAAAAGTCATCTGTCAGAAAGGATAGTAAATAATTATCTACGTAACTAAAATCGTGTGTTGTATCATAAAATATACTAACTAAATATAGAATTAACTAAATAATCAATGTAATATGTGTAGTATGTAATAAAATTAAATAATAATTAAATAAAGCAACGTATTGTATCAATATGAAAGAAAGTAAAGAAAGTAAAGTAAAGTAAAGAACTATGGAGAATACCTGATAGTTAAGTCGTAAGAAAGTAATAGATTAAAATAAAATAGATGTGTAAAGAATTAACTATGTAACCAATTTAAAGTATCAGCTAACGAAAAAAGAAAAAAAAATCATGTTATATCATAGTCACATTAATCTAAGTACTTAACTACATCAATTAGTAACTAATTATATCACTGTAGTACTGATTTCAATGAACTGTGTGATAATGTTTTGTTTTCTATTCTTTTTTTTTATATATTTATCTTTTTCACACTGTCTTTTATTTTATTCAATCCCAAAAAAATGAAAATCCTATTATCAGTCATGAAGATCACTCTGTACTTAGTCACGGTTTGTTCTGTAAGAAGAGAAAATTCATTCCACAAGCGATAATCTTGAGTTCCACCGTTCCAATTTAAGTGTAGGTAAACGTAAGTTCCATCCTACGTGTACTCGATTTTTGATTGAAGATCGTATCCGATTGATTTAGGCAAGTATAGAAACCAAACAAAGTTTCTTGAAATTTGATCGAACTTTATAATGTTCCATGAATATTCTGTCATCATGCGCATTGTTCCCAAACACTTATGTTTTTCGACCTATCAAAAGTTGTATACAAATATGTAGAATTCCGTAAGGAACATCATTTCGTGGCTCCTTATGAGTGAACAGTAAGTCTTGTTATGAATATTAACGAATAACCTTGAGTATCTAAGTCTTTTCCGTTCCTTGGGTTGTTATTCCTCAATGGAAGATGACGGAAGGCGCGACAGAGAGTCTGCCATCACATTTTCTCTGCCGGGAATTGATTCAATTTGGAAGTTGAATGGTTGAAGTGCTATTGCGAAACGCGCGAGTTTTGCATTCTTGTGGTTAGCTCGTCTTAGTGATGCTACAGACTTCTGGTCTGTCTGAATAATGAAAGGTGCGCCCAGAAGGAACTTTTCTAGTTTCTGAATAGCTCATACTACCGCTAACAACTCCTTATCTATCACGGAGTATTTGGTTTCAGTATTGGTGAGCTTTCTCGAAATAAACATCGTTGGGTGGAGTACTCCTTCGTGTTCTTGCAAAAGACTACCTCCGATTTCATAATTGCTGGCATCTGTGCGTAAAATGAAAATTTTTTAAATATCTGGCAACCTTAAAATAGGTGGCCTGGAAAAGAGTGATAATATCTGGTGAAAAGTTTTGTCGCAGTCTGCCGTCCAGGTCACTTTCGTGGGCATGTCCTTCCTAAAAAGTGAGGACAAGACAGCTGTGATGGATGATAGATTAGGTATGAATCTACTATAGTATTGGACGAGACCTAATAAACTCCTAACCTGTTTTTTGTCTGAGGAATTGACAAATTTAAAATTTTAGATATATTATGGGGAACAGTTTGAATACCTCCCGCCCCAATAATATGTCCAAGGAAAGTTATTTCATGAAAAGCCACTTGTATTTTAGTGGGTTTAGCAGTTAATTTCTCTTAAGATTTCCAAAACCGAATGAAGTCCAGAAAAATGTTCCTCAAATGACGAACTAAATAAACACATGTCGTCAATGTATGTGATAATATCCTGTCTGTGTGATAAAATTTATCGCATCATGCGAATAAAAGTAGCCGGTGCGTTCATCAGCCCAAAAGGCATAACGTTTCACTGGTAAAGACCTTGTGGAGTCGAGAACACAGTAAAGTATTTGGCTTTTTCGGTTAAGGGAATCTGCCAATATCCCTTGGTTAAGTCTATTTTAGTGAAAAATTTTGCAGTAGATAGACGAGTAAGTAAGTCGTCAAGGATAGGATGTGGTTCACAGTCAGCTACTGTCTGTGCATTTAGCTTCCTATAGTCTACACATAAACGAATGTTGTCGTTCTTCCTAACAATGACTAAAGGTGAAGAAAATGGGGAGTTACTACTCTCTATAATTCCCAAGGACAACATTTGATTAAGTTCCATCATTGTCTTACTGAGATAGTGTACTGGAACCGAATATGGATGTACGCGAATAGGTGTATCATCCTTAAGTATTATGTCGTGACTAATACATGAAGTGCGACCAGGCTGATCAGTCACACATCTGAAAAAGATTCTAAAAGATCAGCAATCTGTTAATGCTGTTGCGGTGTAACGGACGGAGAGATGGTTACATCACGCCAAGATTCTGTAGCCTGTAAAGCAGGTACAGGTAAAGAAGTGTGTACCTCAGGAAAAGAATATTCTTCTTCCTGAATTACGGATAGATTAGTATAATGACAAGAACCTGTTGATTTATCCTCTAGATCATGAAAAATGGATTGTAGGTGTTGAGGGCGAGTGTGAAATTCCTTAAGCATGTTGATATGATATATTTTATTATGAGCCTTAATGTCTAGAATATAGTCAACATTGGAAATTCTGTCGACAACTTTGTAAGGACAATTCCATGCAATTAATAGTCTATTTTCTTTTCGTGGGTGTAACACGAAAGCCTCATCACCTGGGAATAATTGACGTAATCGTCTATTTCTATTCTGAAACTCTCGAGCTTTAAGTTTAGCAGCCTCTGAAGAAGCTGTTGCCAATTGGCAAGCATCAACAATTTTCTTAGATAAATTTATGACATACTCGTATGATGACTGGGTATCCTGAGTCATCTCAGCATCAATCAGTAGATCCTTTATTAGTCCCATTAGACCTTTTGGTGGAGCACCAAATACTAAATGGAAGGGAGAGAAACCTGTCTGTTCATGTAGCACCTCTCGATATGCGAAGAGGACGGCTGGAAGTACTCTGTCGTAGTCCTGAGGATGTTTAACCGTAACTTTGTGTAGTAATTGCTTAATTGTACGGTTGAGACGTTCCACGGAACCATTGCTCATCGGGTGATATATGCTACTAAGATTTCGTCCGAAGTGAAGGGTCTTCATTACTTCAGCCATGGTGTCAGAAACAAATTGATACCCATGGTCAGACAATATTTTCCTAGGAAAACCTAATCTAGAAAAAAATAAGTAATAGTGCATCTGCTACATCTGCTGTAGTAGTAGATTTTAATGGAATCGCCTCTGGCCATCTTGTGCATAAGTCAATGCATGTCAGAACAAATCGGTGACCTCTGGCCGAAGGTAAGAGAGGACCAATAATATCAATGGCCATCTTATCAAAAGGACGTACCGAGATGTCACATGCTTGTATTGGAGCAGTATGAAATGCTCCCCGTGACTTAACCTCTTGACAGATATCACATGAACGTACATATAATGATACGTCACGTGAGACACCTGGCCAAAAAAAGAAGATAACACTCGAGAACGTGTGCGAGGGTATCCCATATGACCCGCGCATTGGGAGTCATGTGCATGTCGTAAAATGTAAGGCCTTAATGAAAAAGGTACCATAACTTGTTGTTTAACTTGTAATTTGTCCATATAACATCTGATTAAAATGTCATTCTTAATTTTAAACCAGTGTTTGTTATTGTTATTAAGTGTTAAATTATCATACATATTTACCTAAGCAAAGAATTTTTTTAAAGAGTTGTCTTCTCTTTGTTTGGTAGCAAATGACGATCTATCTATAGGCGAATGAATTTCCATGTCGTCCTGAAGATCTGTTTCAGGAGTTGGAGTATGCACTTGTGCTAAGGTTTGAGCCTGGGCTCGAGTTGTCACTGCATTTGCTGTAAATAGATTATTTTTTCCCATTCAATAATTTCTTCTGGTGTACAATCTTTACTGCCGTGGATGCGACCGACCATCAAGTCAGCTATCGGATTCTTCAACATGCAAACCTTAACATTACCTGTAAAAAATGGTGTGTTAACATAAATGATTGCAGTGGGGTAGTGCTCAACAGTACCACCAAAAGTAATACACCTGACAAATTCATTGGTCATACAACTTGGATGGACCAATGATTGCCTGACTCCAAATGTGGTTGATCCTGAGTCTCTTAAAACAGATACCACTGTACCATTGACTATCCCTCTATTGAATATTAGAGAGCCTGTTCCGTCATTAGCCGAGAGACTAACTTCTGGTGAAATGTGTCCACAATTCAGCACTGTCTCTTTGGCCTTCTGAAAAATAACATTACAATCTTGGCAACTATTTGCCACGTTATAATTGACAGCATAACATGTAGAAGATGATTGTACCTGATTATTATTATGTGGGACACTTGGGGTCGTACCAGTAGTGAGTGCCGCCCCTGCACTGTGATCAAAGCGTGCTGGTCTATGTGAGTGAAATTGCTGTCGGTGATGGTCACCGGAATTATTACTCTGTCTACCGTTGTAGCTATTACCTCTAGATCTGTAATTATGATTATTGTTATGCCACTTATTACCATTGTTATTTGTAGTACCATTAAATGGTTTATTCCAATTTGACTTTTGTTGATAAGTATTGTTATGTCTGAACTGAGGTGACTGATTTCTAAATTGCTACCTACCTCGGTTGAAATTACCATAGTTGTTATAATTATTTTGCCTCTGATAATAATTATCATTATATCTTATATGTGAACGATTTCTATCAAGGCTGTGTGCTCTTGATTTGTCATAACCATGATATGACATATTGGAGGCAACTGGTAATGGTTCTCTTAATTGTGTATTAGACATGCTAACATTGGGATGTGCAGTACAATAATTTATTGCTATGTCTTCTAATGCAGCAATAGTAGGTGGTTTGCGTTCCTGTAAGAAGGAAAAGAATGAGGGACTAACAGAGGATAGAACCTTATTCCTTAGTAACAAATCAACCAACTTATCGTAGGATTTATCTACACCAGCAAGTTCCACCCATCTATTAAACGTATTGATTATATTCGCAATGAAGCCTGTGAAATCTTTATTCGACTCTGGTAGAAGAGTTTTAAACTTTAGTCTACATCCCGCCTCATCCAAATGAAACCGACGTAATAACAAAGCCTTTATGGCATCATAATCACAAGCTATTGTTGGATCAATATTCTCAGTTGCACTTAAGGGCTCACCATCTAAAAATTCGCGAAGTTTTAGTGCCCATGTGGATTTATCCAATTTATTTGTCTTACATACCTGTTCTAAGCGTGCTAGATACGATGCTAAATCGTCGAAGTTGAGTTTAAAATGTGGCAATTTAAAGTTATAGAAGCTTTTGTTTTGGTTGGATGAAGACATATCGTGTGAATTATCACTATGGCTATTTGTAGCAATCTGTGATTTTAATTTTACTGTTTCCAACTGAATAAGTGCCAATTCTTTTTCTTGTTGCCTTATAATTTCTTCTTGTTTCCTTTTATTTTCTTCTTCAGTCCGCAACATTTCATCTCTTGCCCCTTTTCTTTCTTCCTTGGCTTCAAGTTCTTCTTGTTCTCGTTTTAATTCCGCCTTACGTTCTTCTTGTTCTCGTTTTAATTCCGCCTTTTTTCTTTCTTCTTTGGCCTCAAGTTCTTCTTGTTCTCGTTTAGCCATAGCCTTTCTCTCAGCTTCCTTAGTCTCATATTTTTCTAGTTCCGCCACTGCATGTTCTCTAAGAGCATCTCCTTTCATAGCAAAATCCTTCCCGATTTTCACAAAATGCTCTAAAGTAAGCATCTTGAAGTTAATAATCTATTTATTTATTCAACTATATGTATTAATCACCAATATAAATTAATCAATTAATTATATGTGCCTATTGGCTAACGTAGCACTATGACTAGAATAGTCTACTAAGTACCCCTCAATTTGCTTACCATATTCAAGGTAAGAGCTAAATTTATTCTTATTTATCAATATATTATGATATCACGTCATACGTAGCATGTGTAAACAGTAGTGACATGGACTACTAGTGCATTATGATGCAATCAAATTAGTCATCAAGTATTTTTTTAAGAAATTAATCCTAAGTATTATAATATTGTTACCTTTTATTTATTTTATTCTATTATAAATATAATATAATTATAAATGAATACAATACAGTAGACACACGAAACCAAAGTGTTACAACACGAAATCACGTCACAATTGACAATTTACAGACATTAAAAATGATCCTATAAACTGAAGCAGAATCGGAAGTGTCGAGGTGAACTAAAAATGAGAATAGGTCAAACTTCATCAACTAAGAATCATGACGTCACATGGACTCATAGACGAACGTTACAATATATATATTCATAAATAAACGACAGTTAGATTTAGAATGAACGGGATAGTTTACAAACACGTGACGAAAAATGAATAAAAATGAAACTTAGTACAGAAAAATACCACAAATATAACGTAACTTTACAGCTAACGTTTAACGTTGACCAGAATCAGATGCAAACACAGTCTGCCACGAAAGACATCAGTGGAAGTTTTGCAAATGAAATTAGTCTACTAAACCTAATAGAACGATCAGGATTTTCGCGGTCAATTGACACTGACATAACAAAAATCCTGATTCCCTGCCAACCGCCCGCTAAATGAACATACATACGACATTATGATCACAACCATGCAACATTTAATATTGAAAGAAAAACATGCCTGCAATAGGACTGAATTTAGGACTGCCCTAGGGCCTAAAATTGTACTTGTCTTTAATTGACGACCTCAATCCTCCACACGATGTTGGCAAGCACCAACATCAAAGTATCGATGTCTGGATTGATCGCAGAGGCATTGCTAACTTTGTTTCTATACATTCGTCGAAGAACATTGATGCTTTTTGACATTCAAGTTGATTAAAGAATCCAACGGTCTAAGTATGACGTAAAATGAATATCAGTGCGCATGCATCTTGAACTTTGCACATCGTACGCCGTTTTGCTCGTAAGGAAAATCGAAAACTAATGTTAATGACACTGTAATATTCTCCCTTGAACTGACGAATATTATTTCTTTAATTCATCAGCAACCACGCTGGCCACTACTGTTACAGGGTCCGTTTATGGCTATTATCTGTTGAAGATGTCTATTCATCGAAACAGGGTATTTCATTAATAATTTGAGTGTCATCGTTTTATTCCTTCCGAACCCTGCCTACAAGTTTGTCAATATTAATGTTCTTGAATGAACAATCTCGTGTTTAAACATACAATGGATGAACGAAAATGGCTTAACTTGTTAGCCAACCTTAAAGGTCATCAATGAGGTAACTCCTTCTTCTTGAGTCCACAAAACAATATATTTATTAACATTACAGTTCTATTTACGTAATAATTCATGCATAGCAATCTTCGCATTCCATAGATTCAATTTTCTATTAGTGCAGTCCAGTCCGAACATTAAATATCAATGAATATCGTCGACAAAACATGGTAGACTATATATACGCACTGCTGCGATGCAGACAGTCGAAAGTGAGACCTACCAGTTTTTGCGAACTTGAATTATAAAATAATTAATCACTCCCGTAATTAAAATTCAATGACTAATGGTTATCCACAGCCATTCTGACTTCGTCATTATAAAGGCCTGACCCTCTGGCCAAAAATCTCAATAAATACTTGCACTATAAAATATCCTGGGAGTAAGCGGAATACATCCGTCTCGTTCGGAGGTTATAATCAAAAGGGTAAACGTAAAACGTAGTCAAGCGGGACCATACCAACACTGACACGTCATAAAGTTACTATACACTTCGCGTTCAATAAAATACTGTGAAGCGTGAAAAACATCTCGAGCATCCAATGTGCACCCTAAAAAATGCTCACAACTGTAGCAGACGACATCGTCAAAACGTGTTGTAACACGTTTATATACAGACGTTTATCATAAATCAAAGATGCGGGTTTTTCCAGCAAACCTTCTTTAAAAAATTTAGACCTTCTTTTAAATATTACGGAGCTCACATTAAGTGTCTCAAAATCTTTACACACTCCTAGCTACGGCTATTATCATATAAAGACTTCTCTGCACCTCTTACATTAAATACTTTCTCTGAGATCATAATTGATGGCCCTTCGGTTTAAGAACTAAATTAAAACCTCTTGAGGAAAGATTATACTTTAACCGGCTAGTCTCTATTAGAAGCGAATTACAAGTACCACACTAAATAGTTATGGCTTACCCAATAGATCAAATTTCTCACTGAAGAGCAAGTGCTATGACGTAGATTCTCATGGCTGAATATTCTTCGGACAAAAGGGACCCGCAATTAATTTGCTCTAGTATTTATTACAGACAACGAGGCTAGATACGTCATCGCTGGCGTTCCTCTCCGACCAATGAAATCCCTACAAAATTAAACAACCGAGCCTCCGCCATTAGACTTGAAAGCAACGTGTGAGTCATAAGATACAGACCGCGTGTCCAAAAAAATGGCGTCACGTTACGCGACGACCGCGATTCTTTTTAACAAAGAAACTGAGATTCCCTGATCGCGATTATCTAGCGAAAAGAACTGGTGAAAAAAACGAACTGGTGAAAATTTAATATTCTCCTCTGTAGTCTCTATTAAAACCGCAATTATTAACCCTACAGAAAAAGACCAAACTCGATATATTACAAAAAGAAACGCATGGGAAACACATATAGTTTTCAGAGAGAAGAAGACTGAATCAAACTCAAATAGTTACAGAGGAAAGAAGGCTGGGACCTGTTGAAAATAAAAGTCACAGTAACTCTATCCCACCACCTATTAACATAGAATTAAACAATGTAAATAATGAAGCGTTACCACATATTAACACAGAAATGAACACAGTGAATACTGAAGCGTATCACTTGTTTACATAGAATTAAACACGGTGAATATTGAAGCGTTACCACCTATTAACATAGAATTAAACACAGTGAATACTGAAGCGTTATCATCTCTTAACATAAATTTACACACAGTGAACATTGTAGCGTTATCACCTCTTAACATAGAATTAAACACATTAAATATTGTAGCGGTATCACCTCTTAACATAGATTTAAACACAGTGAATATTGTAGCGTTATCAACTCTTAACATAGAATTAAACACATTGAATATTGTAGCGGTATCACCTCTTAACATAGATTTAAACACAGTGAATATTGTAGCGTTATCACCTATTAACATAAAATTAAAAAACATTGAATATTGCAGCGGAGGCATATTGGGAATATGGTGTTAGACCCATATTGTCTTGACCATAGGCACATCCGCCTTAACCTTCCTAGAGTTGCTTGGTCGACCCCAGAGCCGTTTGCGGTCTAAAAATAATCCCACCTCAACTGGGGATTGAACCATGGACCACCGAGCTAGGAAGATAGTGCGCTAACCACTGCGCTATCGCGGCTCCCAAGGTCTTTAAAGTAAAAGAGATAATGAACTGCGAATGCAAATGATGTATCATGTTTGAAAGGGCTGGCGTTGGATGGTGAATGATGATATTCCGATTAACTCATCCTCGCTGCCTTTTTTTCCTTCCCTAACTCGAGACCCATTTACAACTGGGTAGACTGGAGCATCATGATGCCGAGAATCGATACCGGCACCTTTCCCACGATAGACCAGCGCTATAGCCTCTCTATCACACTGGCGCTGTAGGCTAATTGTATCAAGGCGCTGTAGGCTAATTGTATCAAGGCGCTGTAGGCTAATTGTATCAAGGCGCTGTAGGCTAATTGTATCAAGGCGCTGTAGGCCAATTGCATCAAGGCGCTGTAGGCTAATTGTATCAAGGCGCTGTAGGCTAATTGTATCAAGGCGCTGTAGGCTAATTGTATCAAGGCGCTGTAGGCTAATTGTATCAAGGCGCTGTAGGCTAATTGTATCAAGGCGCTGTAGGCTAATTGTATCAAGGCGCTGTAGCTAATTGTATCAAGGCGCTGAAGGCTAATTGTATCAAGGCGCTGTAGGCTAATTGTATCAAGGCGCTGTAGGCCAATTGTATCAAGCCGCTGTAGGCCAATTGTATCAAGGCGCTGTAAGTAGTATATAATGCGCAAAACGAGGCGGTTTCAGGCGGCGCGCAGGCGGCGCGGCAGGCGGCGCGTGACTTTTTATGTAAGGAAAATCGGGCGGCGCGTGACTTTTTATATAAGGAAATACGGTGGCGCACAGGAGGAGCGCAGGCGCTGAAATTTCAGGCGGAGCGTCAGGCGTTGAGCGTGACTTTTTATATAGTAGTATATTAGTTCGATAATGGTGTTGTTTACAGACAATATTTAGACAACAGTTATACGATATATTTACAATAGGAAGACGATATTTATGTTACAATAGGAAGACTTTCAGACAATATTGAGACAACAGTTAGACGATATATTTACAACAGTTATACGAAATAGACATATATTACAACAGTTATATAGACATGGGTAACAAAGAATTTAGTTAATATATTTTACTTTTCAAATAACAATCTTTATATATTGGTAAGATTCGTATACAATATTTCCAAAAATTACATTATCATACATTTACATTGTATAAGATATTGACAAATAACACATATGAATATACATGTGCAGTATTTTTTTATATTATATATAGGAATATATATTGGAAGACGGGAGGTGTGTATATGGTAACACATAGGATTACAGATTGGAAGACATAAAATATAATAGCACAGTATGTTCTAGGCTGCAGGCCAGACCTTGAGGGAGGGGGTGTCGTCATTGTCGTCGTAAAAATAGAGAGGTGCGTGTTGTATTGTGTTGTGTGGTATGGGTTTTGGTTGGTGTACAGAGAGATAGTTTTTTGGGTAGGGAGGTGTGTTGTATTGTGGAAGAGAGATATTTGGATAGAGCGTTTATGTATTGTATTGGATCTGGGATGTATTGTGTGATATGGTTTTGGTGTACAGAGATATTTTAGATGTTGAGGGGTGATGTGGTGACGTTGTCGGGATGCACCTGTCTCTTGATGTAGAAATAAGACAGGGCGTTGCGATGTTGTTCGTATGTGTATACGGCGGATTTGTGTGTTCTAAACCCGAAATTTTTCCCGCCCTGTGCTTGTTGTGTGTTGAGGACTTCTAAAAATGTGTTTTTGTCGATGGTGTTGTGGTGTTTGTTCAATCATTTTGTTGTTGTCTTGTCATAATTGCCAAAACAGTGATACGTCTTGCTACAGAGGGAAATCATCCATCTGCCTTCGTACTCTAATTTAAAAAGGCCCGGGGTCCGTTTGTCGTATAATTTTTGTTCGCGGCATTTCTGACAAACGGCGCGCGTTTTACCCTCGCTAGCTACAAAGTCGGCTCTATGGTCGGGACACACTTCGGCGGGGAATCACTGGTGGTAGGAGCTATAAAACTCCTGTCGCATAGCGGGCTTAACAACGTCCGCTAGGTTGTCTGAACTAAGGGCCAAGTAAAGACAGTCGATGTCTGTCTCGCACAACTGAAAGTCTGACCTATCTACAAATTTATCAAAACAGTCGTAATAAAATTCTATCATGCGTAATTTGGCGTACTGATAAACGAAAAAACCTATCTGCGCGGGCAGGTCCCAACTAATTTTCTTTTTAAGTCTTTCTACTTCGAATATGTCGTCAGTCACTAAAGTCATTTTCCTAAAGCGGGGGGAGTTTATTAGTTTAGACGTACCCTCTCCCGTCGTGTACGAGACATCTACGTGTTTCGCCTTATTGGTCAATGTTTTACCATAGGCGGCGTTACCTAGCAATTTCATGGTCTCGCTGGTTATCGCGTAGACATCATCTCTATCACTTAGTCGACGCGCGTTCGAAACAGTGTCCCCAAACTGTTTAAAACACGCCACAGGTGTATATTCAACCACCTGGTAAATACAGGTGACTTCTAAACCTTTGGTCAGGTACCAGCGAAGCAGATGTGTTGCCAACAAAATCTTTTTGCCCACATAACTCCCGATCAACGTCCTTCTGGGGGTAGTCAGGAGTTTATGTTTCTCTGCGTATTCCCGCATGAAAGGCCCAATATCATCTCTCGTGACATCGACATTTTTAAAAATGGGTGTCATTTCCGAGAAATGGTCTTTTAGGGAGTCGGGGACATGAATGTCACACTCGACTAGGCCAAACAAGGTTTCGTCTAGCACAGAGGCGAGAATATTTTCTTCTGTTAACGGATACCGACATTTGGTATAAGATGGTTTCCGGGTAGGGAAAGTGGCGATCAGAAAGCGACCGATTGATCGATCGGTTTCCTTCAATTCCTGCCACTCGCACTCCCACATTTCGACCAAGGTGACGTCACAATCGTTCTTTAAATAGGCACCAATCTCCCGCGTCTGCGCGTACAACTCAAACAAAGGTTTTTTGTTGATTGGGTTAACGTCACGACCGGTGGTTAGTGGGCAGTCAGGGTGGCCGTGGAGAAGACAACCATGGAACTGGTAGATGGTACGAGAGTCTTTGTCCCAACCATCTACCCTAATGTGCCTATAACCCAACGACATCTCACGGCCGTTAAACTGGGTTTTTAAAATCACATTATTTTGGTGCGACACCCACGTCAACCAGTCGCGGCACTGCACGGTATATTTATGGAGCTTGTGGTACCTGAAACCATCCTCCCTGTTTCGTCTAACGGGAAAGTCAGTGGACATTTTCTGCATTAGCGCCCACAATTAAAGGGCGTTAGCATCAAAACCTTTAATACATTGAACGGTTTTGTCCCCTCTAATGCACGTTTTACCTTGCTCGTGGAGCCTATGAAATATAATGGAGGGTCCCCCAACTATATTTTGGCGCAACGTTTGGTGCAAATCTGCCTCCCGCTCCGAGCATAAAGAGAAAGAGACATTTGATGGGGGGGGGGGGTTTTGAAAAGGTATTTTAACGTGACACTGGGCACCGAGATCGCATCTTTAAACATGTCTACACCTAACCCCGCGTAAAAACTAACATGTTGCTCTAACGCCGCTAGGAAGGGGACTACGTCTTTATTGTTGTACCACGTCAGGAAATCGCGCAACGTGGTCATACGATTATCGCTGACACTCGGCGTACTCGTCACTAGAAATATTAGAATTTTTAAGGGCGGAAAAAAAGCCGAGTGGGGTGGTAGCGCCGTTTCGTCTAACTTTTCTAAATCTATAATATACTCATAACAGAAAAAACCTCTGGTTTCTTTAACTTTATACGCGGCCAGGTATTTACTATAACTAAAACCGGGGGCTAAGTAATTGACGATATCTAAAAACTTTAACTCGGGAGTGGCGATACACATAAAATTATTATTTCACTTGACTAAGTATTTAAAGTCTTGACCAAGGAAATATTTGATGACGTACGGCTTGATCACATTGACATCGTACTTTCCCGAATTGAAACCTAACACTGGCAGCTCCTGCAAATAATCATCGAGTCTATCAAGGAGCCCCTCCGAATTACCGAGCCTCTCTAAATCACCGAGTTGGGAGTACACCTCATCAAAACGCTCACGCAAAATCTCGTAAGAGGCCTCGGCAATTTGGGTCAGATGATCAGCCATCCTATTGACAAGGTCTTGTGGATCACCCGTTGTGATAAAACAAACGGGGGCTTTAAAACCGGGGACGTTAGAGGCCACCGAGCAAGACAAGGGCACGTGTCTAGCTGTGTAGGTAGTTGCACTACTACTGGGCTCTACAGAGTTCTCGAAATAGCACTCGTAATCAAAGGTGGCTCGATAGGGAAAGACGAATTTTGTGTCGACATCTATTCCCTGCGCTTCGATCGATTCCCAAATGGTATCTGGCGGGGTATACACCCCACCCTTAAATATTTCCTTTCTCTTATCCCCGATACACGTCTGTTCATGTCTGTCCATGTCCCTAAAAATCTTCCATAATTTACCGCATTTCTGACACGAAAAGGAATAATCAATATTATCTATAAACATAAAATGGTTTTTAAACATTAAAAGACGCAAAGTTTCTTTATAACTATCACTACCTCTAAGTTTGGGGGTCAGGGTTTGCACGTCGTCAAACTCAAAAACGTCAATATTTATGTTAAAACAGGTTTCTAACGCGGGAATATCTGTTAAACTAACCCCCGGAAAATCGATGAGGGACGCTAGTCCATGTTGTGTTTGCCACTGTTCTACGAGCCGGCGCGTGGCTTTTCTAACATTCTTAACGGGCGCACCCCTAAACACGGCTAAACATCTAAAAAAACAAAAGTTATCACTGTAAGGTTTGGAGTAAGAGTCCAGTTGTAATGTGTTGATGTGTTTATTATCGGTGATGAAGGATGGAATATCTTGTAAGCGGCAGCCGATTGGGAAGTCTTGAATATGATAGATATAGAAGGAAGTAGCTGGGATAGATTCGACATAATATTTAGTATTTGGTCTGTTTATTTGTGCGTTTGTGATAATGTCGCAGTCGTGTAAGTTTGAGACAAAAGATTTGAAATCTGTAATGTTGTTGACTAGATGAGGCTGTTCTAAAACACAGGCGTTGTTATGAGAGGCATGGTAGAAACGGAGGTCATTTGTTTCTCTGTGTCTCAAAACTGCGTGATGGCTGTAATTAATTTTGAAGCGTTTTGTCTGTTGTGCAAAGACGGGGAGCAAAATAGATAGCCACTCGATGGGTTGTGTTCTGTCTGGTCTATGAAAGAAAGTGAAAATGGATAAGTATTTATTAATTTTCTTATGTGTCTTGATCGCGTGCCAATTATTTGTATAGATTTGTTTAATGTCAGCTGGTAGATCATTTAAACTGTCAGAGGAAAAAGGAGGTTTTTTGGTAGGGACTTGTTGTGTACTGGTCATGGGTCGTTTCTTGGCCTGGCCTGCAGCTTTTGTATAGGATGGTGGTGTTTGAGATGGGTTGGGTTCGGGTGTTGAAGAGGTAGTGGGTCGCATTGTTGAAGAGGATCCTGAGGTTGAAGATGTTCTGGACGAGCCTGTGGCGCCTGCTGCAGCAGATGAGGAAAATGTTTTGGGGTCGGGTGTTGAAGAAGTAGTGGACCCCGAGGGCGCCGATGAAGATAATCTCGATGTTGCTGCAGTAGATTTTGTGGCACCTGATGTTGTTGATGTTGCTGTGGTGCTTGCTGCTGCTGAGTTCTGTGTTGATGTCGAAAGCTGCACAGGGATAGAGGTGTGTTGTTGGTTTCTGTGGACCCGTAGATTATCAACACGCGTAAATTTTTTGTCACAAATGTCACAAGGAAACAGAGTCATAGAATGAGCTGTCTTGATGTGACGTAAGTAACTGTCACGTCTGGTGAAGGTTTTCCCGCACCGGGCACACATCAGGCTATGTTCCACTGGGGTGGTTTGCATAACTGTCTCTGTTCTTGGTGCGCCGGGTCCATGGTCACTCTCGATGTGGTGTTGTAGGCTATCGGAGCTGGTAAATACTTGACTACAGAGACGGCACGCGTGTCTCTGCTCCGCATGGACTGTACCCATATGTCTGGTTAGGTCGCGGTCCCGGGTGAAAGATCGATTGCACTCCGTGCAGGCATAGCGGCAGCTCTTGTGTTGAGTTGAAGACATCTATGGAAGAGAACAGGAACAAAAAGAAGTTAGACAAATTAAATTAAACATAACAAAATGAGAGAGAGAGAGAGAGAGAGAGAGAGAGAGAATAGAAATAATAAATAAGACTTATAGACAGAAATACACACACACACACACACACACACACACACATACACAAACACATTTTTTTTAAAATCCAAGATATACTATTTTCTAAACTAGTGTTTTAATGTTCACTGGCCGCTTAATCTGTATGTAGCAGTTTGTACTGGGTCGGCTCCTTAGTTAGTTATTGTAATATAGCGTTTTATTAACTTTTACATTTCATTTAACATATCAGAAAGGTCCCCGCGCGCGCGCTGTGGAAGTCTGATTCCAGACCATTTATAATATTGATTTAAAACCCAACCTGCTCACGGGACAATGACGAGTTGATCTGCCGGCTCTCTTTTATGAGAAACGAGCAAAGTATTCAATTCCTTTTATTTCACGAGAATCGATTGCTAATTATTCCCCAGTCGTGAAGTTTTCACGTCACGTGCAACTGTGTTCACGTGTGCGGTGAAGCATAACTAATTACGAATTTTTCATCAGGGAACAGAACCCATATGAATTTTTAATCAAGTGATATTGCATTTCTCTTTTGTCTCGTCAAACAGCGCCCGGTATAATTGCTTTGTTTTGATAGCAGGTGGAGACCACGATCCGAATGAAAAAAAATCAGTCATCAACAACCAAGTTTAGAACTAGTAATAATGTTCCTTTGATAGAAATTCTAATTGTCCTCTGGGGGATCAATATCGAGGAGTCATACTGTTTGCCTTGTGTCTCGTGTTTTTTATATTTTTTATATGTATATGTATAAATAACACACCCAACATCACACGAAAATCCCCCTGACCTAACCCCCGCCCGCTACATTACACCCATGCGTCGTCACCCACGCCAGCACAAAAAACCTCCACTCGCTTCAAAGACCCCCCTTAGTAAACTAATCCAACATTATCGATTTTTTTGATTTTTCCGTCATTATCGATTTTTTATATTTTATATATCATCATCTCAACCCATAACCCGTCATGGGTCGTAGGGGTGCCATGGTGGAAGCATCAGCAGACATGGTCCTCCACTGCTCTCTATTCTCAGCAATGCGTACAAGTGTGGAAAAACCGTGTCCTGCCCATTCTTTGATGTTATCAGCCCAGGATTTTCTTTGCCTTCCTCTTCTCCGTTTACCTTCGACTGTTCCCTGGAGGATCGTTTTCGAAAGGGAGTCATGACGAGTTACATGCCCAAACCAGGCAAGCTTTCGACGTTTCACTATTGACAAAAGTGGTTCTTGGTGGCCTGCATAGGTGTTTATCTTCTCTCTAACATAGACATTTGTTTTGTGCTCTTTTTATAGCAAATGCGCAAAATTCTTCTATAACATTTATGCTCGAAAGCCTGAATCCTTCGCTCCGTATCTGCAGTGAGTGTCCAGCCCTCACACCCATACAAGAGAATAGATAATACAAGTGATCTGTATAATTTGATCTTCACAGGAAAACTGATGTTACTTTTCCAGATCACATTCAACCTTGTCATGGCAGCTGAGGCCATCTCAAGTCTTGTCTTGATTTCTTTACTTGATCTTCCATCACTACATATAGTGGACCCGAGATATTTAAAGGTGTTAATTTCTTCTAACGTTTGTCCATTTAACGTAATATTGGTCGGAACATGTTTCTTATGGCTATTCACCAATATCTTGCTTTTTTCTATATTAATTTCCATCCCATACGTTCTTGTTACTTTCTCCAGTCTAGAGGTAAGGTCTTGAAGTTCTGATTCTGTTCCAGCTATCAGATCTATATCATCAGCAAAACGTAGATTACACAGAGGGCGGCCTCCAATCGATATGGTTGATTTATAATCGTAGAGAGCCTCCTGCATAATATGTTCTAGATATATATTAAAGAGCACTGGTGACAGGATGCATCCCTGGCGAACTCCTACAGTTGTTTTGAAAAATTCTCCAATGTCGTTGCTTGCAAAAACAGCACTGCTTGCGTCCTTGTATAGTGCTTCAATGATATCTATGATGTTGGTATCAAAATTGAATTTTCTCATTATTTGCCATAAGCCTTCATGCCAGACTCGATCGAAGGCTTTTGTGAAATCGATGAAGTTATGGTATAAATCATGTTGATGCTGGAGATGTTTTTCGATCAGTAATCTAATATTGAAGATTTGTTCTGAGGTATTTCTTTTTGGTCTAAAGCCAGCCTGTTCCTCTGACAAGATTTCTTCTGATTTCTGTTTTATTCTGTTCAAAAGTATCCTTAACATCACTTTACTTGGATGACTAATAAGGCTAATGGTTCTGTAGTTCTTGCACATTTTTAGATTTCCTTTCTTTGGAAGCGGTATTACTAATGACTGCGTCCATTCTTTTGGCCATTTTTTTGTACTCCATATCTTCTGGCAAATTGTTGTCATGATTTTTACTATATCTGGTCCTCCATATTTCAAGAGCTCTGCTGGTATATTATCCACACCCGGTGACTTCCCTCCTTTCATCGAACATATAGCCTCTTCCACTTCTTCCCGTAGTATTGCTGCATTTCCGAGTTCCCTGTTTTCGCACTTAATGTTGTTTAATATGCCTAAGTCAGTGTCAAGTTTACAGTTATATAATTCTTTACAATATTCTGTCCACCTTCTCATTACAGCTGTTTTTTCATTGAGCAGAGCCCCATTGCTATCTTCTATGACAGTTACCCTGGGCTGTTGGGGTTTTGATAGTCTTCTTAATGTGTCAAAAGCTGCCTTGCTGTTACCTTTTATTAGCCCCGTATTAATGGACTCACATTGATCAGCTACCCATTTTTCTTTGGCCTGTTTCATTTTCTTTCTAATATTTTTATTCACCATACTGTATTGCCATGCTGCTTCAGGAACCTCTTTCTTAACCTTTTTCATTTCCCGCCGTGTATCACATAACTTCAGAATGTCATCTGTAACCCATGGTTTGTTTATTTTCTTTCTTTTACCAAGTATTTCTGTTGCTGATTCAATGAGCACGTCTTTCGTGTTCTCTGTGATTGAGTTGATATCATCCTCCAAAAAGTTGAGAGCTGCGAATTTTCCTCCAACAGTTGCCTCAAAGATTCCCGCGATTTCTGGATCTTTCAGTTTGTCTAAATTGAATCTTAACTGAGAAAATCTGTTTTGATTATAGTTCTCTTTTTGAGTTTAAGCTTGAGCGTCATCAATACCATGTCGTGATCACTACCAATGTCGGCGCCAGGAAAAGTCCTAGTCTTGGCTTTATTAATGCTGGACTTGTATCTTTTGGATACAAGAATAAAATCAATTTGGCCATGTATCTCAGTTTTTGGGGCATGCCACGTTGTTCTTCTTGATAACTTATGAGGAAATAGTGTATTTGCAAGGGTTAGTTTATAGTTGCTGGCAAATTCTAGTCGCCTTAGTCCTCGATCGTTGGTTTCTCCTGTCCCAAATTTCCCCACTGTGCCAGCCCAGTGACCGTATGCATCTGGCCCTTTTTTAGCATTCCAATCACCTAGCATGATGAGAAGATCTTTCTTTGGAATTTTCTTAATTGCTTCATCCAGATTGTCATAAAATGTATCAATTGCCTCATCCTCATAGTCAGTAGTGGGGGCATATACCTGTATGATGGAGATGTTCTTTGGATGTGCTGCAATACGAATGGTGATAAGCCTGCTATTTATTGGGGTGCAGCTGATGACAGAGTTCAATCTATCTTTGTGTACGATAAAACCTACTCCATGCTGATGTTTAGACTCATCTCCACTAAACCAAATTTTGTGACCATCATCCGTTATTGATTCACCTAATCCTGTCCATCTGACTTCTGCTAGGCCCAGGATGTCCCACGAGTATCTAACAAGTTCATGTGTTAGTTCTTTGACTTTTCCACACGCATATAGCGTGCGTACATTCCAAGTTCCAACAACAAAATTTTCTCTTGGAAGTTTCAAAACAGGTGTTTGTACCCCATTCGCTGACTTATCACTCTCAAGGGGCAATGAGAGCGCGGTCGTTGTTTATCCGGGCATCGGCCGATCCGGCAAATTATTACTGAGTTGATTTTCCATCATAACATTTCAGTGGGCAAGAGGTTTGCTTGGCGGTGCCCATCTCCTCTCCAAGTATCCTTGCAGGTACATACACAAATGTACCCGGAGCAGTAACAATAGCCCTCAATAAATCTGTAATGTTTTGAAACACTGTCCGGTTAACACATCACAAAATGGCCATCTTGGCTACTCGGTACCAACACAAATAGCGAACTCAAATGATAGGCAAACTTGATGTTTTCATCTTTAAAATACTTATCAACATAATCCAAAAAATGTGCAGAACACACTACAAACTCATACAGCCTTAATGAGGGCTGTTAGCACATATGCAGACTCCAAAACGACGACATGAAATGCACAACACAAAAGTGCGGCCTACCACGCCGCCATCTTGGATCATATATATTTTTATATATATATATATATATATATATATATATATATATATATATATATATATATATATATATATATATATATATATATATATATATATATGTATATGTATATGTATATGTATGTATATGTATGTATATATATATATATACATACATATATATATATATATATATATATATATATATATATATATATATATATATATATATGTATATGTATATATATGTATGTATATGTATATGTATATGTATATATATATATATATATATATATATATATATATATATATATAAATATATATATATATATATATATATATATATATATATATATATATATATATATATATTGTATGTCTATATATGTCTAATTGTTGTATTATATGTAAATATATATGTATAACAGTGCAATACAACATCACACAATAATCCCCCTTAACCTATACCCCACTATACATCGTCACCCTCGCCAGCACAAAAAACCACCACTCGCTTCAAAAAAATCCTTAGTAACCTACTAATTATCGATTTTTTATTTTTCCGTCACTATCGATTTTTTATCTTTTATATATTGTATGTATATATATGTCTAATTGTTGTAATATATGTAAATATATATCCGACGCTCGTCGCCAGGGTGATACAGATCCTGCCTACGCGATTACCAGCGAAACAATGAAACTGTTGGGTAACGCCGCCTATGGTAAAACGTTGACCAATAAGGCGAAGCACGTAGAGGTTTCGTACACGACGGGAGAAGGTACTTCTAAATTAATGAATTGCCCCCGCTTTAGGAAAATGACTTTAGTGACGGATGACATTTTTGAAGTAGAAATGGCTAAAAAGACAATTAGTTGGGACCTGCCCGCGCAGATAGGTTTTTTCGTTTATCAGTACGCTAAATTGAGAATGTTAGAATTTTATTACGACTGTTTAGATAAATATGTAGATAGGTCAGATTTTCAGTTGTGCGAGACAGACACCGACAGCCTTTACTTGGCCCTTAGTTCAGACAACTTAGCGGACGTTGTTAAGCCCGCTATGCGACAGGAATTTTATAGTTCCTACCACCAATGGTTCCCCGCCTTGACCTTCCCAGAGTTGCTCTGGTACCCAGTTGGGGCTGGGTCGACCCAAGAGCCGTTTGCGGCTTAAAAAAATTCCACCTCATCTGGGGATCGAACCATAGACCACTGAGCTAGGAAACCAGTACACTAACCACTATGCTACCGCGGCTCCCTTATTACGAAGAAATAAAAAATATTTTAAAAAATATTTTAAACACACGCTTTTAATGCACTAAAAACCCAAAAATAATTTTTCAAGGAGTTTATAGCTTGCAGTCAGAAAATGTAACATCAAATTGACAAAAAGCATGGGGCGCTTAAGCGCTTATCATATATTTTATCCATATGCGTCTAATGAAGTATAAAGCAGAGGTTAATTCCATGCAGAATCAGCGCACCACGCTTTTTTTATGTTACATTTTTTTACTGCAAGCTATAAACTCCTTGAAAAATTATACGTTGTTTCCGTAACTTCCGGAAGTCAGTGTGCCGTGACAGAGCATTGATGTAGTCCTTAAAACCAAAACCAAACCAAACCTCAGTATGTGTCAAATCCATCGCCAGCATCATCTTCTTATCTATTTTTCTACTTGTCTCGTTCTTGTTCTAGTGAAATAACGTATATAAAATCTTATTTCATTATTTACTGATAACCATCTTACACGTGTAATTTCCGGGGTTCTATGATAAGACAGTGAAATAATGTTTAAGACTGTAGCACTCTCAGACATATCGTACAATTCTACTAACATGAAGTTGTGCATGAGGCTGGCGATTGCATCATGTAAAAACTTATTGACACAGAAACCATTGAGGCAAGAGAATGCGAATGTTTGGTGCAGACTTTCAGCAAGGAGGCAAGATACAGTGTTAGTTCTATTGTACGTAAAGAGCGCAAATAAGAAATAATCCAATAGCATAATTCCCGCCGTAAGTACCTCGGTCGGTCGGTCACATCATGCACACCGTCATTTGCGCACTTTTCTATTTTCGAGAGAGTACATTAACTTTCAACCACAGCTTAGGGGTGCAACTGTGGTTGAAAGTTAGACAATAATTGTATTGTTTCCCTTAAATGTACTCTCCCGAAAATAGAAAAGTGCGCAAATGACGGTGTGCATGAACAGTTTGATTATTGAAAGAAGCCAACAACACAATTGATAAACAGTACATGAACTGGAGTTTCGTCAAACTTCAAACGTTCTTCTCAGAGGCAGTAAATCGACCAGGGCAAGATTTTAAAATATGCACGGACAATAACGAGACATGTTGCCATAAAAGAAATGTTAGTTATTTAGTCAATTTACGGTTCATGAGATCATTATCACTGCTCCACATGTCATTTAGGAAGGTTACTCCATGTCTTCATATTTAATACATCCATATAATTTTCACTACAAATATCTAATGACGGTCGCCTGCAATGAAATGACCACAGTAGTGATAGTACCGTCTGTAATACATGTAACAGAAACAACACACTATAATTAAAAACCAGACAGTTTTGACGGGTTATTGCTAGTATTTAATATATATAATATCCCAGCTTTTTCTGTCTGTACGTAACGCTCCCTAAAATAGTAACACGCAACAAAGAAAAGTGCGCAAAACACGGTGTGCATGCGCCATGTTAACAGCGTACGTGTTCAGACTTTTTTTTTTTTAAACCTCGGGTGTAAAACAAATATTTTGGGTTTTTAATACTCTACCGAATATAGTAACGCTCGACAAAGAAAAGTGCGCAAAGGTTGTTGTGCATGTGCAATGTGAACGGCGTGCATGTTCAGACTTTGTACAACATTATTTTATTACTACTATAATTAACAGGAATGCGCGTACAATGATCTAAGTTTCACGCTTTTGTTAGAATAAAATCAACTGGTATTTTCCCTAATGATGGGCTACCACGACAAGTATGGGGGGAATTAAGAGACTTCACTATACTAGGTCCAGCATCGAGACGTATGGTGACCAGTTCCCTTCCTCGCTGCCTTTTCCTTCCCTAACTCAAGAGCAAAGTCATGTGCCCATTTACAGCTCGGTAAACTGAACCGTAATGATACTGTGAATCGAACCCGTCATCTTTGCCGGAAGAGACCTGCGCTCTAACCACTCTGCCAATCGGACGCTCATGAACTAACGTAGTGACTTTTAATAGCGGGCAAACAGCCGTGTTCTATATCACTTAGAGTTTAACAATATTTTCTTGATCGAGCCAGTTTTCTCTCACGGACAGCTGTACGTCGCATTGTCTCGATCAAGAAATCACAACAAAGCAAAATGAGACATTAAAACAACAGAACATTAGTGTACTCTTCTGATGAACAATCGGATATTAAAACCTAACATTATTTTTCACGAGTATTTGAATAAGTAAAATTGCCGTTAAGTATTGGTGCCTTTGGATTTAATTCCCGTCTTATGACGGGCTTTTACACTAGTCATGTATATAAAATCCCAGTTTTTTTCTGTCAATGCGTAACGCTAAGGGATGCAAATTTGGTTGAAAGTTAGACATTAATTGTATTGTTTCCCTTATATGTACTCTCCCGAAAATAGTAACACTTACCAAAGAAGAATGCACAAATGACGGTGTGCACAAAAATATATTTATAGAATGTATGATCCCGTATACTCACATTGGGATCCTCGCTGCTGCTACGTAGTTCGTGTACTGTGGTAATGCACAGTGGTTTTAAAAAAAAATACTTTTGAATAAGTAAAAATGCCGTTATGTATTGGTGCTTTTGAATGTAATTCCCGTCTTATGACGGGCTTTTTATACTAGAGATCTTATATTGGCGCTTATTATTACATTGTTTCGTTCTGTCCTAAGTTTCGAATAAACGAAAAAAAATCTATTTCAGAGCTGGATCATCACCCGTCTCCAATCGTCAAACGATCACCAGACAAAAACTACGGATCGTTCTACCGCCTCATGGCAAGACACAATCGCTACAAAGATGAGCAGGCGTTCGTCGAGAAGATGTTTAGACTTTTTGATATGAATTGTAAGTAGCCTCACTGGTTGATAAAAGGATAAATAAGATTGTCGTTTACTTCTTCGTCATACTTTGCTGTTTAAAAGAATTTAAAAAAAAACTGAGTTCATTAAAATGAAACGTATTTTATGCAACAAACCGTTTTATTGAAATTAAACAAGAGAGTTCTTCAGCATTATACAGAGCTAATGCTGTCATACTGAACTGAGTTATGGACAACTAGTAAATAAGCATGAAAAGCCATAGGTGTCATGAGGATGTGGTTATCCAGGAGAATGTTAAGACTGCCATGGACAGCCAGAATGAGCTATGAGGATGTGGTTATCCAGGAGAATGTTAAGACTGCCATGGACAGCCAGAATGAGCTATGAGGATGTGGTTATCCAGGAGAATGTTAAGACTGCCATGGACAGCCAGAATGAGCTATGAGGATGTGGTTATACAGGAGAATGTTAAGACTGCCATGGACAGCCAGAATGAGCTATGAGGATGTGGTTATCCAGGAGAATGTTAAGACTGCCATGGACAGCCAGAATGAGCTATGAGGATGTGGTTATCCAGGAGAATGTTAAGACTGCCATGGACAGCCAGAATGAGCTATGAGGATGTGGTTATCCAGGAGAATGTTAAGACTGCCATGGACAGCCAGAATGAGCTATGAGGATGTGGTTATCTATGAAGACTGCCATGGACAGCCAGAATGAGCTATGAGGATGTGGTTATCCAGGAGAATGTTAAGACTGCCATGGACAGCCAGAATGAGCTATGAGGATGTGGTTATCCAGGAGAATGTTAAGACTTATCCCAGGAGAATGTTGGTTTAAGGACTGCCTGCCATGGACAGCCAGAATGAGCTATGAGGATGTGGTTATACAGGAGAGCTATGAGGATGTGGTTATCCAGGAGAATGTTAAGACTGCCATGGACAGCCAGAATGAGCTATGAGGATGTGGTTATCCAGGAGCATGTTAAGCACTGCTCCCGATGGACATTGACCAGAATTGAAAGCTTTATGACAGGATGTTTGATTATTCTCAGTGGAGAATGTTTAAAAGACTGTCATCTGGACAGCCAGAATGAAGCTATGAGGATGTTCTTCTATCCAGGAGAATGTTTAAGACTGCCATGGACAGCAAGAATGAGCTTATGAGGATGATGGTTATCCAGGAGAATGTTAAGACTGCTCAATGGACAGCCAGAATGAGAGCTATGAGGATGTGGTTATCCAGGAAGAATGTTAAGACTTATTCATGGACAGCCAGAATGAGCTATCAGAGGAACTGTCGGTTTTAATACAGGAGATGTTAAGACTGTCATGGACAGCCAGAATGAGCTATTGAGGATGTGGTTATCCAGGAGAATGTTAAGACTGCCATGGCAGCCAGAATGCCTCTTTCAAGCATGAGGATGTGGGTTATCCAGGAGAATGTTAAGACTCGCCATGGACAGCCAGAATGAATGCTTATGAGGATGTGGTTATCAGGAGAATGCTGTTATGACTGCCTACTGAATGGACCAGCCATGTTAAGAATGAGCTATGAGGATGTGGTTGTATATCCAGGAGAATGTATAAGGAACTGCCATGGACAGCCAGAATTAGCTATGAGGATGTGGTTATCCGGAGAATGTTAAGACTGCCATGGACAGCCAGAATGAGCTATGAGGATGTGGTTATCCAGGAGAATGTTAAGACTGCCATAATAACTTGATGGACCAGAGCAGCCCAGAATGAGCTATGAGGATGTGGTTATCCAGGAGTCAATGTTGCGCCTGGACCAGGAGAATGTTTATCCGTGTGACTGCGCGCTCTCATGGACAGCCAGAATGAGCTATGAGGATGTGGTTATCCAGGAGAATGTTAAGACTGCCATGGACAGCCAGAATGAGCTATGAGGATGTGGTTATCCAGGAGAATGTTAAGACTGCCATGGACAGCCAGAATGAGCTATGAGGATGTGGTTATCCAGGAGAATGTTAAGACTGCCATGGACAGCCAGAATTAGCTATGAGGATGTCATGAAAGGAACGAGTTTGCAAAGGAAGCTTATTACTCCCATTAGAAGGTAGAAGTCCACCTTCTTTGGGCATTTTATGAGAAGAAGGAAGATGAAATATTTTGTGATAACAGGTAAATTTGGAGTAAAATGGTATAGAGGAGGACAAAGAGAGGAGATACTGAACTAAAAGACATTTTGGAATGGGAGGAAGTCAAAAACAGAATTGATAAGCAGCACTGAAGACGGGAGTTGTAGAAACGCATGATAACCTACGCCACAAGTCATGGTTCTTGAAGAAAGAGAAGATTTTGCTTTTAACATTTATTATTATTATTATTCTTTTTTTGTTTACATTGGGTTGGAATTTTGGCAGGGAGATTAGAAATTCAGCAGCTAAGAATTGTTTAGAATTTAGAGCAAGTGCAACTAGGGTGCGCTCTAGAAATCAGATCTTTTTTTTAAGCTCTGATCGTTCAATTCGGTTCTATCCCGACCATTCACTTCTCCTACAGTTAGTTTCTATATTTTTGTCGTATGACCACCTCCTATGACCACTGCAGTATTCTTTTCTTTGTTCTCTCTCTCTCTCTCTCGTTCTCTCTCTCTCTCTCTCTCTCTCTCTCTCTCTCTCTCTCTCTCTGTGTGTGTGTCTATCTCTCTTTCCCTACTCCAAGACGGTGGTTTAAAATAATTGTTAATACGTTTTATTAGGACAAAGAAAATTGCCTACGTTGCGGCCGCATGGCCTTTGTCAGAAACACACAGAAAGACGACAGAAAAACAACAAGCGAGAGCTAATTGAGAACTCTCGGGAGCCACGGTAGCATAGTGGTTAGTGCACTGGCTTCCTAGCTCAGTGGTCTATGGTTCGATCCCCAGATGAGGTGGGATTTTTTTAAGCCGCAAACGGCTCCTGGGTTGACCCAGCCCCAAATGGGTACCAGAGCAACTCTGGGAAGGTTAAGGCGGCCAGCATGATGCTGACCACATCACCCCTAGTGTGCCGATGGTCAAGAAAATATGGGCCTAACACCATATTCCCAATATGCCTCAATGGGCGTGTAACGGGATCCTTGACCTAATTGAGAACTCGTCGTTTACCACAGTCTCATTGCAGCCCCTCTTCATTTTCTTATCACCGACTCTAAAGAGATGTTCACTATCTTAAAAAACGTAGTTTCTTCATCTTGTTGATACATGGTTCTGGGTTCGCCGCATTTTCTCTCCTTTTTTCCCCCACGAGATGACTTCATGTTCATGAATTCTCGATATTCTGTTTCAGTGTCATCATCACTAACATCCTATTTCATTATCACGACTAATATCATTTGTGGTAATAGATCAGTGAAGTCACTTTAACGTGTAACTTGACAATTATCAATTATGAAATACAGGGTGTCTATAAAAGATTGTACCCTTTTCAAAAAATGTATTCTCGGCCCCATGATGCGGTAGGAGGATGCTTTCTATCACAAAAGTAAGATAATCTCTGCAAGTTTGTAAGCATACCTTACAAAGACTCAAGAAGAATGTACCTATTTCTTTTTTTTTCATCTACTTGACCAGTGTGTTGAGAGACATGTAACAATTACCGGTTGCAACTCAACTGCGACAGTTTCACTTGAAATACCCGCTTGGCGCATGCGCACTTTTTGAGTCTTTGTAAGGTATGCTTAAAAACTTGCAGAGATTATCTTACTTTTGTGATAGAAAGCATCCTCGTACCACGTATCAGTATCATACCTCATTATCATCATGAAAACTTTACTATTCTTTTTCTGTATCGTTACCACACTCCTGTTGTATTTTAATAGTTGCAAATTTCTCACATCCTCAGCTGACCAGGTCATAGAGAGGGACGAGTTCAGAGCAATATTACAGCTCCTGGGCATCATAAGTCACTCGTACTGACCAACACACTGACAGTCAAGAATTGTTTACGGACGATCACCTGATATTAGCTGTTTGTGAATAATTCCAGCTCATATCACAAAATTAAGAATATTTTGTGATATCTGGACTAATTGATATCTTTACAAATGTGTTGTAAGGAAAACTGAATTTCTGAAACGCAAAAT
Source organism: Oreohelix idahoensis (assembly GCA_024509875.1). Classification (NCBI taxonomy): domain Eukaryota; kingdom Metazoa; phylum Mollusca; class Gastropoda; order Stylommatophora; family Oreohelicidae; genus Oreohelix; species Oreohelix idahoensis. The sequence continues at coordinate 151,119 of JAMPIV010011442.1, read as the reverse complement.
ATTGCAGGTAACTCACAAAAGGCTCAAGGTAAATTTAAGATTACAAAGGCAATTCTATAAACCGATTTGCTTATCCGGGACCAGAGATGTTTTAAGAAACGCTGCATACAACATTCAAACATCGGCTTAAAAATGAAAGATCAGTCAATGAGAAACAGTATAGCAGATACAGGAGAGAAGAACGGCAACACTGTGAAGACCAACATCTTCTCAATGTTGTTTGTCTCGTCGATTCTGCATAGCAACGGAAAATACATCAGAGCAACGGGAAAAAGAATATCAGAGTCAGATTTTCGTGCATTCTACCTGAATGGAGATTTCATCCGTGGACACGGGTTATGCCAGTTGACACATACCCTTGTGAAAGGCCGTTGCTGTTTGGTTGTTAACCATTACATTATTGGTGACTCGTTTACTGACTACGTTTGTGTAAAGTTTAAATTTCAGAAGGCCACCAAAATGTGTTGACAATGTGTGTGTCTCAAGATGGGAGGGATACATGTAGAGACCGGTATACGTTGTTTCCGTAACTTCCGGAAGTCAGTGTGCCGTGACAGAACATTTTGTGTCTAGGCACGTAACCGGTTTTTTAAAAAAAAAAACGTGATCTACTTAACGTGTTGTGACATTTCATTCTTTTAGTCTTATTGAACCCACACCATTTATGTTATACTGAGTAATTATATCATTGGCATATTACTATGAGAATGTTGTTATTTTGGAGTGTTTGAAAATACAAAGTGTCTGTGGTTGTTTGTAATAGATGGACATAAACCTGCTCTCTTCTTCCTTTTCCTCAAATCGCTTCCAATCTTCTGTTTACATTCTTTTAAAAAGTATTTCAGACAAATGCCAGGGAAACAAAAGATGATAGGACAGCTGGCGTTGGATAGGCTATACATTAAGGAAGCTGTTTGATAGCATTAGAGTGCAGTTCCTTGACCTGGAATAACAAGGGTAAGAGACGTAGAAGGAGGCTGAAAAATATGTGGAGAAAAGAACTAGAGGCATAAATCATAATGAGAAAGATATGGACAGATAGTGAGCTGATGGCACGGGCTGCTGGAACTTGGCAAGAGTTTGATGAAGGCCAATGCTCATTGTGGAGATAAATGAATGAATGAATAAAATGATTGAGTGTCACCTTTTTCTGCTGTCTAACTATTCTATGTTTATAACTCTATTTAGCTTGTCCTATCTTTTCTTGTCCCTCTGTGTTTTCTTTTGGTCCTGTTTCGAATCTCCGTCTCTCTCATTTTCTCATCAAGTGAACAAGTAATCTTCAGACTTTGCACAGGTCACAACAGATTGGGATACCATCTATTCAGCAAGTTAAAGATAGAAACTTCTGATGAGTGTAACTGTGGCACTGATATAATGACGGCTGAGCATCTACTTCAAAGGTGCCCAACATATGAGGAACAGAGAAAAGCACATACGGCCATCACCAGTACCATTCCTAAAACAGCTATATGTCAACAGCATCAGACTGACCACTGCCTTCTTTGAACATATTTAAGCTGACATCTGAGTGTGAACGAAGAAGAAGAAAAAGATTTTATCTTCTTTTATCTATCTTCTTGTCTCTCCATTCCTTTATGTTGTACTTTTTTGTGCCCGTGTTTCTTTATATTGTCCCGTGTGCCCTCGTTATCACTTCTCGAATCTCTCGATAATCCTCTCTGTGATTTCTTTTTGTCTCACTTTGTCTCTCTCTTTCTCTCTTGTACTTTGCTTGCCCACTCCCTCACCGATTCCGAAGTCCACTTTCTTTCTCTCTCTGTCAGTCTGTCTACCTAATTTTATTTCCCGTCGCCACAAAGATTCATTTTATCACTTACAAATTCAGTAAATCTTTTAACCACATTGCCACAACATTCTGACTTTATTATCTTTTAACTCTTAAAGTCCGTGGTGATTACCCCAAGTTTGACGCAATGAATGTTTTGTTGCTTTGACTATCCAATAGTGTTACAGTTTAAGGGTTGGTTCTTTTCAAGTCTTTTGAAAGTTTTCTAATGCTATACACAGTTTGAAACAACATTTATTTCTGATTAATGAAATATACAAGTGGGACAAACTGAAACGAAAACATATTTTAAATATTATCATCCTTGGCTGCCATCTCCACATCAAAGGTCTGCTGTAATGGATATCCAACGTCGTGTGTCTCTTGTCTTGATGGTACACTCTTATAGACTATTTCTGTCCATCTCTTGATGTTGTCTTCCCACTTACAGCGCTGTCTTCCTCTTGGACGTCTGCCTTCAACTCTGCCTTCAACTCTGCCCTACTTTATGGTCTTCAGCAGTGCGTTATATCTTGTTATATGGCCAAAGTATTTTAGCTGTCTAATGTTGATCTTCTTCATTAATTTTCTTTTCATTCCTAGGTTGTCTAAGTCCTCGTTATTTATTTTCTTCTCTTTTAAATATCCCCCCCTCCCCCCCCCCCCCCCCCCCCCCCCCCCCCCCTTCCCCCCCCCCCCCCCCCCCCCCCCCCCCCCAATTCTGGTCTCCCGGTAGGAGCACATTGTGAAACCAGCCATAAATTCTGGCCTATCATCCTTTACGAATTAAGTGTTAAATACAAACACAATTTGAAGTCTTGACAGCTTGGATACTTGAAAATCTATCTGCACATGGAAGTAATAGCCTCGGAGGCTTAAATAACAAAACAATATGGTAAAATTAGTTTCTTATGAATGACATTCAGAGAAACGATGTGCCATAACTCTATTATAGCCTCGAGATCAAAACTCAATGCAGTTTCACAAGTTTAAATAGTTTTTAAATGTTTTCTGGGTTTTCTAAAAACAAACTGCAGTTTTTCGTACCTGTGAAATCACTTTTGTTAAAATATTGATGAAATAATTAGATTTTTGCAGTTTTCTGTTTTTGTTTAAAGGAGCTCCAGACTGCAGAAATCTATTATTCGTACTTTTTTACTAAGCTGTTCCTCTTCTTCCTTGGGTATAGAGGTTAGCCAGAGAGAACTACATGCCTATCCTATCAGCTGTCTTCTTTTTTGGCCTGGTTCTAGTCCTCGGTTCATCAGAAAGTTTGTCTTATGTTGTCCTCCCAGGAAACTCTTGGTTGTCCTGGAGATCTGGGTCCTTGGCTCTTGGTTATCCTGGAGATCTGGGTCCTTGGCTCTTGGTTTCTCAATTTTGTCGTGGTAGTCGTCTTTCGCCCATACTGTAGACATGGCCAAACCATCGAACCTTGGACTGTTCCACGCTGCACGGGCTGCGCTTCGAGGCTATAACATATATTCTGGTTGCGGAGATGTCTCTTCTTGTCATTTGACCCACCTTCAATAAATACCTTATTTCTAAATTTTTAAGCTTTCTGTTGTGGGTTTTAGTCCTTGCCCACGACTCAATCCATAAGTCAAGACTAGGGCATAGGTGAAGCCATATACAACTATCTTAGTCTCTTGTCAATTGCTGAGGAATCCTCGGTTTATGGCGTGGAAAAGTCTCCAAGCTGCCTCTCTTTGGGTAGCCAAACTCTTCTGGCAATTATATTCTCCATGTAGTATTAGTGCCGCCACTGGCTACCAATCTAGCGACTAGAAAAAGTTGTGGCTCAATTCTGGTTTTTGTGAGAAATTACTCTTTATTAGTATGGTAGCCTCCTAAGGAAAATTCTCCGAATCTTTTAGCCGAATACCATCAGCAACGAAGAACTACTTATTAGGAGTAACCAGGAGGACATGCACACCATCATAGCTGGCAGACGCTGGAGTTGGGTTGGCCACGACCTCAGAAGGGACCCTGATACCATCACAAGAACAGCTATGCTATGGACCCCCGAGGGAAAGCGAAGGAGAGGCCGACCAAAAACAACTTGGCGGAGAACTGTGGAATCCGAGATGCAGAGAATGAACCAGAGTTAGGGCACTGTACGAAGGATGGCCGCCGACCGAACAAAGTGGAATCAATTTGTTACTGCCCTACAAGACGCCACCAGGCGTGATGGCCACTGACTGCTTTGACGATTGGCGGCTATGGATAAAAGAAGAAGTATGGTAGCCTATTGTTCTTTTAAAATGTATGTGGTTCCTTTACTTCTTTGCTTATAATTTGATTCTGGATAGTGCCCGGAGGGATAAAAAAACAGGTGAATGAAGTTTGGATCACGTATTCTACTCTTTCATCAAGTCATTACGGAAGGCTACATATTTTTGAATGGCTTATATTTTATGATACTGTCAATTCTTCTAATAAATTAGGAGACTTGAGAGTTTATATTTAAATAAAATATTTCCAACCTGTGATCCTCCTACATCAAATACAAGCAATACTGCCATTTAGACAATAACCTTTCATTTGAAACACGCGATATACAATACCTACCATTTTGCTTACGAGTAGTTATACATATGTGTTGCACGGTGTTACACCTAATTAAACGATAATCACCAACTCTTTGACATTGAGAAAAAACGATGAAGAAGAAAATTGAATGTTGTGGTGTTACATTGTTATGGAAGAATACATTGATCCATACACTATCGACTCAAACAAGACAACTTATCACTATTTGGTCAGTATTATAAGAATGAAACTCGATGTTTACAATGAAAACTGGTGCATAAATACAAGGACGTAGATCAATAGATCAGTAACTATCACAGTTACAGGACTCGTCTTGACTCTTTATGACTTTGCATTAAATTCTTTATATAATAATGATTATTGCTGCGTACGTGAGATGAAAGTGGGTACGTGACCAGATGTATTCAAGTATATACATTAATGGTTTAACTATACATGAACTTAAATATACCATGATAGCTAGGTATTTTAGCCAATTTAATCATATAGGCAGTTACCATGAAGAGTTTACACGTGACGTCTTGCCTTTAAGACTCATGCAATCATATGAGGCCTTGTTGCCTCTCGCTTGAGCTATAGTATGAGGATAAACTAGTGTACACAAGCAAACTGATTGATTTACTCGTGTTACATGATGACCAATCAGTATTTTCGCTCGAATTTTCTATGAGCCATTGCTTTAAGTCAACACTCAAGCTTTTCCTTATAACACTTGAGAACTAAGTTTTCGTTTTCTTCACTTTCTACAAACTGAATCATAGCTACAACATGCAGGCCGAAACTCGGACTGACTCCTCTCTTCTTAAAAGGCTAGCTCACAACTCGACTTCACAAAGTAAAAACTGACCCAAGACTACTTGTTTCGACAGTTCTCACTTGCACTTTCTCTTGTGTTATTCAGTTATAGGACACATTCAGTCTCCGCGCAATTCACTTTTCTCCACACTATCACCTTGCAAACAACATTTCATGGGAAGTTCAGAATCTCTCAGATTACACATGCTGCCACAGCAAACTATCATACCAATGTATGCACAAAACCATATGAATATTACGCACCTATTCTTTCAAATACCACGCAAGACAATTACGTCCCTTCCATTCTTATCTCCCTCTCATTACACAATACCATTACATCAGTATGCCACGAAATTAACAGAGCTGAAATGTGTACAATTAAACGCCGTTAAAGTAATCACGTCTTTACATAATGACACTTAACGTAGTATTTCAACCAGACAGCATGTATGGCGATGGCAGTTAATATTATTATAGATTTGAAGTTGGAGTGTCTTTTATGTACATTCTTATGTAAAACTGACTATTTCTTTAATGATTATTATAAGGTTAACCTGAAGCATCTATATCCGCTTATGACTGTGTTATGTAGCTGTGGTGTATTTCTGTCTATTGTGACCGAATGTATGTCGACATGAATTATGAGTGATTCTATGTAGACTCAAAATAGTTGCTTCTATTCAACAGTTCTGACATAGAAATTTTAAACATCTGTTTATTTTATTGATGTTCTTACGTAAAAATGACTGTTTCTGTTTTGACTGCTGTCATCTATGGCTAGCGCGATTGTTTCTGCTACAACATTGCCTGTATTTCTGTCACTGTTGCTATCAAGATATATCTTCTCTGTTTAACTATTTGCAGATGTATTGTTGCCCATGCTTGTTTGTCCTACTTTATGCCGTCATTCAAATGTATAGATAATTTATGGACACTTCTGCATAAATTACATATTGCTGTTGTGGCCGTTTCAAACATGTAATACTTCATGTTATTGTAAGATTTAATATTATTATCATGTGAATGTTAACAATCAAAATTCTGTAAATGTTATCTGCGAAGGAAAGTTCCTAATTACGCCTGAGAGTCAAATTACGCGTGTGCTTGCTGGTCTAAATACACTGGTGTTCAGTAAAATCAAGTTAGAGAGATTGAATCAGGTATAACTGTTTGAATGACTACCATCACTTGTGTCTATGTGCGTACCTGTTTGTAAATAGTGTCCGTTTTCACGGGAACCAAGCGACAGAAAGATTGTATGAGCGTAAAACGATGTGTTATTGTATATATGACAAAAAGACAGAACGGTAGCGTGTGCTGGAGAGAGAGAGAGAGGGAGAGAGAGAGAGAGATACAGGCAGAGAGACATACAGACACAGAGAGACAGACAGAGAAAGCAAAGATAAAATAGGTGAAGAAAATGAATCTTATTACCTGTCTGTATTTTACTGTCCACCGATATTTGTATTACCTTTGTTTGTCCAAAATTAATTATTACACGGCAAACTCATAGTTATAGAGCATTTATTATTTGCTTTTGCAATGGTTGTCTTGCAATAACGTTTGTATGCATCACTTGTCTTATTTGTTTGCACAGTTCTTGATATATTCTGCCAAGGTGGAGTGGGTTCAATTCTCTGCACAAGACAACAGGAGGCTGACACTTGAGGGTCATGACCCAAGTGGGCCCGCCCCCCTTATAGTGTAAAGGAGATTAAGGAGCCGAAACACTTGATCGACGGGGGACCTACTGCTGATGATCAGATTGCCTCATGTTGTATTGCTCTGTATACAGTTTCTTATCATCATCAATCCTTATGGCTTCTGTTTCCAGAAACTGGAGGCAGAAATGAAAGGTATAAAGACATGGAAAGGTCTTGAGCGGCCGGCAGAAGACAGGCAGACGGCATAAATTCGTTGAAGGTCTATGCTCCTTGGGTTCTAAAGCTTAATGAATAAATGAATGAATCTATTTTTTCAGCATCTCTACATATTTGATTTCCTTGTAATTGTTGTGCGTCGTCTGTCTGTTCAATACATGATCTATTTATTCATCCATATTTTCCTTTGTATTCTGTTGTTGTCAGGTACAGTTTCATTTATTAATAGTTCTTGCCTTTGGCGAGAATGTTTAGGGATTAAAGAAAGGTTTGTGTGACGACACGTCTGTACGTGTCCTTTTGTGTGATCTCTCACACCTTCAACCCTCCGGCAGTATCCTTTCTTTTTCTTCATTTTTCTGACATCGCTTTTATTTGGCATAAATCGTGCCTTGTCATTCGTTATTTTCACTATTTTGCTCTATGCTGGACATAGCATGGTGAATTCTCTAACACGCCACTCCCCTATGGCAGTATTTGCTATGGGAGTAATGCGTATCTTATTGTTTCACACTCCACTCCCAGACTGTTGTAACGATTCGCCAGGTTTGGTGACCCGGCCAGCGATAATATTTTATCGCCTAATCTGTCTGACCGCCGGTCCAAACGTGGCCGTCAAACATTTGATCCCATTGGGAAGTGGCTGATTGTGTTTACGCGGGCCGGTATTGTGATCAGTTGAAAGAAGACCACGTGGTCTGTCCAGACATTTGTCTGGCGGAGGCACTCAGATGAAGGGAAATTAAATAATATACTGAAGCACATTAAAAACGCACCACCTGTATAATTCAGGAACAGAGTGTGAAATGTAAATATAAGTGTTTACAAGTTTACATATTTGGAATCTTTATTCATTTTCCTATGAATCCATGCTGGTCATTAATTTGTACATTTGATTGTTATGAAATTCATTACATTCTGTGCAGGCAAGGGAGAAAACCAAAAATGCAACCAATAAAAAAATTCATTCACACTATCCTCAGTATCTGGTATGTCCACCGTGTGCTTGCAAATAAGCTTGGCAGCGGCTCCACATGGAACGCACAAGTCTCTGAAGGAAATTCCGGGGAATCAAGTCCCATTCACGTGTAAGAGCAGCTTCGAGCTGTTGCAGATTAGCTGGAGAACCTTGCCTGTAGACTCTGCGTCCAAGCTCGTCCCACAGATGTTCTATAGGGGACATGTCTGGTGATAGGGCTGTCCAATCAATCGTCACAATGTTCTGCTGCTGTAGATATTGCTGCGTAATGCATGCGGTGTGCGCACGTGCGTTATCTTGCTGGAGAAGCTGCAAGTCTGGATAATTTGTGAACGCAGGAGCAACCAATGCATCCAGAACCTCATCTCGATATGTCACAGCATTAACATTTCCACGGAAGACGTGAAGAGGCAAGCGATGGGGAAAACTGAATCCTCCCAAAATGTGAATACTGCCACCTCCAAATCGGTTGTGCTGACGAACACAGCAATCTGCAAAGCACTGTCCACACCGTCGCCAAATCCGCATACGTCCATCAGCAAAGGATATGTTGAATCTGCTCTAGTCTGTGAATAGGACAGCATTCCACTGCAGTCTAGTCCATCTGACATGTTGCTCTGCCCATTGCAGGCGCTGCTGACGATTTCTGTGAGTCAAGTTTGGCCCAACATAAGGTCGTCTTGCAGTAAGGCCTGTATCTCTGAGTCGTCGTATGACTGTCATTTGAGAGACTTGCCCACGTCTACCCACTATTGCTCTTGCTGTTTGACTTGCTGGGAGAGAACGATTCCTTAGGTGACTCAGCACAATATGACGATCTTGCGCAGGGATAGTAACTCGTGGTTGGCCACTCCGAAGTCTATCCCGGGAACTGCCAGTGGTTCCGTAACGTTCATTGAGACGTACAATAGTGCTGTGGTGGCAATTCATCCTTCTGGCAATGGCCCGCGAGCTCATTCCGGTCTCCAACATACCAATGGATCGTTGGCGGTCGTTTTCAGATAGTAGTGGCATTTCAAGCACATGTACTGGGTGTTTTGTCTCAACGGCCTTTTTATACCGAGTATACTGCTACAACGCGTACACATTTTCTGGGTCATAGCTGTTGGGAATCGTGTTGCACGTGTAACTTTCAACGTTTTCATGTAGTCTGTACACAAACCCGTGAGTTGAATCATGCACTTTCCATTCCAGCAGCCATTCGCTCTCTACCTCATGACAAACACGGGGAAAATCCATTCCCACACTTTTTTTTCCAGCTTCTCGGCATCAGTATATATAATAGTGGTGCGTTTTTAATGTGCTTCAGTATATATCGGGACAGTCATCTGGGCGGAAAACATTACCCCAGTAACACAGGGTCACATATTATGATAAACAGAGGTGCGCCGGAAGTCTTAGGTAACGATATGACATCACTGTTGTAAGAGGTCACGCGTGGATATTAAAATTAATATTTTAAATACGCGTGGGACGAGTAATGATAAACTTCCCCACCCAAACCGTGCTAGATAGATTGGATTAGCTTGCCATAATCTACTATGATTTGATTGGAACTTTAGGCGGGAACACAGCTGGGATTTGAAACTAAGGATTGTCAGATATAATCTAACAAACTCGGAGTCACAGCACACAACACAGACAGACTGCATCGCAGCGTCAACTAAACACCTCCTACAAGACAGAAGAAAGAGGATAGGACTTACAATTCCACAACTATAAGTACCAGATCGAGTATTGGGCAACTTTGGAATTCACAAGTAAACCCGCATTTTAATACAAGACTGGAAACTTGTGAATTTTATCACAAGAAGTCATAAGAGGAATTATACAAACATTTTTCCCAGGCCAGGAACTCGCAGAACACCAGCCGTCAGAGAAATTAACTCATATTTATCAGACCAAGTCATAAGAGGAATTATACAAACAGCTTTCCCAGGCCAGGAATATTTAAATACGCGTGGGACGAGTAATGATAAACTTCCCCAGTGTAGCGTGAGGTTTTTATTGGCTCTAGGATCAGTATAGTACTGACAATACAGAAGTAGAATTTCTGCAGAATATGGTGAAGTCCCAGTGTATGAGAGAACTAGTGGTATCACTAATTAGTTACGGCTGTGAATGATCTGATCTCGAAAAATTAGTAAAGAGGAGACAGTCATAAAATGCCACCCCCGCTGTGTAACTAACTGTGATATTAAAAAACAAGGAAACAGATTTTACTTAACAATTACAAAATTGACAAGTCGTTCAAATACAATTTCCTTATTATTTATTTAGTATATACACTATCTACTCTTGTGCTGAAGGGTGGATATTGGAAGATGGAATGCAATTTATTTGTAAGTTTACAAATGATTTACACACACACACACAACACACACATATATATATATATATATATATATATATATATATATATATATATATATATATATATATATATATATATATATATATATATATATATATATATATATATATATATATATATATATATATATATATATATATATATATAAGAGACAAGAATAAACAGCATAGCTGATAAATTTTATATACTTAATTAACAGCACAGCGGATATAAATGTGTTTCCTATAATTGGAAAACTTGTTATATATATATATATATATATATATATATATATATATATATATATATATATATATATATATATATATATATATATATATATATATATATATAACAACAAGTTTTCCAATTATAGGAAACACATTTATATCAGCTGTGCTGTTAATTAAGTATATAAAATTTATCAGCTATGCTGTTATTCTTGTCTCTTGCTACGCTAACTCAGTTTTTTTGTCCTTGACCGTTAAATGCTCACAATTGCCGACGGAAGTTGTACTAATGTGTACTCATCTCTTGAAACAGTTCTGTCTTTAATTTCTTGCACACAACACCCGCTAATGATCGTTTCGTTAGCCCACCCAAGACTGAGGGGGATTAAAGATGTAGCTCCTGTGCAATCACTATGCTCCTGCGAAGTTCCAGGCAGTTGGATTGACTGGATATACGGCCTCAGGTTGGATGACACGAATAAAACCTGTAACAAGTAAAAATAGGGGCTAATTTCTGTCCTCAAGCCCACCTATTTCTATTGTATATGAGATGAGCGTGTCTCAGGTGTCTGCATGTAGGATGAATGACAACATGGCTCAGTATGAGTTTGCAATAGCGAGACAAGACAGGTGTCGACTTGCAAAACATTCTTTCTGATAAATTAATACATGAATACATCCAATAATATAAATTCGATACATGAATACATCCAATAATATAAATTCAATACATGAATACATCCAATAATATGTACACCTATGTGTGATACAACCATTTCCTTCCCTCTATAATATACCAGGCCGTCTCTGACAAGTGCTATACTGGGTGGTAACATATATCCTAACATTATTGTTGTGTTCTGATGATAGGAGTTATATGAGACGAGGACTGTTTGGTTATATTTCAGGTTGGAGTTATATGAGACAATAGATTGGAGTTTTATGAGTCCTAACAAGGAATGTTTTTGGTTATATATATCAGGTTGGAGTTATATGAGACAATAGATTGGAGTTATATGAGACAATAGATTGGAGTTATATGAGTCCTAACAAGGACTGTTTTGGTTATATTTCAGTTGGTTTTATATGAGACAATAGATTGGAGTTATATGAGACAATAGATTGGAGTTAATGCCTCGTTGAAGAGGGGATCTCCGCTATTTTTGTTCTGTCAGGGATGTGTAGTCCTCTTATGGATATTTCGTTTATTCGGGATAATACCTCTAGTGTATTTGCACATGCCGGGAGGCGTGATATTTCTGTATTTCTTGAAAGCAAGGTAAATTAACATTTTCATTAACTCTATTGATTTTGGGTCGTGAGCGATTTCGATTCATAGCCTGTCTCCGAAAGTCGTCGTCACGAGATGTTCTTTCCCAGCTCACATGTCGCTGCATTGTACTGCATCGGTTGATGCAGGTACCAAGGACCATTACTTGCTACTTTGTTAAATGAACTAGGTTTAGAAAACCTTTATTATCTAGAGGATATTTTTGAGGACATTATTTATACTTCGGCAGACGTGTCTGTCTTGCTGAAGTCAAACTAAGGAGAGTGAACTGATCTCATACATCTGGTTATCTCCTGGCTGTTATAGAAAAGGATGGAGTTTTCACCTGACTACATTTACAGCACTATGAAATATAACATGCATCTGACTCATCATTGTAATGCTGTCTACCGTTATTGCTGTATTGAATGTTGCTGTGATAATGACTGTTTGATGTGCCTACACATTTGCGTAACCATTTTGTCACTGTGGCGTCCACAATAAATAATGAAGAAAAACGTCAACGGCTGTTTCAAGACTCATTGACTTTATACGTCGTGAGTTTACTGACGTCCTATGTGGATTGCCCTGTTATTGTTGCATGAACATTGTTTTGACTGAACACATCTACACACTACACAAAACCAGACATGCGGATGCCATCCATCATCATATGGCATCACGCATCATTTGGTGGCCATAAGCTGGTTTGATTCTGGTACTAGCAAACACGGGGTCCCTTACCCACTTCATTTTCAACAAGAATTCATCAGCATCCTTCAAGAAATTAACATTCTTCAATACAGTCAACATCTTCAAAATTTTCAAAGTACTCGGCGTTGCCCGGTAAAAGTCAAAATTTCAACTTTTGACGGAAACAAGAATTTGACAGTACCCGGCGTTGTTACATGTTGCCGGATAACTCGGACTGCTGTTATCTTTTACGCAAGTCAAGCAAGTTGCTGCTGTCAAGGTTCCAGTGCTGTCGTTTTTTGAGAAGGTCAAGTGCCGGTTGAAACGGGTTGTTTTCTGAAGAAGGCCAAGTACCGATTTCCATCAACTTACTTTTGGATTAGAAGGTCAAGTGCCGAAACAACTCAACACACAGTATTTCAGAAGCTCTTGTACCATCGTGTTAGCAGTGGAAGCAGTTCAGATGTGCCATCATCGTTGGAGCTTCGCTCTTTAGGACGTTGATTGACATCCGTTTTTCTGCTGTTCTACGATTGGAAGCCTTTAAGTTAAGTGGCCTGTTTGTATGTAAACTGTGCCCTTATACTTCTGCTGAGTCTTCTGTGTATCATCTCATTCTATATATTATATGTCTATATGTTATTTGTATATTTATATGTTTATATTTCAGCGGGTTCTCGGTTGGGTGGTGTCTCCGTTAGATTATGCCACGTCATAGAGGTCGTCTATTGTGAGCGTTTTCTGTAGGGTTTGCAAATTTCCGATACTGGAATTTGCTAAGCGACTTCTGTTGCTATTTATGTTAGCTGTGATGACATGTTTTAATATTGTTTTCGTTATTATTTCACATTCTTTAGTTTTGTTGTGATTTGTTTGTATTTGTTAGCCTACTCTTGTCTATAATTTAGTTTCATACAACATTTTTGTTTATACACTGTGGTGTCATGTATTTTGTTTAATTCTATCGCAGATATCGTCACATTTTTTGTGATATTTCATTAATTTCTGCTTTATTTTTAGTTGATTTCTGCGAAAGTTTTTGTATTGTTGCTGATCTTTGTTATTGTTTACATTGTTATTGTTTACATTGTTTGTATTGTTTACATTTTCAATGTTTACATTCTGCATGTGTTTACATAGTCATTGTTTACAGTTATAGTAATTAGTTAATGGGCTATGCTAATGCACTGTTACTACTATACTGATGATAAATGAATGATGAATAGTGTCGTGCACTATTGAATGAGAAGTGCACTTATGATCAAGATTTGAGTGCTGATATTTCATATACAAGTTCTTTGATTGGAGACTTGTTTCCCACAGAGACTGGGATAATATAATGTGATGTGAATATACAAGTGCTTAATTAAGACTTGTTACACTTAGGTTTGAAATAAATTAGTTAATTATTTCAGGTTTTGGACTCATATGTTAGACAACATGTCTACATTTGAGCACTTTATTGAGCAGGGTAAATTGCTTGGGAAGACTGGTGATAAGTTAGAAGAATTTGCAACTGCTCGATATGATAAAGCAATGGAAGCTGAACAAAAGAAACTGCATATGGAAGCTGAACAAAAGAAACTGCAGATGCAGGTGGATGAAAAGAGATTCCAAATGGAAATGGAAAAACAAAAAAGGGAATCAGAAGCTGAGGAGAGAAAACTCCAGCTACAGCTAGAAGCTGAAAGACTTCAAAAAGAGGCTGAGAATAAAAGACTTGAAAAAGAGGCTGAGAATAAAAGACTTGAAAAAGAGGCTGAAAATAAAAGACTTGAAAAAGAAGCTGAAAATAAAAGACTTGAAAAAGAAGCTGAAAATGAAAGACTTCAAATGCAGGCTCAAGCTGAAGAAAGGAAGTTACAAAGAGAGTCTGATGAGAGGAAAGCAAAAATGGAACATGAAGAAAAACTCTTAGCTTTAGAGTTGGAGAAATTGAAATTGACGAGCATGAGTAATGGTAATGATTCAAACAAGGGTTCATCTTCTGGGAAGGCTAATAATGATACTTTTAAGATTAAGTTACCAACATTTAGTCCTTCCAGTGATGACATAATGTTCTATCTGGACAGATTTGAACAAGCATGTACAGCTCATAACATAGACAAAGCAAAATATGTTTATCAGTTATCAGGGATACTGACAGGTAAAGCTCTAAGTATATTAAATATGGTGGATGAACCTGACAAGAGCAATTATGAGGTTGTCAGGGCCGCTTTGTTAAAGAAATATCAGCTTAACGAAGACGGCTATCGTCTACAATTTAAAAACAGGTTACCTGAAAATGGAGTTGAATTCTCCGAGTTTATTGCAAGAATACGCATTACTTTCTCACGATGGGTTGAACTATCTAAGACGGAAAAAACTTATGAAGGACTTATGGACTTAATACTTAGAGACAAAGTCATGTCGTCTGTCAATGAGTCTTTCCTTGCTTTCCTTCATGAACGTAAACCTAAAACAATAAAAGAAATGGAAGATTTCTGTTGCCAATACGTAACTGCGCACCCACACATAACCATGGGTAACTCTAAGGTGAAAGAAGGTTTACCAGTTGCTTCGGCAGCTCCGTATGGTCAAAACTTTGCTCGTAGATCCCAACAAAATTTTGATAGAAAGGGCAGCGGTAATTTCTGTCAAAATCATGGAAACCAATTTCATGGTGATTCTTCTTCGAAGAATTGGAGACAACCTGATAGTGGTCGTTACTATCACCCTAATAATTATAAGCATTTCAAAAGAGGATATGGTAATAGAGGTTATTCCTGCCGAAGACCTCAGAACCAAACAAATAGATGTTCGCATCAATGTGAACATGATAGTAATCGTGGAAACTGGAATTCGAACCAGTATAACAATTAAAATAGAGACAATAATAACTGCAGAGATAATAATAACTCTGATAACTTCAGAGGTAATAATAGTCGGGGTAGATCTCAACACAAAAAAAAGAGATATCAGCAGGCTAATGCTGTACAACAGGAAACTGAGGGAGCCTGTAATCATGTTGTTGATAGTAAAAACTTTGACGCTGTCACTAGTTCTGCTTTTGACTTTGAGAGAGCAAACAAATGCCCCCAATGCAGTACTTTATTCGAACCGGGTACCATAACTACTTTGAGTTGTGGTCACCCACTTCCCGCTCTTCCTGCTGCTGTTGCGCATGACGGGAGGGGTTCTTTAATTCTACATAAGGGTCTTGTTAATGATACTCCGGTCTCACTACTTTTCGATTCCGGATGCACCACTATTGGTGTTAGACAATCGCTTGTAGATCCATCTTGTGCTACAGGAAGGGTTATTAAATGTGTCACATTTGGCGGCACTCTAGAAAAATATCCTACTGCTGTAATTCGCATTGCCACTCCTTTCTTTACTGGAGATGTGCATGCTTGTCTCTTACCTAATCCTATTGCGGACCTTATTATTGGTCGTATTCACGGAGTTAGGGAGTGTACCCCACAGCAGATTGCTGCTTGGGAAGATAATAACATGCAAGCTACAAATGCAGTAGTTACAAGAGCACAAGCTCTACAAACACCCGAAACTTCACTGAATAGTGATAATGGAGTTGATAGCCAAGATAGTCACTTAGTAATCACTCGTGACTCTTTCATAAAATTGCAAGAAGAAGATCCTTCTTTAAAAAAATTCTTCGTTCTTGCGTAGAAAGGTGATCCGAATCAGGATACAAATAGAAAATCTTGGATTGCAATGAGAAACGGCGTACTTGTACGTATGGTACAAGATTCGACTACGTCGGCACATTCGCAAATTCTTGTTCCCAAGAGCATGAGAGTCCAAATATTGCAACATGCTCATGACTCGCAATGTGCTGGACATATGGGTTTTGCCCGTACGAAGTCGAGAGTCCTTGCGGCTTTCTTTTGGCCTTTTGTCAATAAGGACATTCGTATTTACTGCCGATCATGCAAGGTATGTCAGGAGGTCAAATCTAGAGGACCACGACATGCTGCGCCTATCCAGGCTGCTGACATTCCTATTCGGCCGTTTCAGAAAATGGCCATAGATATTATTGGCTTTTTTAAGGTCAAGTCGGCCAGAGGACATCAGTTTATCCTTACATGTGTCGATATGTGCACACGCTGGCCAGAGGCTATTCCTCTTAAGAGCATATCTACTACAGATATCGCAGATGCTCTTTGGTTGATATTTTCTCGCTTGGGGTTCCCCAGAGAAATATTGTCAGACCATGGCACTCAACTCATATCTGACACTATGTCACAGGTAATGTCTACCTTACATATTGAACGATCTCTCAGTAGTATCTACCATCCTATGTCTAATGGGTTAGTTGAGCGTCTGAATAGAACGCTCAAGACTTTGCTTGGTAAGATAACTGAAGATCATCCTCAAGATTGGGACAGGGTTTTACCCGCGGCTCTCTTTGCCTATAGAGAAGTCCCTAATGAACACACAGGATTTTCTCCCTTCGAACTTGTCTTTGGCGCGCGTCCACGCGGCCCTATGTCTTTATTACACGATCTCATCACTGCCGATGATATTAGCGATGAAACTCAATCCTCATATGAGTATGTCATTGCTCTTAGACAAAAGATCATTGAGGCATGTAAGCTAGCAACTGCTTCATCAGAAATTGCTAAAGAGAAGGCAAGGCAGTTTGCTAACAAGAATAGATGTCTACGACAACTTTGTCCAGGTGACAAAGCATTCGTCCTACTCCCCAGTAGGGAAAATAGACTTCTTATTGCATGGAAAGGTCCGTATGCAATAGTCTCTCGGATTTCCGATGTTGACTATGTGGTCGATATTGATGGAAAGCATAAAACTTTCCACATAAACATGCTTTCGGAATTTCACGAACGTCCGGACTATTTGCTGCCTATTTTCCAGGCAACGGATGATGCTCCTGCACCTCACGGTCATTATTCATCCCTGTCTGTCATTCAGGATGAGGAAGCTACCTTCTCTGATGTCAACCTTCCCCTTCCAGTGGTTCCATTACATTCTACGGAATCTTGGAAAAACGTTTCTGTTTCTCCTAATCTTTCTGGTGACGAACATCGACAAGTCTCGTCGATGTTACAAACATTTCAGGATGTTCTCACTGACATTCCTGGACACGTAGATGTCATAGAACATGACATAATTCTTACCGACAATAATCCAATTAGGGTTAGGCCGTATCCTATTCCTATACACTTTCAGTCGCAAGTGGAAAAGGAATTGGATGAAATGATTCAATTAAATATAATTGAACCATCGACTTCACCATATTCTTCTTCCATGGTTATTGTCCGGAAGAAGGATAAGAACATACGAATTTGCGTTGATTATCGCAAATTGAATCAGGTCACAAAGTTCGACGCTGAACCGATGCCTTTGTTAGAAGATCTACTGATTAGACTTTCTAATTCTAGATTCTTCACTAAACTTGACTTGTCTAAAGGTTATTGGCAAGTGCCTTTAGCAGAGCATGCCAAACCTCTTAGTGCTTTTTCTACACCTAGGGGTCTATTTCAATGGAATGTTATGCCTTTTGGTCTCATGAACGCCCCTGCCACTTTCGTTCGCATGATGCGTCGAATTCTGTCACATCGTTCGGATGTCATCGCATACTTCGATGACATCTGTCTCTTCAGTGATACCTGGGAAGATCACTATTTAGGGTTATATGACTTACTGTCCACTCTACGTGAGAATAATTTGACAGCAAAACCTTCTAAAGCTTTTGTTGGTTTTGGTGAAATCTCTTTCCTGGGTCATCGTGTTGGTCATGGTCTCTTGAAGACAGAAGACCACAATACTTCCAAAATACTGAACATCTCTGTTCCTAAAACGAAGAAACAAGTTAGGAGTCTCTTAGGTTTAATTCAATTTTATGGGAGATTTATTCCAAATTTATCTTCGATCATGGCACCTCTCTCAACATTGTTGAAGAAAGGTTCGCCTAATCTGGTCCGTTGGTCTGAAGAATGCCAATCTTCACTAGACCAAATCAAGAATATATTTTCTTCTCCTCCCATCTTAAGATTACCTACTCTTGATAGGACTTTTGTTCTTCGGAGTGATGCTTCATCCACTGGGATTGGAGCAGCACTGATGCAAGAATATGCAAATACTCTGCATCCTGTTATGTACATTTCTAGAAAACTAAATGCGGCAGAGAGGAACTACTCGGTTTTAGACCGTGAGTTGTTAGCGATGGTTTTGGTCAATTCTAAAGCTACAAAGATTCCTCCTGGGCGCACATTTCATTCTAGAGACTGATCAGAAAGCTCTTACAGCTATTCAGACTAAGAATTTGAAGAGTTCGAGATCCACTCGATATGCTATAGCTCTTCAACCTTTTCACTTCACGGTACGAGCTATCCGTGGTGCGGATAATGTGATGGCTGACATTTTGTCTAGATGCCCACATGACTCCAACTAATACTTCTGTCCTATATTTCTATATATTACAGAGTCATAACACACCTATATTTCTACAATAGATTAGCACATCTGGACTTACTCTATATGTACACACTATCGTGCTTTGTTGTCATCTTCTTCTGTTCGTTTTTTAAGATGATAGAGGAGGACTGAGTAGTTAATATAAGGGCCGTTAGTTTACTAAACAGCCACAATTATTAATAATGTATTGTACCTTATGAAGCATATTAGTTATTAATTAGCATTATATTGCTTGTACTTTCTCAGAATGTCATTGTTGAGCTGAGGACTTACCTTACGAGTTCTAGATTGTGTACTTACCCTCGGAATACCAGAGCATATGTCCTGGATCGTCATGTAGTTTAACTTTGCTATGTACTTATGTCATTACATGTCAAAGAATGTACTATTTAAATTTTCCTATCAGATTTGTACATCCATTTTTAAAGACAATATTAGAGTATGCTGTTTAATGATGATTATAGTAACTTGCATACGTATATTGTGTTTACATGCTAACGTGATGTGTGTTGGTGACACCTCCCCGATGTGAATATTTTTTGAGACATATTTATTTTTTTCTGTTGAGGTATATCCTCACCAGACACTCTATAATTAGCCTATTGTTTGGCAATTTAATTAATTATCAGCGCATAATTCGTGCGTTTTGAGCCGCTTATCGCTTGCTCTTTGATATTGAAAAAAAAATATGTTCCACATTTTTTTTTTATCGGGAGGAGGTGGTGATATGTTGCGTGATAAATTCTCGCAACATCGTTTTATTTCAATATCTGTTTTATAACGCAAGGGCAACAACTGCTTGAAATCTATAGTCACTTTTCTCGGTAAGCATTTGTCTTCTCGCGTTAGTATCGAATGCAGTTAACTTTTGAGCTGTGGTCATTTTTGCGCTGGACTGCGCATGACTTGTCTTGTTGTTTGGTCGATCGGTTTCCGCCCACCACTAGTGGGAGTGAGCGATTTGGAATGGCGAAAGAGATGCCTCGTTGAAGAGGGGATCTCCGCTATTTTTGTTCTGTCAGGGATGTGTAGTCCTCTTATGGATATTTCGTTTATTCGGGATAATACCTCTAGTGTATTTGCACATGCCGGGAGGCGTGATATTTCTGTATTTCTTGAAAGCAAGGTAAATTAACATTTTCATTAACTCTATTGATTTTGGGTCGTGAGCGATTTCGATTCATAGCCTGTCTCCGAAAGTCGTCGTCACGAGATGTTCTTTCCCAGCTCACATGTCGCTGCATTGTACTGCATCGGTTGATGCAGGTTCCAAGGACCATTACTTGCTACTTTGTTAAATGAACTAGGTTTAGAAAACCTTTATTATCTAGAGGATATTCCTGAGGACATTATTTATACTTCGGCAGACGTGTCTGTCTTGCTGAAGTCAAACTAAGGAGAGTGAACTGATCTCATACATCTGGTTATCTCCTGGCTGTTATAGAAAAGGATGGAGTTTTCCACCTGACTACATTTACAGCACTATGAAATATAACATGCATCTGACTCATCATTGTAATGCTGTCTACCGTTTATTGCTGTATTGAATGTTGCTGTGATAATGACTGTTTGATGTGCCTACACATTTGCGTAACCATTTTGTCACTGTTGCGTCCACAATAAATAATGAAGAAAAACGTCAACGGCTGTTTCAAGACTCATTGACTTTATACGTCGTGAGTTTACTGACGTCCTATGTGGATTGCCCTGTTATTGTTGCATGAACATTGTTTTGACTGAACACATCTACACACTACACAAAACCAGACATGCGGATGCCATCCATCATCATATGGCATCACGCATCACTAACAATGACTGTTTTGGTTATATGTCAGTTGGTTTTATATGAGACAATAGATTGGAGTTATATGAGACAATAGATTGGAGTATGAGTCCTATTGGTTTTCGTCTTCATCAATCATATCAGGAAATACAATCATTATACCTAATTCCCCAAGATACAATCAGTAACCTGATACATTCATAGTGAAACAATTTATATTAAATATATACAGGTGTAGGTAGTATAAATGACTGCTGTATGCCTATTCTTCTACAAGTATAGTAAGTATACTTACCCTCTAAGATTTAAACAGGCCAGTGGACTTTAGTGAAGCAAGAGTTCCCGGTCACGCAGTTAAGCAATAAATCAAAGGTTGACAGCTTTCTCTTGTCCCAGTCGGTCGTGCTGGCCTCGTGTTGGTGTGTGTGTGTGATTTTGTATAAACCTCGCCCGTATATATAGGTAGATGCAGGTAACTTTTACTGCTTAAGGAATGCTGTTGATTGGTTCTCGGCGTGGCAAGCTGATTGGTTATATGCGGTTTGGTACAATCCGTGACTGAGACCGCGTCCCGAAAAACAGGGCTTATGCCGAATTTTATTCTGGCTCAGAGACTGGTGAACGTTGCTCGTTGATTGACTGGGGCATAGTTGTATCTCGGCAATGTGTATTAACTAAGAAGTGGGTTTACACACACGTTTCACGACACCCACCCAAACCGTGCTAGATAGATTGGATTGGCTGACCAGAATCTACTATGATTTGATTGAAACTTTAGGCGGAAATACAGCTGGGATTTGAAACTAAGGATTGTCAGATATAATCTAACAAACTCGGAGTCACAGCACACAACACAGACAGACTGCATCGCAGCGTCAACTAAACACTTCCTACAAGCCAGAAGAAAGAGGATAGGACTTACAGTTCCACAACTATAAGTACCAAATCGAGTATTGAGCAACTTTGGAATTCACAAGTAAACCCGCATTTTAATACAAGACTGGAAACTTGTTAATTTTATCACAAGAAGTAATAAGAAGAATTATAAAAAGAGTTTTCCCAGGCTAGGAACTCGCAGAACACCAGCCGTCAGAGGAATTAACTCAAATTTCCAGACCTAAAGGGATTCGAACAGCATCTAATTACAGGGCAGTGGGTCCATTCTAAATCTATGCCAGGAGACGTGTGTATTCCCAAAATTGTGGGTTCTTGGTTACAAGACATCAGACTTAAGTACTGAAGTTTCTACGCCACTAGTATGAGAGAAAAGTATCACCACCAACCGCCTACAGTGGACGAATTATGTGGAGAAGTGTACTCATCACCAAAAAGAAGTGACGGAAACTAGGGCTGCAGGACTCATCTGGAGTTAAGTTGTGTGTAACAGGCTACAGCAAAAATACGGACAGTGTTAGAAACGCCCTACCAAAACCTCAATGAGGAAAAATTTAATATAACTTTCACCCCTTTAATCCTTATTTTAACTTGTTGAACTAATTGACTATTAAATTTGTTGTATGTTATTTTAAACTAAACACTAATAGTTGATTCAGTTTATTGGTACGAAAGCAAACGTATGAGACAATTTTTCTTTATATATATCTTTATATATATATATATATATATATATATATATATATATATATATATATATATATATATATATATATATATATATATATATAAAGAGCCATTACTTATATGAGGGCATTCGTTGGATTATTCCAACTGGGGGCTTGACGGGCCAGAATCATAGTATAACCCCTTCACAAAAGGCGACGGACCAGATAATAAGTTATCAAATTTGCTCAGCCCTTAAGCAACGTTTGTTCTTGACTTCTGGGAATATCTTGTGAACGCTCCCCTAAGGTAGAAGCGCCATTCATCTTCTATCTACATCTTTGCCAAGAGTAATCTTGCGCGAAGATAGATACCTTGGACAACCTACTTTTAGATACGTTTGCATGGTGACCATTAGTGGACCACTACTGGAAAGCAAGGGGAGGCAATCCTGTGACAGTTTGGAGAAATTGCGCCGGGACTAGCAGGAAAATAGTGGACTATTCTTTTGTAAGGGAAGGGGTTACAGTCAAATGATATTTTCATAAATAGTTGCAGGATTGTCGTTAAAATGCATTGGGTTAACTAACAACAATTATCATTATCATCAGGTGTCATCTTCCCATCGAAGGTCGACTGCAATGGATCTCCAACATCTTCTGTCTCTTGTCTTGATGGTGGTGCACTCTGATAGACTCTTTCCTGTCTATCTCTTGATGTTAACTTCCCACTTACAGCACTGTCTTCCTCTTGCACGTCTGCCTTCAACTCTGCCTTCTATTACGGTCTTCAGT
Source organism: Oreohelix idahoensis (assembly GCA_024509875.1). Lineage (NCBI taxonomy): Eukaryota > Metazoa > Mollusca > Gastropoda > Stylommatophora > Oreohelicidae > Oreohelix > Oreohelix idahoensis. Next base: position 127,996 of record JAMPIV010011442.1, on the reverse strand, counting down.
AAGGTGGTAGGTCTTTTTACATGGCCAAAATATTTTAGCTGTCTAATTTTGATCTCCTTCATTGATTCTCTTGTCTTTCCTGGGATTTCTATTACTTCTTTTTCTTGTTTATGGTTTTTTTCTCGTTCCGCGAGACGTGCCTCATTCTTCCATATATCCATATCTCAGTTATAGTTATGTGCCAAAAAAAAATAAAAATATAGAAATAAATTTGAAAGTACTGTTCTACAGGTTGTCATGGTAGTAGTTGGCCTTATTGGATGTTAATGCTATGTGTTTATTCGATAATGCTTCTTTGTATTTTTTTTTTAAGTTATGAACACCAAATTTGAAATGGAAGGTTAAAATGATATTTTAAAGCTTTTTTTTTTTGTCAGATTAGACTTTTACAGTTTTTTTAGATCAACTGCTCTAAAGTTCTGAATTCAGTCTCTGAACATTTTACCAGTACAAGATTATACCATTCCATTTGCAGTAAATAAAAATGTTTATAACATATCTTCAACTTCTTCTCCTTCTTGTATGATCCTCAGCCGCCGACTGTCAAAGCAGTCAGTGGCCATCACGCCTCGTGGCTTCTTGTAAGGAAGCAACAAACTGCTTCCACTTTGCTCGGTCGGCGGCCATCTTTCGTGCAGTGCCCCAGCTCTGGTTCATTCTTTGCATCTCGGCCTCCACAGTTCTCCGCCAAGTTGTTTTTGGCCGGCCTCTCTTTCGCTTTTTGTTTTCAGGGGTCCATATATTACACGTTTTCTAACTAAAATGTGGAATAATTAAATGGAAATCTGTTTGCTAAACCTTAAGTTGATTGATCGATAAATATGCAAGTTATAAGAACATTAGTTACATAACATATAATTCTTAGAAATAAACGGTTTTATTTTTAAGATAAAAAAAGGAAGAATTATACCCATTCTAAGTACACCACTTTCAAATATTTTCTGTCATCTCAGTTTTATATATTTAGGTTTGGGGCTTCCTAAATTAACAGACCGACTATGACTTTTTATTTTTATTTTAATTTTGCCATAAGACTCACTGCCTATTTTCACGACATTTCATGGACCAGGACATGCTAGGCTTTAAAAATCACAGAATGCAAACATCCCGTAAAGAAGATTCTAGAAAATGTTATGATCACATACCTTGTACTCTCAGATTTATAGTGCAAATAGCCTAGTTTCTGACACTGAATAAGGAACCACCAGAGACTCAGCTGAATGTTTCTGAGGCTGAAAGTGGCTTAGACGTAAATACAGACATTCCACCAAAAGAAGAAATTATCACAGCTATCAAAGGGCTTAAAAATGGAAAAGCGCCTGGTCACGACAATCTGAATGCTGAGCTATTCAAGACAGACCCTGAACTAGCAGCAGAACTATTAGAACCACTATTTGCACAAGTCTGGGAAACTGAGACAACACCAACAGAGTGGAGTAAAGGAATAATTGTCAAATTGCCCAAGAAGGGCGACCTTGCAGACTGCAACAACTGGAGAGGAATTACCCTCTTCTCAGTTCCCAGCAAAATACTAGGCAGGATAATCATCCAGAGAATTTCAAAAGCAGTTGACCATAAACTGAGGAAAGAACAAGTGGGTTTCAGAAAGAACAGAAGATGTGCAGATCATATATTTGCCCTCAGGAACATTATAGAGCAGTGCTCAGAATGGCAGAGACAGCTGTACATTAACTTTGTTGATTTTGAAAAGGCTTTCGACAGCATACACAGGGACAGCCTATGGAAAATTCTGAGGGCTTATGGAATTCCCAGCCGCATTGTTTCCATTATAAAAAGCCTCTATTCTAATTTTACGTGCAGTGTTGGATCGAGTTATGTAACTTTCGAAGTGAAAACAGGAGTACGACAGGGATGCCCCTTATCAACAACATTATTTTTGACAGTCATAGATTGGGTGATGCGCCAGACAACAGAGGGCAGTCCAAGAGGAATTAGATGGACAACGTTTTCTACACTGGAAGATTTGGAATATACAGATGACATTGCACTACTCGCGCATTCACATCAACACATTCAAGACAAAACCGGTAGACTGAATAAGTATTGCCAGCAGGTTGGCCTGAACATCAATTTGAAGAAGACAGAGGTCATCACACTAAATGTGGGCAATCCTGAGCCAATAACAGTAAGGAACCAGAAGTTAGAACAGACAGACACATTTACTTACCTAGGAAGCATAGTAACACCTGACGGCGGAACGAGCAAGGACATTAACAACAGAATGAATAAAGCGAGAACAGCCTTTGCTGTTCTCAACAACATTTGGAAGTCTTCCCAGTACAGCACAAGCACAAAATTAAGACTGTATGAGAGCTGTGTACTTTCTGTGCTTCTCTATGGTGCAGAATGTTGGAGAGTAACAGAGAAGGAAATGTCGAAACTGTCCTCCTTCCACACAATCTGCCTAAGGAAAATTCTCCGAATCTTTTGGCCAAACACCATCAGCAACCAAGAACTACTTATTCGGAGTAACCAGGAGGACATGCACACCATCATAGCTGGCAGACGCTGGAGTTGTGTTGGCCATGTCCTCAGAAGGGACCCTGATACCATCACAAGAACAGCTAAGCTATGGACCTCCGAGGGAAAGCGAAAGAGAGGCCGACCAAAAACAACTTTTCGGAGAACTGTGGAAGCTGAGATGCAAAGAGTGAACCACAGTTGGGGCACTGTACGAAGGATGGCCGCCGACCGAGCAAAGTGGAATCAATTTGTTACTGCCCTACAAGACGCCACCAGGCGTGATGGCCGCTGACTGCTTTGACGGTTGGTGGTTATGGATCAAAGAAGAAGATGAAGAAGCCTAGTTTCTGGGGGCTACTTTCTCCTTCTTCTTCTTCGTTCACCCTCAGACGTCAACGTGAATATGTTCAAAAGTGGTCAGTCTGAAGCTGTTAACATTTCCATAGAGCTTTTCAAGGAGTGGTACTGTTGATGGCCATATGCGTTTTCTCTGTTCCTCGTATGTTGGGCAACTTTGAAGTAGCTGCTCAGCAGTCATTACATCGGCGCCAAAGTGAAACTTGTCGGTAGTTCATATCTTTAACTTGTTGAATAGATGGTATCCCAATCTGTTGTGACCTGTGCGAAGTCTGAAGATTACCACTTGTTCACTTCTGCTGAGCTGGTTATACGTATAATTTTTATTGTGGCCTAAATGTTCTGCCTCCCACCTGCTCCTGTATCTGCGCTTGATAAAACTCTTGGCCTCTTTATAAGTTACTTTATAAGTCTACTAAGACGGGAATTAAATTCAAAAGCACCAATATCTACGGCAATTTTACTTATTCAAAAGTATTTTAAAAAACACTGTGCATCACCACAGTACACGAAATACGTAGCAGCAGCGAGGATCCCAATGTGGGTATATGAGATCACACATTCTATAAATATATATTTTGTGCACACCGTCATTTGCGCATTCTTCTTTGGTAAGTGTTACTATTTTCGGGAGAGTACATATAAGGGAAACAATACAATTAATGTCTAACTTTCAACCACAGTTGCACCCCTTAGCGTTACGCACTGACAGAAAAAGCTGGGATTTTATATATATATATATATATATATATATATATATATATATATATATATATATATATATATATATATATATATATATATATATATATATATATATATATATATATATATATATATATATATATATATATATATATATATATATATATATATATATATATATATATATATATATATATACACCAATACCTCGACTTTCGTCGCTTCGACTTTCGTCGCTTCGCTCTTTCGTCGGTTTTCAATTCTAACCACGTTTCCAAATTTCGTCGCTCGCTTCGCTCTTTCGTCGCATTTGGTCACAACTGCGCGTCATCTTGATGCTTTCGTCGTTCAGTCTTTGAACAGAAATCGTTCGGTGTGCACTGTTTTTTTTTTAAGTTGTCCGCATTGAATCTCTTATATTTGTCATTAAACATATTAATACTACTTATTTTTGTGATTAAAATAACAAAACTATTCATACTATATTATTTTTGTGATTATACTGTAAACAGTTCATAGTTATTTTAGAGATAACAGTCTAATGACAGTGTTCATATCGTGATTATACGAAACGTGTACAGTTTTCATACTGTACTTTTTTGTGTGATTAGGCCTTATACAGTACTACTTATTTTTCTGCTTTAATATATTCATAATGGGTCCTAAGTGTAGTGACAAAGTTAAAAGAACCCATAAGGTTCTCAATTTGCAAGAAAAGCTTAAGCTAATCAAGCTTAATGAACAAGGCATCTTAAATGCTGAAATAGGCCGCAGGCTAGGTGTACCAAGCACTACAGTTAGCACAATTGTAAAGAACAGAGCTAAAGTGTTAGAGGAAATTAAAAACGCTACGCCAGCGCATACCAAACTTATTAGAAAGCGGCACAATTTAATTGGTGAGATGGAGAAAGTGTTAAATGTGTGGATTGAAGACCAAGTCAGCCACAACATTCCTCTAAGCCAAGATCTTATCCAGGCTAAAGCACAAACTTTATTTAATGCAATGAAAGCTGAGCAAGGAGAGACATCAGCTGAAGAGACATTTGGAGCTAGCAGGGGCTGGTTTGAGAAATTTAAGAAAAGGTCAAATTTGCATAATATTGCAGCGAAGGGAGAATCAGCTAGCGCAGATACCGCAGCTGCAGGAACTTTTCAAGTGAAGCTTGAAACAATTATAGAAGAAGTTGGCTACACAAAGCAGCAGATCTTCAACGTAGAATAAATTTCGACAGAAGTTCAAAAGTAAATAGTGGGCTAGAACACCAAATAGCCTGTTACAGAGAACTTCTTAGGGAAAGGAAGAAGACATCAATGAGGTAAACGTCTTTGCTCTCCTTTTTCAAGACGCAACCGCCACAACCAACTTCAGTCACCCCTCCCTCTAACCCTTCAGATTCCGAGCCATCAACATCAGCCCCAGCCCCAGTTAGATCTCCTTCAAAGTGCCCTTCTCCTAAAAGAATTAGATTGAAATCCTCCAGTTCTGAAGATGAGCCACCTCAAGTTTCTCCATCTGGTTTTCTAAGTCTAGAATCCCCCTAAATTACCAACATTCAAAACTGTACATACTGTATATATTCATCGTCTACTTGCTCAAGAATGATTTTAAGGTAAGATGCTATTTACGTATTTTTTTTATTTATTACTGTATTTTCTTTACTCTTATGTTTATTTCTGTTTATCTAGGTGTTGCACGCATTCGCAAGTGTTATATAGTTAGTTATTTTCGTTTTTTGGCGGCCCTAATGCATTTGAAAGCTAAATAAAGGCTATGCTTCGACTTTCGTCGATTTTCGACTTTCGTCATAGCTCTGGTCTCTAATCTGTCGAAAGAGCGAGGTATTGGTGTGTATATATATATATATATATATATATATATATATATATATATATATATATATATATATATATATGATGCTTGTGTCACGTTGAGGTAGCTTTCCCCCGTTATTTGCCAATCTGTCAGCCTCTTCATTTCCTGAGATGCCATTTGAAATTAAGAAATAAGCATTTCTCTTAGGTTGTTACTGAGTAGCTTCTACTTCTTCTTGGATCCTGCTCGGGCGCTGACTGACAAATCAATCAATGACCCTCACGCCTATTGCAGAGAACTCAGTGTTCCGGGATGCTAACCGTGCCCTGTTCCCGCCTATGCTTGGGCTAAAGAAAATGAGTGATATAACCAGACCACAAAGTCTTTTATATTTGTAAATGCACCCTTATATAACCGACGGACCCTGTGTCTAGGTTGAGCGGGGCGCTTCGCTAAAACGAGGCCAGTCATGTATTCTGAAACACCTGGTCCGTTGGAGCTATTACTTTACTTATAATATATGAACAAATAATGTCTTATCTGAATATAATAATAAATGTAAGAGGGGGAGTCAAAAAATAACATTAATAAGGTAATAAAAAGTCAAAATCACGTATTAGACGGTTGCACTACAGATAAATTATGCCCTCCCGCTTGAGGTACCAGTGAGCGAAGGCCCGTCGTCCTGATGGGAAGTATGACGTCAGCAAACCATATCCAAGATGGCCACCCCCTTGGAAGCATGCACGACAGAAGAGCAGTGTGCAGTTATCCGTTTTTCGGGTAGTGAGGGTGAGAAACCAGCAGACATTCATCGGAGGATGAAGAGGCAGTATGGGGACGCTTGTGAGTCGCTTCAGCAGGTTTATGAGTGGCACAGGAAGTTTAAAAGTGGGGTATCAACTGTGACTGATGCAGCTCGCTGCGGCCGGCCTCACACTGCGACTACACCTGACGCTTTCGCTGCAGTGGAACGAGTGATAAGGGAAAACCGGCGGGTAACAATCGACGAGGTGGCTGGAGAATTGAAGATCAGTCATGGAACGGCGCAACACATCATTCACGACGTGCTGCAGTACCACAAAGCCTCCGCAAGGTGGGTACCAAAACAACTCACCCCCGAACTGAAAGACCGTCGTGTGGATGTTTGTGAAACACTGTTATGACGTTTTGAAGCTGAAGGAGATGGCTTTCTACACCGTATAGTCACTGGTGACGAATGCTGGGTCCACTATTTCCAGCCAGAGACTAAGCGAGCCAGCATGGAGTGGCGACATTCATCATCGCCGAAAGCAAAGAAGTTCCGTACAACTCGGTCGGCCGGCAAATTGATGCTCACGCTCTTCTGGGACTGTAAAGGCCCAATCCTGGAACATTACATGCCCAGGGGACTCACTATCAACAGCGAATCATACTGGGATCTGCTTCAGAACCACTTAAAACCTGCACTCAGGTCAAAACGTCGGGGCTTGCTCAGTTCTAGTGTGTTGTTACAGCATGATAATGCGCGGCCGCAGACAGCTCGTGCGACAGTAACGAAAATCACGAATCTGCGTGTGGAGTGTCTTCCACATCCTGCATATTCACCGGACCTCGCACCGAGTCATTATCATGTGTTTGTACCACCTCAAGGAAGCACTCGGTGGCAAGAAGTTCAGTACGGACGATGAGGGGAAAGAGGCGGTGAATACGTGGCTACGCAGTCAGTCAGAAGAGTTTTTTTTTCGAGCGAAATCCAGGCATTAGCGAAGCGCTGGCACACCTGCATTAAATGTGGTGGGGACTATGTTGAAAAGTGATTAAGTGCTTTCATTCCTATTTGTGCTAATTCTGTTAATAAAAAAATATTAAGGTTACTTTTTGACTCCTCCTCGTAATAATAAACATTTGGAAAGTCATTTACCAGCCAGTGTTTATTAAAGCAATGAGGATTAAGTATTCCATATGGCTCTGTGTGAGGAATGATCAGTCCATACTGTCGCACAGTTAACAGGGTGGGACACCAGTTGTCGCATTGCTACAGTATGATAGGGGTATGGTGGGATGTCCAATTGACTTTTATCAAGAAGGCCTCCAGAAATTGGCTCGTTAAGAAAAGAAAGAGACTAATTCGAGATGAGTTCAAGAAGAAGAGAAGGCAAATGCTCTCCACTAGATGGTGATATCTAATAAATCATCAAGAAATGAATTCATGTTCCTGGCGAATGTACTTCTTTCTTCAGATCTCGATAAAGGATGAGCGCACAACCTCCCATATGAAGAATGTTGCCCATATATATAAACTGCAAATTATTTCTTTGCATTGTAAGTTTTAAATTATGCAAAAGAAAGAAACTATGACCCAATTAACCATTAAAAAATAGAAGAAATAAAAGAAAACAACAGTCTTACGCACATTTAGCTATGAGGCTAAGTGCAAAAAGCAATCGCAAAAAATGGAAAAGAAAAATTATTAATAGTTTTTCTAAACTCTACTAACCTCGTTTCCTGACAAGAATTCCTTAAAAACTTACTTATTCGTTCCTATTCTACCATGAGGTGTAGAGGTTTGTAAGGGGGAGCTCAATACTATTCTATCGGCTGTCTTCTTCCTTTCTTGGTTCCACTCTAGTCCTCGGTCCTTCAAAGACTGTCTAATGTTGTCCTCCCAGCGAATTGTGGGTGGTCCTGGAGGTCTGGATCCCAGGCTCTTAGTTTCCCATGCTTGTCTTGATAGCAGATCTTCTCCCATTCTGCAGACATGGCCAAACCATCTCAGTTGGGACTGTTCTACTTGAATCTGCAGGGGTTGTTTTTATCGTATGATCATTGTCTCCGTTTTATAACTGTGATTTTTTTTCTTTCTTTCATTAACTTAAAAACCACTATTATAAATTAACTCCCCTGGAATGAAATAATAATCCATCGTGGAATGAAAATATGAAACACGCAACGTTCTGGGGACTTCTTCTACTTACGCGCAGCGGCTGTTGTAAAACGTACTGACTTCGGTTGTGCATCAGGTTATGTTTGCTGATTTCCAATGTGCGACAATTCTTAGGTTGTGCCCTATAGCTTCGTCGACCATCCATTACCTCGCCGTAAACACTGCAATGCCACATCTGGCGCTTGCTTGCGAGGCCAGGCCCTCTCAATCTTTGAAAGATTGGTGAGCTTTTGCAACAAACTCTTCGGCTGTATGTATGATGTCAGGTGCTAAAAGAAACCGTGGCTTGTTATTGGTCACCTACTAGAGACATTATCCAGTCCTTGTCACAGAGTTATGTTTGTTGAGGCTCCGAGTTGTGTCGCCTGTCCAGTCTGCCTGCGCTCTATTGTTTGTTTCATTGTTGTATTTCCTTCTGGAGGCTTACTTTTGTTGTCTTGGCACGCAAACAACAATCAACTTCTATACGCCATTAAAAGTAGACGATATTTACTTCCCATGTTGCTAAGCCCAGAAAGGCCGCTGTTTTCAACCGCTCCTGTGGACATGCTATTGTACCCAGATGTGGTGACACTCGCTTGTTTACACAGGGCATTAAGCTATCAAACGAATTCCCGTATTGCCAATGAGGCTATACTCCAAGATGGACAATAGTTTCTAACGAATCAGGTGTGCACCAAGATAGGACATATTAAAGTTACACTTAAGTGCAAAGTGTGATGAAATATTAGTTACACTTAAATACAAGGCGTGATTAAGAACGATCACGTTAAAAATTAAGGTAGAGCAAAGACAGGGGAGAAATAAAATTAGAATGATGATGAAAAAAGGTAAAGACGACGATAGAATAGGACCACTTTATCACAATACTTATTCATGTTAAGTTTGGACACACGATCGTTCTCATATACTCTATGTGGTGTTATTGTGATGAAATATTTGTATGCTGTATACACATTTTTACAGGCTGTTGAAAATAACCTAACAAGGCAAAGTAATTTCAGTGTACATACTTTTAAAAAAAAACTATTAGAAGTCATTTCTTTAGCTCCTGACTCAAAAGGCTTTTCAGGCATCTCATTAGAGTCAATTTCTGTTTCCTTTTCTCCTTCACTGTCATCTTCTTACAAGTCCTTATTCCAGCTGTTTTTTTTTTCTTTCTAAAATTTGCAAATTCTCTCAGATCGGTGCACTGTGACACATTGTTCTTCAGAAATCAGTAGATACAAAGTTCTTAAACTCCTCTTGTGGTACTAGCGTGTCTTATTTAGGAACTGCATCTGAAAGACTTTTTAAAAAATTTAATCATCTCAGGACTTATTTGCACTTCATGAAATCCGCGTGGGTAAAAAATAAGAAATTTGCTTGTAAAAATATACACGAGAAGCAATCCTCCTGTTCATGCTTTCACTTACATCATCATCATCATCATCATCATTATTATCATCATCATCATCATCATTATTATCATTATTTTGTCTTTGCGGAGCAAGAAGCCTACACCAAACATTCACGTGCTCATGCTGTAGGGATGTCAGTGGAAAATTGTTTTGCATGAGGTAGTAGCAAGCCCCCCATGCCTAACCTCATTAGTCACCTTTTACGACATGCATGAGGTTGCGGAAGTCCTATTTTTTCTTGTACCTTCAGTCCTTGTAAGCAGGCTTCCTTCAAGGGGACCAACTGTGGTGTTTCCCAATGCTCCATAAGAGGCGAAAAGTAAAATGGAGTAATGTCAGTTGGCTGTACGTTATCAGCCAAAAGACCAATATGTCGAAGAATCGAATGAATTTGATTATAACCGAGATTTTTTAAAATAAAATTTGCAAATGCTCTCAAATCAGTGCACCATAACACATTGTTCTTCGGAAATCAGTACATTTATGAGCATGTTTCAAGACATCCTATATATAAAATTCCAGCTTTTTCTGTCAGTGCGTAACGCTAAGGGATGCAACTTTGGTTGAAAGTTGGACATTAATTGTATTGTTTCCCTTATATGTACTCTCCCAAAAATAGTAACACTTACCAAAGAAGAATGCGCAAATGACGGTGTGCATGAACAATTTGATTATACTGCATGGAAAGAAGTCAACAACACAACTGATAAACAGTACATGAACTGGAGACAGGAAGATGCGGAGATCCATGATTTTAAGTTGTACCAGATTAAAACAACAGAAAATCAAGATGCTCTTCTGTCATGTTCAGACTTTTAACATCAGATGTAAAACAAATATTTTGGTTTTTTTAAAATACATTTGAATAAGTAAAATTGCCGTTAGGTATTGGTGCTTTTGAATTTAATTCCCGTCTTATGATGGGCTTTTACACTAGTGTTTCAAGATTATTAGAAGATCTGAACAAATTTCGATAGCTGATTTTCATTACTCCCAAAGATCTTAGAAAGGGTTTTTGCTCTACCATTTGGTCTTTCCTCTACCACTTGATCTTTCTAATGTGTTTCAATCTGCAACGCTTGGGGTTCACAGACTTAACACTTTGTTCCAAACAATACTGGTTTGTATGACCTCTTGAGAAATACAGAAAGTTTATTTAGAAGTTGAAAGTTCTATGTTTATTCTTATTAACATTACCTGTTCTATTTATCACGATTAGGCATTGTGTTAAGCATTGGCGATAATGTGTCTTCTGATACCTCAGTTTCTGGCTTTACATTAGTTATGTAGATGACACTTTTTTATGCCAAATGCTCCTACGCGTCTTCTTTTTGCCTTCCACCTCATTTTTGGGCAATAATTTATCTGTGTTTGTATGATTTCTTTTCAGTGTTTTTAATGTATGATGATTGTCTCAGTTTTATAACTGTGGTTTTATTTCTTTCTTTCATTAACTTTTCTCAAGCATTTTTTACTTGTCATGTAAGCATCCATGGAATTCTCAACAACTTTCTGAGAAGCCACTTCTCTGTTGCTTTCACTGATTTTCTTACTTATTCGTTCTACCTTCAGCAATTATTCTTAAAGACAAAACACATGAGACAATTCAAAACCATTTACCAAGTACTGAATATGATAAGTGTCATTTGTAATAACTCATATACACCAGACTACAAGGTCTTTTTATTTTGACGTGTGACTTAATAAAACAGATGGGCCGTGCGTCTAGGTGGAACGGAGAGCATCTCGCCAAAACGAGGCGAAAGTCCTATAACAAAATATAAATAAATAGAAAATAAACAAAATGTGTAACATTTGCTTGTGCTGACGCATAATCTTCTTAACCTCTATGGCCATGTCCGCCACGAGGAACATGGTCGCATCCCGTAAGATATCTTCTACAGACAACTGGCAGATGGCAAAAGAACAGTTGGACGACCGCAGCTATGGTTCAAAGATGTGTGCTAGAGACATGAGGGCACTGGACATAAATCCATTAACCTGAGAGGATGAAGCTGCCGATCGCACCAAGTGACGATGCTTTCTGCGGCGCCACCTCAGATTGGGCAAAAATAAGCTCACACAACAAGCAGAAGAGAAAAGAAAACGTTGAAAGGAACATCAGGAAAAAAAAAGAAGTTGAGGGCTGTCACCTCAGGGGCGTATTCCCATAGACAGTAGTGACTGAATGGGCTTTTATTATGTAAAAGGTAAAGGTAAAGGATCCCGTTACACGCCTGTAGCGAAAGGTTTTCCTAGTATGATAATAGTGGTAGAGCAGAAGTAGAATCTCTCTCCAGAAAGTATGAAGTTCCAGTGCAAGAGAAGTACATTGGTATCACATGTGAGTTACAGCTGTGAATACTCTGAGCTGGACAATAGATTTAGGCTTCAGAAGTATAAGTTGCTACTTTCGCTATAGTAACCCTATGTGATAATATAATTAAATTTGAAAAGGTAACTCAAAATTTAACAGTTAAAAATTTAACAAGTCAAATGAGTACAATTTCCCAATTTATTATGTACATCTATATATTCTTGTAATGAGAAATGGGTGTTGGAAGATGGTAAAATGTATGATTATTTACAGTTACAAATCAAATAAACAAGCGCAAAAGTCTTGGATTTATCTTCCACTGAAATTATAAAACAAGTTTGTCACATTATCTATTGCCATCTAGTTGTCATCATTAAACAGTCGTTTTAGAAACTGCTCACAGGATTTGGTGGATTGTATACACATAACTCATCTGAAATTAGTTCGAGGTTCCTGAGACACACTTGAATGCGGAAGACTTTCCTTCAGCCCGCCCTATAACTACGGGGGACTAAGGTGTTGAGGATTGGTTGATCTCTAGGCTTCAGTTAGCAGGATCAACGGTCTTCAAGTCTTTAGTTTCTCGATCAGGAATGATCATAAACATTGATCATAAAACCTGGAACAAAAGGTAATAGGTGGCCATGATGTTCCAACAATCTCACCACCCACTGCTGTTCATGATGCGACCATCTCTTCAGTGTTTGTATATAAATGAATGAATCATGGTAGTATGTTACAGAGATAGCATGATAAGATGATGTATACTGTGCAGAATTAACAAAATACATGAAAAAATCACATGTTATGATACATGGGTACGATATAACCTTTGCCTTCCACTTATGGATGTCAAGTCACTTATGTACTTGCTGGTATGTCGTAAGCTTCCAAGCAAGAACTAGCCATGATATATTTGGCTAACCAATTAATGGTTATGCTTCCTGACAATGCCGGTGAAGGTTATCTCTGGTTAGCGTCATTCCCTTTTTTATTATATCTGATACAATCAATCGGAAATAAAATCTGAAATAAAATGATATTAGTAATACATATATCTTTAATAAACTTACATACTCTCTTAGGATTTATAAGCTCACGATGAGACTATTTTGGTTGAAGTTAACCTGCCCTGCATGCAGCGTGAAAAAATAACTTTTCTTGCAGATACTGTCTTCCAGTTTCTCACTCTGGCTCCTGGATTTGGTGTGTGTGATTTTCAACGCGCCCCTGTGTCCTTATATTTCAGTCTCTCGCCCGTACGAGAAAGCACCGCCTAAATTCCCAAAAGATTTTCGTTTCATTTCCTGGTTTGAGGCGATTTGAAGCAATCTGTGCTTTTCCTGTACTTGTCTTCTCTTCTGTTCACTACACACTTATATCCATCCTTCCTTCCTATGTATCATTTCCTTTTCCCCATATGAGGCTTTCATTCTATCCAATTTATATTTAAATCCGTTTAGGCATGTAGTTATAATAAATTTTTAAAGATTATTAGCTAACTTTTAGCAGATGTGATAAAGGTGAAAAATATTAATTATCTTTAAAACTATTTATATTGGAATAATATCCTTTTGGATATAATTCATAGTCCATCTCCGTTAGTGAACTGTTATTATTTAATTGTATTCCAACCAGGTGTTCTCTTGTAGTTAATAATTTAATGTCCAGTAAATGCAAACTTTGAAAGTCCGCCATACATTCCTATTAGCTATTTCCTCATTCTTCAGTAATATTGTCTAGCTTTAACCGTAATTCACATCCGTCGTCTTCAAACTTCAAAGCAAGATCCGCCGAGTGTTATTACTGCGCTGTGTGTGTGTGTGTGTGTGTGTGTGTGTGTGTGTGTGTGTGTGTGTGCGCGCGCGTCGCGTTACACATTTTTTTTTCCACAACAAAGCAAGAGGTACAAAATCTCGCTACAACGCCCAATGTGGTATATTGGGAATATGGTGTAAGGCCAATATTTTCTTGACCATCGACACACTAGGGATGATGTGGTCAGCATCACGCCGGCCGCCTTAACCTTCCCAGAGCTGTTCTGGTACCCAATTCATGAGGCTGGGTCGACCCTGGAGCCGTTTGCGGTCTAAAAAATCCCACCTCAACTGGGGATCGAACCATGGACCACCGAGCTAGGAAGCCAGTGCAATAACCACTGTGCTACCGAGGCTCCATTATTATGTAATCATTGTCCAAAAATATTTCAATGTATATACATGTGTACCGACTGCTCCACTTTTCTTGACATCGCTTTCACGGGGAATCTTTGTCTTGGTGATAGCCATTTGTCACTATATATTTTGAACTAATCTGTAAAAGATTATATTGTTATTTAAATTAAACATAGGGAGCCGCGCTGGTATAAGGTTACCACATTGCGCTGGCGATCAGGTGTTCAAGGTTCAAGCCCGGGCGTAGGCATTTGAAGGAGTGTCATCGACCGGGATTTGGACAGAATAACCTGAACGGCTCCTGAGATAAACTCTCTGTGGATGGGAAGGAGCGAAGCTTCTGACCGGGTTGGAAGGAAAGTCCACAGGCTCCCCAGTCTCGCAATGACATGTCATTGGGCCGAAGGGCTGAAAGCCCAAGTGCCGCTGGTTATTTAAAAAAAAAATTAAACATAAAAGTAACCCGTTTTCTACATCTTTTTTCCGTTGCGTTCTACAACAGGGCACGTGTCATGAAAAGGGAAGAAAACAAATAAAGAGGTCATAGAAGACCTAGGAATGAAAAGAGAAATGACGAAGGATATTTTGGCCATGTAAAAAGATACAACACCTTACTAAAGACCACAATAAAAGGAAGAGTTGAAGGTAAACAAGACAGCGCTATACGTGGGAAGATAACATCAACATATGGACATTAAAGAGTCTATCAGAGTGCACCATCAAGACAAGAGACAGAAGACGTTGGAGATCCATTGGAGTCGACCTTTGTTGTGGAGATGACAGCTGATGATGATCTTGTTCTCTGGTTTCTCATTCTAGAACCTTACATAAGACTTCCGTTGGCTTATGTTTTCATCCATTCTCTTCAGCGTGTCAGTTTATTTATATCGTGTCATTTGTTCATTGTCCATGTGACCTGTTGCCCTCTGCATCAGCTCGTGCAATATACCGCACTCATGCATCATGCACATAGTTCCCGGGTGTCTCTGGGTTGATACAGAAAGAATAGGACGAATGTCTCTCACAGGCATGTGGTAAAGGAGGCAAATATGAGGCAGTACTTGGGGCTAGTAACACTATGTAGAGCAAATTGTAACATAAACCACTGGTTCAGGGTTTTGGTGCAGGCTGCCTCATGAAGGCCATCTGCAGTGACTGCTTCATGTTCCGTAAGTACTGAAAAATGGTAGGTAATTGTCGTAGAGTTTGGATAGGTCATTAAGATAGATTCTGGTCCCGTCTGAATAGAACTGGAAAAGGTGGTAACTCAGTGAGAGATAAGGTAAAGAAATAGATTTCACGAGTGAAATGGTGAAAAGGTAGAGTCTGTCCCTGGATTGAGAAGATACTCTAGTCCAGCCTATCGCTACGACTGAAATTTGTTTATCAGACAGTTTACCTTTCTGTATATATTAACATATACGCTATAACCACTCACACACACACACACACACACACACACACACACACACACACACACACAGATAAGTGACAACAACATGACGCACAAACGTGAAACTATAGTAATGGAGTAGGGATATTGGGTCGAGCTGACCAACACAGGTAATTAAGTTTTATGTTAAATTTATTTAATTATCATAAAGGAAAAAAAAACTTCACAACATCCAGTATTAAATATAAAATATAAAATCATAGGTTACAGAAATAATAAAGAAATAGAGCCATAAGCGCAATTCCCTCTGTTGAGAAAAGATCCCGTTAGAAGAAGATATTAACCCCTAAAAGGTCAAAACATTAGCACTATGGTATAGAATTTGACTATACTGTAAAGAACAGAGTTTCTAATTAATCTATCCTGAAATGAACAGTATTAGCAAACATAAGGGAGGAATAAAAAACAAGTGAGTACAATGATTATACAATAGAAGAATTATTCACTCCTTCTTTCTCTCGCTTCAGACACCATGTATACAGTCTCGCTTACCTAATCGTTGATTACAACATCTGGAACATATCTCCGTGGTACACACAACAATCCAGGGTTGGATTTTGGCAAAATAAGCCCCAGTTCCTCCAAGACTGATTAATCCTCTTATTGGGGAACGCTTACTTTGTTACTGTTAATAGGATTATGTTTCTTCTTCTTCTTCCGTCCTTAGCCACTGACCGTCAAAGCAGTCAGTGGCCATTACGCCTAGTGGCGTCTTAGGCAACAGCAGATAGGTTTTCTTTGCCATTGTTTCCCATTAAGCCTATTGGCGTCTTTAGGGCAACGGCAAATCAATCCATTTGCTGTTGTTTCCGTAATCGAAATGACTGGCAAACGGGTGATCAGCCCGTTGGTAGGATTATGTTTATGTCACATCAATTAGTCCAGGTAGGAAAATGCATAACAGATCTAATGTTCACAGTGTACAGTAGCTTGTAACTCCGATAGTTAAAGAGAATGTCAGGTATGTAAATCTCTCTGGATAAATCTTCGCCACAACACAGTGGTAAGTAGTCGGGTATTGTTAAATTTGATAACTTCGCCACATCGGGCTGAATGTAAATGAAAAAAATGGAAAAGAAAGCTGGGTAGCTGTATGACCAGTTAAATTAATTCTTATAGTCTTTTGTTGGTACTCTTTCTCTTTCTATGTGAAACAAGAGAGCCAAACAGGTCAACCTCGAAGACCCGATATTTATATAAGAATGTATTTTGGTACTGTTGGACTTAGACCCGTTTTCTCAGATTCAGATTCAGGCCGCTGGTAGGTTTTGGGTTGTGACCCGTACTGGATTTTAGGAAGAAAATACAAAACATTTAACCACAATATAGTATTCTATCCATACCCGCGTAATGGTATAATTTATTATCCACTCTGTTATTAGATTTGATTAGAAAACACAAATGTATAGCTTATCTTATCGTTCTTATTAACCCGTGAAATAAATTCTAGTCATTTACAAAATTTACACATACTGGATTAGAGATAAATATATATATCGTCGGTACTACATTGCTTTGTGCATTTACTAGTCAATTAAAATATCTCTTTTTCTGGATGATATAGAGTAATTAAATTAACGCCACAGCCGGAACAATTAGCTATAAATTATTTTAATTCGATAGTCAATTAACACCAAAAAATCCTAGTGAAATATAATGACGAATTTTAACAAATAAATCACTCAAAAATGCTAGTATAATATTTACCGCAACACAGAAATTAAAACTATCTCCAACGAAAATTCTAAGTAATTCCACTTTAACAATGGTCTAGCATTCGAAGCTAGATGTTCCGAAAATTCTGAGGCGACCAGATAATTAATTTTAAAGGATGAGGTATATATATGAAATATGTCTTAATTCGCTATTTCTTGCCCGTATCTTTGGGGAAATCTGCGGTCGATTTCTGAATGAAAGCTTTATTTCTCACTTCTGCCGACCGCATAGACTTTGGCAACGAGCAAACAGTCTTTTGATCTCCGCTCGTTCCGTAGCTAATTACATTCTCTGGGTCTCACGAACAGACGGCTGAGGTCGGTAACTGTGGTTATCGTCCCTTTTGATTTTCTTTCTACGTGCATCCTAGTCTGATCTGTCACTATTTCAACGATTGCCCAATCGCTCGCGTGATAATCCAGTTAACGGCTCTTACTCGCTAGTTGTTTACCTGTCCCGTCATGGACTAGTTAATAAGTCTGTTTGTAAACCTTCCTATTGCCTGTAAGACAACAGAAAAAAAGAAAAAAAGGCGTGGCTACAATTATGAGTTTGACAGATAAAGAAGTACATGGGTTCTGCGTTTAACAAAAACGTGCATACTAATAAGGAAGCAAGGTGGGAGCCAGATGGGAGCAAAAAGTGCTGATATATGTAATCTATTTACATAATCTATCACAGTAATGAGGATGATATATCAAGGTCTTCTGTCTTGAAGGAGTCACAAATCTTGCGATGTTTATCACAGGAATACGCCAGCTCTGAATGTGCACACGTTTTCGAATAGAATAATTCCATTTTTGAAGTACATTCCACCTTAGGTGATATCAGTTATATCATGGACAAAGCAAAACAATAATGATACGGTGTGTATATTCTGCATTACTAACGTTTTTATTTCTATATTTAATTTTGAAATGTTTTTACTCTCTGGGTTGGTAAATTCAACTGGGTATTAAGGTTTTCTTTTTCATGATTTTTTTCTTCTTAATTTAACGCATTTTTAAAAACACGTGGTGAGTTCCAGCTAGTGAGGTTACCACTTGTTGTGTTACTCTCATCATCATCATGTGACGCATTCTCTCCAGAACGTTGTCTCCATTACAGCTGCTCTGAACGCATCACGATTCTGGGCAAGTCCACCTGCATCATCCAAAGACAAGTTCAGACTCTCTGTGATGTCCTGGATCCACCGTCGTCTAGGTCGTCCCCTTCCCCTTTTTCCAGGGACCATGCCTTCCATTACTAATTTTTACAGGTTATTATGTATTTTTGTTACTCTAGTAAACAAAAAACATAGAGAAAGCCAGTTGATAATATAACAAGGCAGTCCTTCCTCTTGAATCATTAAGGTAAGCGAAAAAGGAGGGACATACACACGGAGAAGGACATTTGGCACATATAACAAGGGGATTACGAAGATATGTACAGATCTTGAATAGGTGGCAAAGAACAGACGAGTATTTGTTGAGGGCTGAAAAGATAATGAATTAATGGTCTAGAGAGAAAATTATCGCAATGCTACTAAAGCGCTATTATTTATCACGCGGTAGTATCTTAGTATATATATATATATATATATATATATATATATATATATATATATATATATATATATATATATATATATATATATATATATATATATATATATATATATATATATATATATATATATATATATATATATATATATATATATATATATATATATATATATATATATATATATATTATATATATATATATATATATATATATAATATATATATATATATATATATATATATATATATATATATATATATATATATATATATATATATATATATATATATATATATATATATTATATATATATATATATAATATATATATATATATATATATATATATATATATATATTATATATATATATATATATATATATATATATATATATATATATATATATATATATATATATATATATATATATATATATATATATATATATATTTATATATTTATATTTATATTTATATTTTATATTTATATTTATATATATATATATATATATATATATATATATATATATATATATGTATATATATGTATATATTATATATATATATATAAATATTACTATATATATATAATATTATATTATATATATATATATATATATATATATATATATATAAAGATATTTATATATATATATATATATATATATATATATATATATATATATATATATATATATATATATATTATATAATATATATATATATATATATACAAGCAGATATAGTCTTTCCAGTATTGGCGTAAAGAAAAATATTATTTGGACTTCCAAATCTTGAAAATCCTACATACAGTTGTCCATGGGAAAAGCAAGACTCCTACAGTTGTAAGCCAGCAATAGTTAATGTTTGTCCTAGAAGCTTGTTAATCAAAAACTCACCCGAAAAGGAAATTGTAATCTCTTAAAGCAAAAGGGCATGTCAGATGGTATGAGGGGTGGGTATACGTGGTATAAATACATCTTCTCCTTTGCCACAGCCAGTAAGAACAGTGGCCTAGATGACATAAGGCATTAGTTTTTAAATCACGTATTGTGCCATTGCAAAGTCGAGGCTTGTCTAAGTTACGTAGAAGCATAATTAGTGCTCCTACGTTTAGCTTAAGTCGACGAGGAGGTACGCCTGGTGGTTCTAATGAATTTAGACATTCTGTAGGATAATTCACAACCTCTGATAGATCCTCAACAGTGTCAACCGATTTGTATTCATGGAAGTTCCCGGTTAGTACATCGATAAGTTGATTATTAATGTTGTTCACAGTTACATTTTTTGGGGTGCAAGAATCGCTCTTTAACATAGCCACTTATTATTCTCATAATTGTGTTCAAGGTTTGAAAATACCTTTGTTACTAGTTCATCAACTGACTTGACCACTGTGCTGATTGGCCCAGGGTCCAAATTAACATCACTATCAAGAGGCATTTTTCTTCCCCAAGATGTAATAACTGTTGGGCAGGCTTGCCAGGTAACTGATCTCCATAATGTAGTGACCTCATGTTTGTAGGAAGGTTCATTGTCTGGACATAGCGTTACAAAGAAGAAGATCTCATCAGCTTTTGTTCCTTTTGGAATGACTGGTAGAGTTTGCCGAAAGTTACCAGACAACACAACAGTTAGTCCTGCCACTGGAGACTTACAATTTAATATGTCTTGCACTGTTCTGTCAACTGACTCTAAAGCCCTCTTATGGGCCATTGTGAACTCCCAAAAAATCAGCTGACACTTTTTAAGAACTTGAGCTACCCCAGAAGTCTTGCTAATGTTGCAAACAGGAGAAATATTGGTATCTAGGTGAAATGGAAGTTTAAAGGCAGAATGAGCTGTACGACCTCCAGGAAGTAACATAGCAGCAATACCCCAGGAAGCAACAGCTAAAGCTCTTCTTTTTTGTTGATGCACTTTGACATGTACAATGTTTGTGACAAAGATTGTTCCTGTTCCACCAGAAGCATCCAGAAAACATATTTCTCCATTGTGATCATGAACTCAATCAATGATAAAGTAAAAGGCATGGCTTTGGTCTGGCAACGACTTTGGTTCATTTTTATCTATGTACCTGGTTAGAGCATCAATGTCACAGGAGGTCTCCCTGAATAGCTCAGTAGTTAGGTTATTTACTTCAGTTTGATTAGTTTGAGAGACACCAAGCGCAATCAGTTCCTCCCCTCCTATAGAAATAACCTTACCTGGTGCAAAGGAAATAACTATCACTAATCCGTATAGTAAAAAAGGTAAAGGTAAAGGATCCCGTTACACGCCCATTGAGGCATATTGGGAATATGGTGTTATGGCCATATTTTCTTGACCATCGGCACACTAGGGGTGTATAGTGCTGACGATTAATCAAACAAACATATCGACGTGACTACAAAAAAAACCCAGGTCAAACGGTCAGGTAAACCGGGTGGGCGTGACAAGATACCCTCGATCAATGAAAGCGTACACAAAATAATAAAAAATGGAGCATGAGAAGGGATAGTCGAATAACCCGACGGAGAGGTTTGAAGACAAGAAAAAGAGGATGAACAATTTCGTCACAACATGTAACAGGGATATGCATCCTGGGCCTCCTTGGGTCTCCATGTTAAGGGAATCAATTCCATTAATGTCTAACGTTCATTTGCAAATCAACTGCTACCCTTAAATTACCTTTTCGTTGAATCCTTTTATTTGTAGGTTTTGAAGCCTGAAAACATGATACAGACGTCGGAGCACCACTCTAAACGCTTCCCGCCTTTGAGACGAATCCATTGATGTAAGATATGCTTGGTTTAAAATACAAATTATTAGTTTCTATAGCGGACAAGCAAACAATCAGAAACACATTCAAATATATATATATATATATATATATATATATATATATATATATATATATATATATATATATATATATATATATATATTATATATATATATATAATATATATATAATATAACCCGTCAAGAAATGAATGGCAGTCAAGAATTATGTGTCTTATTACGCAATTTCTCGTATATTCAGTTCATTCGCTTCCGTGATAGATTGATCAAGTATATTACCGCCTATTCAACAAGCTAAAGATATGAACTACCGATGAGCGTAGCTATGACACCGATGAAATTACAGCTGAATATCTGCTGAAAAAGTGCCCACCATGTAAAGAACAGAGAAAGCACATTTGGCAGTCACCAGTACCACTCCTAGACAAACTCTACGGAGATACAAACAACCTCAGACTGACTCTGCCTTCTTTAAACTTATAAAGTGTTGGTGTTTGAAAGTGTACGATGAAGAAGCAGACAAACGTTTAAGTCTAATTAAATATAATCAAATTTGTTATTTCTTACGTGCAGTAGTGTATATTGTATTGTGCAGGTCGGCTTGGCTATATGTTTTCATTTATTCTCTAAGGTTATGTAAAAATAGTATAACTCAGACATTCATACTTTTCGGCGATACATTTTACTCAGAGATTTGTAAAATTCGAATGAAAGAGAGATTGTTGGCTTTTATTTGCGATTATTCTAAAGGGTGTTCAAATTAATTTCAACTCAAGGCACATCGCAATGCGCACCTTTTCCATATTTTCCCAAAATATGGTGCGATGTTTTCTTCCCTTTTCAAAAGTTACAATATATCAAACCAAGCAAGCGTTTTTTGTTATGATAGATAAGGAAGGGAAACCCGAGGCCTGTAAACATTAAATAAATATTAGACACACATAAAGGTATGTTTTCATGCACTCGTAAGAAATAAAGAAGTAGAAAACTAGACAACAGAAAAACAACAGACGTGAGTGGCTTACCCAGGACTCGAACCCAGGACCTTCCGTGCGACAACCCCGCCTAGCTTTGCAAGCGAATCACACTATCCTCCCTGCCATCTAGGCATCACAAAAAAAATGATGCTTCGATGACGGGTCATTAGTGCGACCCGCAACACATAACACCGGAAATTTACCATGGGCAGTCCAGCCTATTAATGACGCAATCACTTCTGTTGTTCCCCTATTATACAGTATAGGCCAGACTTACACAAGACAAAGACCTTAATACTGTGTCTAGTAAATGATAGAAGACTAAGAACAGTAAGTTCAGGACAGAGGGTAGGTTTTGGTATTGTATAAACATTTATAATACATAATTATTTCTTACGAGTGCCTGAAAACATACCTTTATGTTTGTCTAATACTTATTTGTTATGATAGCATTGCTTCAGTAATTATATTCTAAGCATATACTGCCTTCTTCATCACGGTCGCTAGCTATCAAGACGTTAGTAGACAATATCTTTTGTCTAGCCATATTTATTCAGGACTTCTGCCAGACCAACACCTTGTCTGCTTTTCTTAGTTAGTTTCTCAATTAAAGGTACTGTAGTCCCATAGCAGATACTGCCGTAGGGGAGTGAAGTGTTAGAGACTTCACTATTCTAGCTCTAGCTTCGAGAATGGGGTAATCAGTTTCTTCCTCTCTGTCTTTGCCTTCCGTAACACAAGAGCAGAATCAGGTATCCATTTACAGCTGGGTAGACTAAAACGGGAAGATACCGTGTTTTGGAACCGGTACCTGTTGCGTTACAATTATTTATGTGGCGGATGCAATAAAGTTACTTCAGTTAATCTGATCACGGTAATTGGTTGGGGTATGATTTTCTTTCAACTGTCAACAAATAACTGTAACAGCAACAAATTGAATCAATGTAGATCAATGTCGTCAGCGTCTCACAATGTTTAACAACATTCCAAAGACACAAGCAGCTCCACATCAATATAATAATCCATATTCGTACATTGTCTTTCGGCCAACTCTACTGGGCCATAATCAACGTTCGTTATACTGTAACCGAAATGGTGAATTCGACACATCTCCGTAAAGTCCGTCAATTTGAGGTCAGCAACATAATTATATGATTTCTCAATAAGTTCAAAATACTCACCTGTATAATACGAATCTCTTGACATCAATAGATACAAATAATTTCTTTACACAAAGCATGAAGACAGACACAGCGGTCTCAAAAGGACACATCTACCTTGTAAGACACAGCCCGACCGGCTGGAGACACTTCCAAATGACAACTGTTCAAAAGTCAATTGACCGCTGCTCTGCACGCGCGTCTACGTAATTGTTTTACATAACGTCATTTTTAATACAGCGGCGCTCTATTTGAGTACCGCGAGGCTTCAAAATCATGAACGCATCTCGGTGCGCAGAGAGAGGCGTAACAGTACTTTTGCTGTGAGGGGCCAACGGCTTAACCTCTTCTTTGATTATTTCTTCATCCACTTTCAACTGCCCAAGGAGCACAGGCCTTAAACAAACTTACTTAAGTCTTGCTGTCCTGCACCATTAGCTCAAGGTCTATCCATGTCGTCTTCATCTCCTTCATATCTGTTTCCAGTTCTCTTCTCCATGTGTTCCTTGGTCGCCCTCTACGTCTCCGTCCCTGGGGACGCCAGAACAAGGACTTCCTGCTAACATGTTTCCTCGGTGTGTGTCATAACCATCTCCAGCGCCTTCTTCTTCCACGTTTAGCTGGAACGGTATTGCAAGAATGAGGAAATAGCTATATAGGAATGTATGGCGGACTTTAAAAGTATGCATTTACTGAAAATTAAATTATTAACTACCGGAGAACGCCCGGTTGGAATAATATTAAATAAATATAACTCAACAAAGGAGATAGACTAGGAATTATATCCAAAAGGATATTATTCAAATATAAATAGTTTTAAAGATAATTAATATTTTTCACCTTCATCACATCGGATAAAAGTTAGCTAATAATCTTTAAAAATTTATTACACTAACAAGCCTCAACGGATTTGGATAAAACTTATATGGAATGAAAGCCTCATATGGGGAAAAGGGAATGATACATAGGAAGGACGGAAGAATATAAGTGTGTAGTGAACAGAAGAGAAAAACAAGTACAGGAAAAACACAGATTGCTTCAAATCGCCTCAAATCAGGAGATGAAACTAAAATCTTTTGGGGAATTTGGAAGGTGCTTTCTCGTATGGGCGAGAGACTGAAATATAAGGACAGAGCGGCGCATTGGAAATCACACACACCAAATCCAGAAGCCAGAGTGAGAAACTGGAAGACAGCATCTGCAAGAAAAGTTCTATTTTCACGCTGCATGCAGGGCAGATTAAATTAAGCCAATACAGTCTCACCGTGAGCTTATTTATCCTAAGAGGGTATGTAAGTTTATTAAATATATGTATTACTAATATCATTTTATTTCAGATTTTATTTCTGATTGATTGTAGCAGATATAATAAAAAAAGGGAATGACGCTAACCAGAGATAACCTTCACCGGCATTGTCAGGAAGCATAACCATTAATTGGTTAACCACATATATCATGGCTAGTTCTTGCCTGGAAGCTTACGACATACCAGCAAGTACATAAGTGACTTGACATCCATAAGTGGAAGGCAAAGGTTATATCGTACCCATGTATCATTACATGTGATTTATTCATGTATATTGTTAATTCTGCACAGTATACATTATCGTATCATGCTATCTCTGTAACATACTACCATGATTCATTCATTTATATACAAACACTGAAGACATGGTCGCATCATGAACAGCAGTTGGTGGTGAGATTGTTGGAACAAAATGGCCACCTATTACCTTTTGTTCCAGGTTTTTATGATCAATGTTTATGATCATTCCTGATCGAGAAACTAAAGACTTGAAGAAGTTGATCCAGCTCACTGAAGCCTAGAGGTCAACCACTCTTCAACACCTTAGTCCCCCGTAGTTATAGGGCGGGCTGAAGGAAAGTCTTCCGTACTCCAGTGTGTCGGAGGAACCTCGAGCAGACGTGGCTAATAACATAAGTTGAGTTTATGTGTATCCATCCAACAAATCCTGTGAGCAGTTTCTAAAACGACTGTTTAATGATGACAACTAGATGGCAAGAGATAATGTGACAAACTTGTTTTATAAGTTCAGTGGAAGATAAATCCAAGACTTTTTAGCTTGTTTATTTGATTTGTAAAAGTAAATAATCATACATTTTACCATCTTACAACAACCATTTCTCATTACAAGAATATATAGATGTTCACAATAAATTGGATAATTGTACTCATTTTACTTGTTAAATTTTTAACTGTTAAAATTTTGAATTACCTTTTCCAATTTAATTATATTATCACATAGGGTTACGATAGCGAAAGTAGCAACTTATACTTCTGAAGCCTAAATCTATTGTCCAGCTCAGGGTATTCACAGCTGTAACTCACTTGTGATACCAGTGTACTTCTCGGGCACTGGAACTTCATACTTTCTGGAGAGAGATTCTACTTCTGCTCTACCACTATTATCATAATAGGAAAACCTTTCGCTACATCTGTGAGGCTAATTACGCCGTCATTGACTCTGAAATCATCCACACACTTTCAGGGATTCCCCCTATGGTGAAACTTGTTTAGAGCACAGCATTGCACACTAATCTTGAAGAAGCCACTTGAGCCCCAGGTGTAATTCTTTGGCTTTGACTTGGTTGACTGCATGAAGACAGATCTCACTATGGACCCAGTGATAGCTGAGAAGTGGCTCTGTGCTGGACATGACAATTCCTTGGGAGATCCCAGAACCAGAGTACAGTATTTTAGTTCTACATAGTCTGAGACCCCCCTTGGATGGCGGGGAATGCACAGGATGCCACGCACTTCTTAATTCTAGCTTGGGACCAGATGTGACGATCCTTTAAATGCAAGAAACTGTAGCTCATGACTTCAACTCAACATGTTTCGGAATGTCAGAAAAGCCACAGGAAAAGCCTAGATCTACAGTTTAGATAATACCAAGGAGTCTTCAACGTGATTTTAGCTGTAAACGAGCGAGAAGCTCTGCAGCCCTAGTTAAACAACAACAACAACAACAATCTCTGTCATGTCTGTCTTCAGTTCTCTTCTCTTTGTTGCTTCTTTCTTTGCTCCTTCTGTCTCTCTTACAGCTGACGTACCCATATTGTTGTTGTGTTTGTTGATGACATCCTTGGCAGGTTATAGTGTTACTTTTCTTCGCTCCCCTTTCGGGTCCCGGTAACACAAAGGGCGTGAGTTAGCCTGATAGAGAAATAATTTTGACTGGCAGACAACGGTCGAAGTGGACGTGTGGTACATTGATACTTCAGTATGCGCCTTTTTTCTATCTTGAGTCGAAGCCCTGAAGGATGTATATTCTATCGAATTAGATGAGCCAAACGCCTACTTTTCTTGGATATTTAATTATTTTTGTCAATCCATAGGAAAATTTTGTTTGTTTGCCAGACACACTCGAGAATAAAGGACAGAAAATAGATTGGTAGAAATAGCAGCAACCATAATTCAATTAACAAACTTTAGCAGTGGAAAGCGTATGAGCAATCTATAAAAAGAGAGAAGAATAGAGATGATATGAAACAGTGTGACTCAGCGGAATAAACAAGAAGGGGAAAGGTGGGGGGGGGGGGGGGGGGGCAGAGAGCGGCGGTATAGAAGAAAGTGTGGGAGTGAATAAGAACATGTGGGGTTGTAGTGATAATAGACAGATACGTTAATTAAGAAAGAGTGATGGTGTAGGGCTAACACACATACAGTGAATACGAAGATGTGAAGTGCACGTACAGGTAGGAATTAATTGAATATTAATTGCTCTATAAATATACGATCTATCAATTTATTATTTCATTTCACATTTCACCTGTCATGCTTTTCGTGCCCTTCATCTTCCTGTCCGTCCAGTTTTTCATTCTCTTCGTGTGTTTTTTTTCTCCCGTCTCTCTCTCTACTTCTTTTACTCTGTGGATTCCAGATCAAAGACAACCTGGTGATATTATGGACTGGTTTCATCAGTGTGTATCCTATCCATCTCCAGCGTCTTCTTCTCATCTCTTGTTCTACTGCCACTTGTCTGGTTCTTGTTATCAGTTCCCACCAGTTCCACATTTGTGGGCTTGTGATACCAGTTTATTCCTTCTATTCTACACAAGCACCCATGTATGAAAGTATGAAGCTTTTGGGCTGTTTTTTTTTTCCTCCATGTTTCAGAGCCATACGATCGGACTGGCTTGACATTTGCAGTTAAAATTCAAACTGAAAATTTATTTTGATGAGATGTCACATCTAGTGGGTCTGAAAATACACAGGGAGAAAACAAATTTAATGAGATTAAATGGAGGTTAGGATAACAAGATTGAACTGGGAGAAACCCCACTACACGATTTAGAAACATAACATATACTCGTACCTTACAGCAACAATATAGACACCAGTTGACGGATTTTTTGAGATGCTTAAAAAGCTGATATAAGGTAATTATTTAATGGTCACGTGTAAGATTAATATGAATATGACCCTTGCGTCATACATCGTGACTCCTCGCCGGTCACGTCGTGTAGTTGTACCACGTGGTGATAACTAACGTGAGCAATGGAATATAAGATAATTCTCAAGGAAATAAACGTGGCTTCAAACCTCTGCTGCAAAATGAACTCGTGTTATTTTAGGTATGAATGTCCTTGGTTGCAAAGTTGATTGAGAAATTAATATAAATTATTATACTTGACTAAACAACATCTGCAAGTCCTATGAGTACAGCGCAAATACCAAATTAAGAGTATATGGGAGCCGTGTACTTTCTGTGCTTCTCTGTGGTGCGGAATGCAGGAGAGTAACAGAGAAGGAAAATTCTCCGAATCTTTTGGCCGAATACCATCAGCAACCAAGAACTACTCACTCGGAGCAACCAAGAGGACATGCACACCATCATAGCTAGTAGACGCTGGAGTTGGGTTGGCCATGTCTGACGCCATCACAAGAACAGCTATGCTATGAACCACTGAAGGAAAGTGAAAGAAAGGGCGACCAAAAAAACAACATGGTGGAGAACTGTGGAGGCCGAGGTGCAAAGAATGAACCAGAGCTGGGGCACTGCAAGAAGGATGGCAGCTGACGGAGCAAAGTGGAAGCAATTAGTTGCTGTCCTACAAGACCCCACCAGGTGTGATGGCCACTGACTACTTTGACAGTCGGCGGCAAAGGATCAAAGGAGAAGAAGATTTATACTTGAAATACCAGTTCCTGTGATGGCATCTGCAAACGTTACCTTGCTGGTTCGTGCAGGGTTTGTCATTTAACTAGGTTGTTGTTTTTGTTGTTGTTGTTTAGCTAGCACTGCTGAGTTTTTCGCTCTTTAGCAGCCAATACCAAGTTGAAGACTCCTTGGTATTATCTACACTGTAGATCTAGTCTTTTTCTGTGGCCTCTCTGCCAATCCGAAACGCGTTGAGTTGAAGTCATGAGCTCTAGTTTCTCCAGCTTGGCTTGCATTTAAAGGATCGTCCCATCTGGTCTCAAGCTAGGAGGAAGAAATGTGTCATACTGTGCATTCCCTGTCATCCAAGGGGGCTCTCCAACTACGCAAAGCTAAAATACTGTACTCTGGTTCTGGGCTCTCCCAAGGAATTGTCACGTCCTGCACAGAGCCACTTCTCAGCTTCCCCAACCTATCACTGGGTCCATATTGAGATCCTTCTGCATGCAGTCAACCAAGTCAAAGAATTAACGCCTGGGGCTCAAGTGACTTATCCAAGTTTAGTGGCAATGCTGGATGCTCAACAAGTTTTACCACAGATGGAATCCCTGGAACTGTGTGGATGATTTCAAGAGTCAATTAGGATGTAATTAGCCTCACAGACTGTCACATAGGGAGTTATGTTCTATAAATTGTCTATATTTTCCTCTTTCTTCCACTCGGGTCCTCTAATTTTTTCTGTCACTCTTTACCCTTTTTCATATATATAATTTTTTCGCATTCGTTAGTTTGCGAAAAAATATTTTCTTTTCCCATTCGAAATTTTACCGTCTTTCTTTCTCATGCTGACTGAAACTTGATTACGTAGATGTCAGGGCTGCAGGGCGACAGAAGGCGTGATCATTCGTTTCGCGGGATATAGATGCAGACTTACCGTCTGAAAATTTAACCTGTCACAGCGCTTGCCCTGGCTGAATAGTCCGGCGAAGTGTGAAATTGCGCTCCGCACTGCAGACGGGTTGTCTGAGATCTGCACCTGACACGAGCGCTCACGGTCCGATAGCTGGACGGAGGTGTGAATCGCGCCAACAAGCAATCGCCCAGAGCAGACATATAGTCTAGGTTTTTCCATGACATTCACGCTCTCGGTCAGTTCGTTAACGAAGGTGCGAAATCGCACTGGTGGCAGTTACGACATGATGCTAAGTTAAACGTAGCTGTTATGAGAAGGGGGAGAGATCGGGGCGGGGGGAAATAGTTCATCCTTTGTCTGGTTTAAAATATTAACACAAGTTTGAAACTTTAATTTCATTCTCATTCGTAAAGCTGCAGCAGACAGCTCGCTGTGCTAGATCAAATATCTGTGTTTTGGCGAAGTCTGAGGTTCCTGGCAACATTTTGCCGAGTTCTAGATTACCACTAGATTACAGTATTCTAATTCATGGTTTAGTCTGTAGTGCTGTGGTTGAGGTAACTATATAATATCTAGTATTTATGAAGTGATTAAGTGTTAAATCGCCGATTTCATTTTACTAGTTCTTTTGTGCAGAGTGATTAAATTTATAAGTATGTATTATTTTCTAGTGACGCATACAGTGGAAAGCAAAATAAATTATATTTCTAGCTTAACAAACATGTAGCCATAATGAATTTAATTTAACTGCTAACTACTCAGTCGAGTATATTTTTCTAAACAAACTTATAACTGCTAGATGTCTCATGAGTGTTGACGAAATATATTTATATGTATTTCAAATTCATGATGATTGATTTTAAAATATAACTTATTTCACGGGAAGTGTTAAATGATAAGCTCTACGCTTGCTGTTTAAAATATAAGTTATATCCTTATACATAGTATGTATAATTATTTTATATGTGCTTTTTCCATTTTATGTAGTGAATACTGGGGTGACCCAGAACTTGCCGGCGGTTAGTAGTAAAGAGACATACTTGTGAGAAGAATAGACATTTCCTATCTTTAACCACGTGGGTTGTTTCAAGTAACACTGGTCTGACAGTGCATGTGCCATCAGAGATAGACAGTAATACCAATCCCACTAACGGTTTTCTAAAGACTAAATGTTTATACTGGGCCTTTGAGCCGGACTTTATTTCTTCACAATAAACTCAAATATACATGCTGCCTGGCGGCGAGAATAATTACAAGAAATAACACTAATATTCCCGACAAGTATTGAAAGAGTGTATAGTGAACCAAGACTATCTGTTAAAAGAAGTTGTCCACTGGTCAGCTTTTCCCAAATGAAGGAAACCATCGTGTTTTGACTCTGTGTGCCCGTTCAAACTTGCTTACCCTAACTGATCTAAGTGACATGAACAGTAATCTAAAAAACATAACTGGTGAAGTGAATGCTCCCCGAAAAACAGTGGAAGAAACCTGTAATTGTAGAGCTGGGATTCGCTTTATCCAAAGAATACAGATTCACTGTATAGAGAAGTGTCCTAAGGTTGCGCCAGACTGTGAACAACATCAAGTTTTTAGGTAAGCACGTGTGCCAGGGTACCCTGATGAAAGAACCGAGTGAAAGTGGACTGAGTGAGTTTTTTTTTTATAACTATTGATTCATCCACCTTATAATCTCCTTACGGAAGATTGGCTGCTTGATTAAATTGTTCCTTTTGAAGGACAATATTAGACCCTAATCATATGTATTTATGACTCTTTGGGCCATCATCTGTCTCATAACGGGGCTGTGGGCTAAACCTAGAGTTAATATCATAACGGGGCTATCATCCTTGTAGCATTCTCTTGAGATTTTATGACTATTTGTATATGTTTTGATGTAAATTCTATGTGTTGTGAAGAAATTTTAAAAGATAATTAAAATTTCCCTTGGAATTAATCAGCGTGTTGGTCAGCTCGTTCTAGAATATTTATATAAGTATTGTTATAGGTTTCCCACGTCTGTGTGTTTAACTGTCGTCACGTGTATGTGCGTGCCCGTGAGTAGATAGAAATATGTGTAATATATATATATCTGTGTTTAGACTGTCTGACGCTGTAAAGCGGTCGTAGAAGATAGGTGAGAGAGAGAAGAATTTTTTCGCTTTCAGAGACAGCCTCTATATCACATTATATCATCTCACTCGTGGAATCTATTTCTGTTTACTAACTCTCACTGTGTCTATCACCTATTCAAACCTATTCAGAAGGGACCAACCCAAGTCTTAATTCTCCTATCTAAAATCTACGACACAGACAAAGGTTCACTACCACGCACATATATTGTA
This sequence comes from Oreohelix idahoensis, assembly GCA_024509875.1. Taxonomy (NCBI): domain Eukaryota; kingdom Metazoa; phylum Mollusca; class Gastropoda; order Stylommatophora; family Oreohelicidae; genus Oreohelix; species Oreohelix idahoensis. The sequence continues at coordinate 95,804 of JAMPIV010011442.1, read as the reverse complement.
GCATTGTGCATAGCTGGTGGTCATATAAGGATTACTCCAGATATGCCTCCATGCATATTTAATTAGGTCATAATTCTGTTTTGTTGTGTTTTGTAATTTTTGTCTTTGTTTTGTTGTGTGTTATTTTATTTATTTTTTTTGCAGTTAGTTTCGTTTTTTTTAGTTGATATTTCTTTTAGTACATTAAACCAGGTGCAGACTAACTATGATCATGGCCCCAGGAGGAAAAAAGGGTAATTGGCTACCCGATTAAACGTCTATGTCCCCGTAGGGGAGTGAAGTGTTAGAGACTTCACCATGGTAGTCAAGTGTTGTAATACTCGTCATTACTCTATGATTTTGAAACATGGATAATGAACAAGCAAGTGCACGAAAGGATTGAGGCCCTTGAGATGTGGATATATAGAAGAATGGGGCACGTCTCTTGGCAAGGGAAGAAAACACATAAAAAGGTTACAGAAAAGCTAGAAATGAAAAGATAATTAATGAAGGAGATAAACGTTAGACAGCTAACATATTTTGAGCTTATGAAAAGACATACCACTTTGCTAAAAACCATTTGGAAGAAAGAGTTGAAGGCAGACGTGCAAGAAGAAGGCAGCGCTATAAGTGGGAAGATAAAACCAAGAGATGGACAGGAAAGAGTCTGTCAGAGTGCACCATCAAGACAAGAGACAGAAGACGTTGGAGATCCATTGAAGTTAGTTGTGAAGATGGTAGCTGATGATGAATGAATGAATGAAGGTGTATGAAACTTTGAAAGGTAAAAGACGTAACGATGAATCAAGAATGTCGGTAAGAACGAATAATTATAAAATGTATCAAATTAAACATTTTCCGTAGAAGATACAGTTTGGTACCAGTCACGTCACAGGTGTTGACAATCAACATTAGACTACCTTAGGGAATCTGACTACGGATTTCTCCTCAGGTTTTACTCCCGAAGACTTTTCCATAAACGGATATTTTCGCAAAGCATCGGAGACTAGAAATTAGAGTTTTACCTTCTCTTAGAAATTCGGCCAACCAAGGATCACGAGCCCTGTCTGCCCGAAGCTGCTGAATTTAAGTGGCTCACCTTCGGCCCTTCTTCTGTCAGTATAAACAATTCCACTGGGCTCAAATTGAGCTACATGTGAAGGCCGGGAGCTGGGCTTGGTTGCCAGAGGCTATTTAAGGCACCTGCCGTAGAAGCATTTATCTGCAGACGGAGCTTATCCCCACTACAGCCCCCTGCTATGACAACCTTTGGAACCAGAGAGTTACAGGATCAAATTGATAACAAAGCTATCTTTACCTTCCTCCACCAATTTTAGCCAAGGTTAGTTTTATCTTGGTCTATGGAGAGTTAATATTTTGTGCATGGTTAATTATTCTGGAATCTGTAGCCATTTTTTTTAAAGTGTCTTGTCGGCAGGCGACTAGTGGTTCTCGCCTGAGGCGAAGAAAGCAAGAACAAAATCGCCGGGGCAGCCGGTATCCACTCTGCACAGAACGCTATCTCCCTCCCCGCGCGAGAGGTCGAAGAAGACGCACGTCTGTCCGGACAGTTATCTGGTTGATTCTACCAATAGTCATACGCTTGTCTCAAAGATTAAGCCATGCATGTCAAAGTTCACACGCAGTGACAAATGCCATAGAGGTACTTACCAGCAGCGGAATGTCCTGCTGACTGCCTGTGCCGCTGAAGAAATTTTGCACAGATGAAGAAAGGAAACTATGTAGGCAGCGTAGACTGACACACATCTGTATATAACTTAACAACTGTTCAGTGACACCGGTTTGGTCCACAGCTGTACATAACTTAACAACTGTCCAGTGACACCAGTTTGGTCCACAGCTGTACATAACTTAACAACTATCCAGTGACAACAGTTTGGTCCACAGATGTGCATAACTTAATAACTGTACAGTGACAACAGTTTGGTCCACAGCTGTGCATAATGTAACAAATTTCCAGTGACAACAGTTTGATCCACAGCTGTACATAACGTAACAACTATACAGTGACACCAGTTTGGTCCACAACTGTACATAACTTATTAATAAATGTCCAGTGACAACAGTTTGATCCATAGATGTACATAACTAAACAACTGTCCAGTGGCAAAGTTCACACTGTCTCACATTAAGTCAGTCGAGGTTCCTTAGATGACACGATCCTACTTGGATAAGTGTGGTAATCCCAGGGCTTCTTCTTCTTCTGCGTTCGTCCTAAAAAGGACGTTTGTTACGTTGTGTCGCCGTTTACAACAAAGCTGCGATATCTGTGCCTTTCGGCCCGACACATCCGTTTTCAGCATGGCATTTTTGGGGCCGGGTTAGCCTTCTCTCTTCGATCCCTACTCTCTCAGCCAGACTGCAGTGATGCAGCCTGTTTCCAGGACCGCCACTTGGAGGTGGAGTAGGGTCTTGGTCAGCTCTAGTTTGCTGACCCTGACGCAAGCAGTCAAGCTAGGGTCGCTTACTGCATTCCTCACTTTTGGGTCCCAATACTAGAGCTAATACATGCTTACCGACCCTCGTGGAAAGAGAGCTTTCATTAGTTCAAACAGGACACGAGTGTAGCATCAATAATGACGTGAGGTATTTTATATTTAAGTGTTCTGGTGCCAGACTGTAATAGCTTCGCCGTTCCACTGATCTCACCAGCAAAGGCATGCTGCATGGGCAACAGCTTGATCTCTTTATTCAAGTGCCTAACTTCGTGTCACCGAGACAACGTTTCGGGGTACGCTCCTATATTCAGAAATGACTGACTAGGAAGATAGATAGGAAAAAAAAAATCAAAAGTGTTTGTAGTCTAAAACATTTGAAACTAAAAAAAAAAAATAAAAAAAATACCCAGGTACATCAACAGACCGATTCATGGATAATACTAATGGCGTCACAAGTATATTAGCACCCTCGAAAATTGTCTACATTTTCGTTTTCAACACCGCTTCTGAATTCCGGTTTAACATTTCTCGATTACAAATAAATAGAAGATTACGCTCTTAATTCCGTGACATTTGATTTCTTCTCTGTCGGGTTTAAGTCGCTTTATGAAATACAGAAGGTCTTCTTTACGCAAAAACGCCATTACGGTTGACACTTTGGAATAACTCGGTGTCTAAGATAAAAGCTGGAAGACATAGCTTCTAAACGATAAATATAAAATAGAATACAAAATTCTTTTGAGCGGAATCATAAATATCAAGATGCAATCGGAGATGGTGGGAGATATAGAAGAGCAAAGAGACCGGGATTGGTTAGCAGTATGAAAGAAGCAACGCGAAAATATTTTTCTCAAATTTGTGAAAAGCACATTCTAATATAGGAAAAAAAAGTCAAGATTAATTTTACTGGAATCACGGCAAAGCGAGCGCACTTGCGCACGCACGCGCGCGCACACACATTCACACAAACGACAGAAACAGTCGAAAAAAACATGCACACCAACACACACAATATTTATGTGTGTGTGAGTGAAATTGAAAGCACGGAGTCCCCAGGGCAGGTAGTTGGCATCAGCGTCGTGTTCGTCTGCAGTGGCAGGTTTCGATGCAAGCTGTTTTACAGGATGATTTTGCCAGCCAAAAATAGAATATCATGTCATCTTTTGTTTCTTAAGGCAACACTATAGGAGGGTTGGTTTTATTATGTTTTTGTCTTTTGAAAAACCATAGAAAACAGTACGAGATTGAAGTTTATTATTTTGAGTTTGCGTAATCCCGCTCTCAAAAAATAAAAAATGAACAAGAAAACCCTCAAAGCAATAAACGGATTCACGTAGGACGAAAAGCTTACCTGCACGGAACTGACGACAAGTGCCAGACAAGTGACACTGGACGAGAAGATGACACTGGCAGTGGATAGGACGTAAACTGAGGAAATTTTCTGACAGCGTTACTAGACAGTCCTTGTTCTGAAAATAAATGGGGGTCGGAGTAGCTGAGAGATGTGGCGTCCGCCTCGAATTATGAAGGTACCGGGTTCGATTCCCAATAGAGGGAATATAATTTACGAATTATTTTTTCAGAACCAGTGGTCCTAATGATGTCATACTCTCCCCTGGTCTCCTGGGTAGTGAGATCGTACACCTAGCCTTCTCGGATAAGGGAGAAAAAATAGGAGGTCCTGTGTGTAAGTTGCGCACGTTAAAAATTCATCGGCAGTTGGAAATCGTAAAGAGTAGGCCATAAGGGTGCTGCCCTGGCAAAATTTAAAAATTAGGAAACCTACCTACCTACCACAAAAATATTTATAGAATGTGTGATTCCTATGTACAAACATTGGGATTCTCGCCGGTGTTACGGAGTTCGTGCACTGTGTTGAAATCCTCATTGTGTGATTTATGAGAGGAGATCGGAGCACTGGTGGAGTTGTCCGTGTGTAATGAAGATAGTCCTTACAATCAAACCTTGTTCTGGAATACGATGGGTACAGGAAACCGTTTTTTAGACCAAAACGCAAATGAAGAAGAAACATGGAAACAGAAATGACAAAATAAAATGATGAGAAAGAAATGGAAGGACCATAATCTGGTGGCGTGAGTCTGGACGACGTGGCGTACATTTGTTACAAGCCTATACTACTTGGGGAGCCGCGGTAGCGCAGGGGTTAGTGCACTGGCCTCCTAGCTCGGTGGTCCATGGTTCGATCCCCAGTTGAGGAGGGATTTTTTAGACTGCAAACGGCTCCGGGGTCAACCAAGCCTCATGAATTGGGTACGAGAGCAACTCTGGCAAGGTTAAGGCGGCCGGCGTGATGCTGACCATATCACCCCTAGTGTGCCGAGGGTCAAGAAAATATTGGCCTAATACCATATTCCCAATATGCCTCAATGGGTGTGTAACGGGATTCTGTACCTTTTTTACCTTTACCTATACTAATTGGGGATTTGAAAGGTATTGAATGAACGATTAATGAATCGCCCAAAGAGCAGATGCCTGCCTACAGCCTAAACAACAAAGCGTCATTTAAGCGTCAGCTTTTACACGAGGCAAGAAACTTTGCATATCACCAATTACATTATTTTACACATTATGAAGCTGACGTTGATATGATTCCATTTTGACATCCGAGGAGTGATAAAAAAGTAAGGTTCCCAATTTAATTTACACTTTTATTTGCAAGTTTTAAGAAATATGAAATTACAGTATCAATATACTTTATAATGACTATTTATTAACATAGTCCAAGAGAGCATTTACACATTTCTATTGTCAAGTACTGTTTTTATGTGATTTATTGTTGAGACTAGGTCATGAGTGTGTACTCACGTGACATGAATGGTGTAAATGTTTAACTGAGTGAAATTCGGGTGTTTTTTGGCTAGTTGAATGGTAATTGCTTTGAGAAGTCAGTTGGCTTTTAACGTATGGAGACGGAAGATTGTGTCAAGTTTGTGAGGCAAGGACGAGGTCGACTGCGTGTTATCGGCGAAAGGATGTTTAGCCTGATTGTGATGTTCCGTGCCCTGTCAGTGTTCATGCAAGTTGCCGTATAGTGAGCAGTAACGAGATTTCTGAATGTAAGGCGCGTATCTCTTTGCAAGAGGATTACCCATTCGTTGTCAACGACTTTGTGCATTAAACAGTGTTTGGATCGACCTAGGACTAAATGTTATATTTATTCCTGAATCTTTGATGGAAGAGAGAAAGAACATTGGATCCAGCCACAACGAGTTTACACACACATTCACACACGTATGTGCACTGCTGTTCTCTGTTCCCAAGACCTTAGCCAAAATTCAAGGATTGCTATACCTGAATGAAAGTATTTAGCTCACGTCAACTGATGTTTGGCCATATCTTATCATCTAGGAGGCTCACATATAATCTGAACCCATACCAGTTGATCAACAGGCATTGCCACTGTTTTGAACCTGTGCTAATTACAGTATAATCGGCGAAAGTGGACCAACTAGATGTCTCGTTAACTGAACGTTTCACCTTGAACACGTTTCTTGCTGTTGGAAATTAATTAATGCTACTGTTTTGCTTCGAGAGATCTATTCGGTTTAGCAGAAAAGCCTTCGCTATGAAACCATGTCACTAATGTGATAATTTGTTTTAAACCGGGATACCCAGTATTTTGCTGCCGCCCGTGATTGTATCAGCTCTGTGGCTCGTGCTTTGAGCCGGAACCTTTTCGTCAGCCTAATGAGTGTTTTGGGACAGCTATGTGTTGTGCCCATGACGACTACTGTTGGACTATACGTGTGCTACTCTGAAGCCTTGTTTAAAAAACAATGAACTGTACACGCATTACACCTTGTTACGCTATGAACTGGTTTGTTTATATTTTGTAAAGCGTTATAAAGAACAGTGTTGCCAGTGCTCTAAATAACAGTGTTGCCAGTGTTGCGCGTCCTCATTCAGCGGACTGTGTGCACTGTTGGATCTACGATATTTATCATTCGTGGACTGTAAAGTTTGTGAAGTATTCATCTCGATGTTGACTGTATGGAACGCCTTTTATGTGTTACATAAAATTCTTTTTTTTCTATTGACACTAAGTAATGTATCATCTCATCTCAACCCATAACCCGTCATGGGTCGTAGGGGTGCCATGGTGGAAGCATCAGCAGACATGGTCCTCCACTGCTCTCTATTCTCAGCAATGCGTACAAGTGTGGAAAAAATCATCCTGCCCATTCTTTGATGTTATCAGCCCAGGATTTTCTTTGCCTTCCTCTTCTCCGTTTACCTTCGACTGTTCCCTGGAGGATCGTTTTCGAAAGGGAGTCATGACGAGTTACATGCCCAAACCAGGCAAGCTTTCGACGTTTCACTATTGACAAAAGTGGTTCTTGGTGGCCTGCATAGGTGTTTATCTTCTCTCTAACATAGACATTTGTTTTGTGCTCTTTATAGCAAATGCGCAAAATTCTTCTATAACATGTATGCTCGAAAGCCTGAATCCTTCGTTCCGTATCTGCAGTAATGTATACACAACTGTAAACCGAACTGATGTCACTGGACATTTATTAAGTTATATACAGCTGTGGACCAAACTGTTGTCAATGGAAATTTTTAAATTGTGTACAGATGTGGACCAAACTGCTGTCACTGGACATTTTTAAGTTATGTACAGCTGTGAACCAAACTGTTGTCACTGGAGAGTTGTTAAGTTATGCACAGCTGTGGACCAAAATGTTGTCACTGGACATTTATTAAGTTATGTACAGCTGTGGACCAAACTGTTGCCACTGGACATTTATTAAGTTATGTACAGATATGGACCAAAGTGTTGTCACTGGACATTTATTAAGTTATGTACAGCTGTGGACTAAAGTGTTGTCACTGGACATTTATTAAGTTATGTACAGCTGTGGACCATTGGACCAAAGTGTTGTCACTGGACATTTATTAAGTTATGTACAGCTGTGGACCAAAGTGTTGTCACTGGACATTTATTAAGTTATGTAGAGCTGTGGACCAAAGTGTTGTCGCTGGACATTTATTAAGTTATGTACAGCTGTGGACAAAAGTGTTGTCACTGGACATTTATTAAGTTATGTATAGCTGTGGACCAAACTGTTGTCACTGGACATTTATTAAGTTATGTATAGCTGTGGACCAAAGTGTTGTCACTGGACATTTATTAAGTTATGTATAGCTGTGGACCAAAGTGTTGTCACTGGACATTTATTAAGTTATGTACAGCTGTGGACCAAAGTGTTGTCACTGGACAGTATTAAGTTATATACAGATGTGTGCCAGTCTACGGTGCCTACGTAGTTTCCTTTCTTCATCTGTATAAAATTTCTTCAGCGCCACAAGCATTCAGCAGGACATTCCGCTGCTGGTAAGTATCTCTATGGCTTTTGTCACTGTGTGTCTTGTAGTTCTCAGCACCTAGTCGGCATTCCGTATAGTCCCCCTCCTGTTTCAAATATTGTGGTTATGTGTAACAATGTCAGAAGTGAAATAACACAGCCCTACACACACACACACATTTTTTGGTGCAAAATATTTTACTCTTGATTGTACATAAATGAGGCCTGCTCAATCCAAATATCCCATTTACTTGTCTATAGCAGCTCTAGTTTTTGAGATACAGACATTTCTGTATTTCATTAATACAGGGTGACCCACACAAAAAAAAAAAACGGGCACGCGCGCGCACTATTTGTGCGCGCGAGGGCCATTTTTTTGGGTCACCCTGTATTATTACAATATTTTCTATATAAGGCTATGTAAAAAAAACTATTGTTGTCTAGTCCATTACAAAAGAAAACTGCTTGTTTACTCTCAGTTTCAGTTTTCCAAGAATCTTCTCAGAATTGCTTTTTTTAGATTTTAAGCCACTGCATGCATGTTAGTATGCTTCTTATTTTATTACACTTCTAACAGAGAATGGCAACATCTTCAAGAAGAGCATGTTTTCTTTCACCGCATTTATTTTGTTATATTTGTAGAGAGTACACTTTCAAAGAAGAACACAGGAAGCATATTACTGTTTTTGTGAAAAAGGCATACTTTGCTTACTTTAAAGTAAAACTAGGTGACCAGGACAAGTCTTGGGCTGCTCCTCATATTGTTTGCTGTCGTGTGAAATTCTAATCCACATATATAAATTAAAAAGTAAATGTAAAGCCTAACAAATAAATTTAATAAAAGGAAAGAAGAATGGTAAAGAACAGTGCTGTCACAATGACTGTACTCGAAATCCCCCTTGTTTTCTCCTTCGTCTGCAAATTGTAACGTTTCACGTTGATAGTAAAAGCCTACTGCTTCAATACCCGCTTTCTACGATAAAACGTGTACTGCCTTTCTAAGAAAAACCCTGAGATACGCAAGCTGACCTATATTTAATATTCCATTCATGTCATTTTATACACTAAGTTACCATAAACGAAAAACAGATGGACTAAGGATAGAAAGAAAGGGAGGGGCTGAAAGCCGGAACGCAGGCAATACTACCACAGTCTCGCGCTACACAATTAATGCCACCCTTAACACGCGTGTAAGGCCACAAGCACTAGCTTTTTTCAAATCGACAGTGATAAAAAACACTACCCATACAGAGAGTTAGGTTTTAAAAACTTACAAAACGCTTATTAGGAAACATGACATTCTACTGTTTTATGTCTAAAATCCTGACATTAGTCTGACAGTACAGAAGGACAGGTGGCGGTTCTAAACATAAAAAATAAAAAAAACTACACGACTATCCTGGAAAATGCATATTTTGAACGCAGCCCCTTAGCCCCATTAAATTTATATATTTGGGTTCCTTAGGACTTGCTGACAAAGAATATGTTAAACGTTACGCAAATAGTCTAGGAATTAACAAATTTTAGCCAAAAGAAATAGTGAGGGATGTCAGACAACACCAAAATCAGAATCGCTCAGTGGCAGATTTTCACGCCACCATTGTACTGGAAATAGGTCCCCATGTTACCTCCTATTTGATTGGCGGAAAGTAAATGTAAGGCTAAACACGATTAGTCGGGCTATAAATATTGATTCTTTGTTGTTAGGGGAGACGGAAGGAAGGGTACTTTTTTTTGAAAAGCTGTGTAAACATGGCACGATTGGTTAGACCCGCCAATATAGTCAATCAGAGGCGTCAGGTCAGCACCACATTTTCAAATAAACTTACTAAAGAACCAGTGCGTTGAGCGCCAGTGCATATTTTTCTAAATAAAAGCCTGGGACATCGGCAGATCGAAATTGTGCTATATTCATTGCCAGTCAACGTAACTGTGTATTATTCCATGAATTGTGGTAAGCTTGAAATATTTGATATCTTTTTAATGAAAATTGAATGTAAATTGATAATTTATGTCTGTATATATGTGTGGTTCAGTAGCGAACATGAGGTAAAGCCTATATAGTGCTCCAACCTGAACAGAAGGTGTCGGAGGAAAGTAAAACTACATGGAATTGCCAAACAGTACACTGACACCTATCTTATTAACTAGAAAGAAATAATGCTGGAATTGCAGAGGCGTAGTAACCATTAGGGAGGAGTATACTGGTGAAAATTGTTTCAGATGAAGATAGCAGTTGGCCTACCGCTCTGAACTCAGTGTTTGTTATGTATTGTGTTCAGTCTGGAAATTTATTATAAATTAGTTCTGAAATAGGAGGTACAACCTTCTTGTTTCAGGGACCGTGGTCCTAAAGTTATTGAGCAGCACCTGGTCTGAGCTTTGCTGAACCTAGAGGCTGACAGCATACTCCTGGGTCCAGATAGTGACCAGTGAGGTGTCTCCAGAACACAGGGAGGCTATCGAGCAGAGGAGTCTTTTCCTGCCGCCATCACGAAAGATAAGCGTCTGTGGCCAAAGGAGCTCAACATTATGCCCCCCCCCCCCTCACAATCTGACTTTATAATAAAACAGAGGGAAAATACAGTGTTTAAATTGATAGGAACTGTGAACTTTTCCCCATATTATTTCCAAGATAAACAAACACTTGAAGTCATGATTACAAATAACAACATAGCTTGAAAAAACAAAACCAGTATTACCTCATATTACCACTACACAACTGACACACATAGGATAATATTAATAAAATATGTCATTACAAGGTTCATATTGATAAATTCTGTACATATAAATTGTAATTAAAATTGATTGTGATTCCTGGTTCACTTTGTATTTGAATCAGGACACATATATTAGTGAGAGTAATTAATACATATTTATATTGGAAACTTTACCAGTGCCTCATTTAAGATAGTCTTATAGAGTGTTAAATGTGTGTGAGTGTCACAGTGTTGTCAAGTGTGGTGGAATAAATTAAATTGTTTATCTATCTGTTGTTGTTGTGACTTACACTTCATCATATACATACCCTAGACATTTAACGTAGTCATCACAATATTCCAGAATAATTCTGACTGAGTTATAATGTGGTAGCAAGTAAGGTTATCTGTAAAACACTACCCCTATTAGATACAGATACCTTCACAGCTGATCTCAGTCAGTACACTAAGTCCCCTAAAAATATTTATATCATCCCACTTTACCACATATATTGGGGGCTCGTCCGGGATCTTGAACTTTCTCCTGTTATAGTTATTGGGAATAATAAGAATTAAAAGGTATCCTTGGGTGGAAATAAATAAGGTTGAGCTCTCAGGGCCTGTAGTGTCCTTTGATAACACTAGTCAACAAATTTTCAAAAGTTATTTGTACCAGAAATTAAATACACCATTTCTTATTGATTTTGACATGCTGATTTCAAATATCATAATGAAATTCACCAATTGGCTCTGGTTTGTTTTTTTAAATGATGAATTTACATTACAGTAATACAAATAATGTATGCTTGTTTAATTCTCTGGGGGTGAACAGCTAGTCTTTCTACTTTAGCATTATAAAAATTGTGGTTACATACTCAATTAATTGATATTTCAACATAAAATGATAGAAAAAATCAAAACATTATTTAAAGTTCACATATCATGTTTTAAAAAGGCACATTTGAACCCATTCCGTCATTATTCAGTCGCTGTTCGAGCTCTCTTTCCTTGCTTCTTGTAGTCAATCGATGAGGTGTCTCTTGTCACAGTCCAACAGTAATCAGCAAGCATTGAAGGGCTCCAATTGCCTTGATACCTTGTGTCCATAGCAGCAATGTCCTGGTGAAATCGTTCACCATGCTCATCACTAACCGCTCCACAGTTTGACGTAAAGAAATCCAGATGAAAATCCAGAAAATGAATTTTCAAAGACATGTTGCAGCCAAGACTTTTATACTTCAGAAGGAGATTTTCTACAATTTCAATGTAATTATCAGATCTGTTGTTTCCAAGAAAATTGTCCACCACTGACTTAAATGCTAGCCATGCTGCTTTTTCCTTGCCATGCAACACGCAAAGAAACTCGTCATCATGAAGAAGTTTTCGAATTTGCGGACCAACAAATACTCCCTCTCTTATTTTAGCTTCACTCAGTCTTGGAAATTTCTGATGAGGTATTTGAAAGCCTCATCTGTTTTCTCCATTGCCTTGACAAAGTTTTTCATGAGACCCAGCTTAATGTGCAAGGGTGGCAACAAAATCTTGCTGGTGTAAACAAGTGCTGGGTTCTCAACGTTCTTACTGCCAGGCTGCAATGACTGCCTGATTGGCCAATGTCTTCTGATGTAATGGTCACTTCGTGCACGGCTATCCCACTCACAGAGAAAGCAACAGTACTTGGTGTTTCCACCCTGTAGTCCAAGCAAAAGAGCGACCCCTTTTAAGTCACCGCAAAGTGACCAATGATGATGATCGTAGTTTATACACTTCAAAAGCTGCTTAATGTTTTCATAAGTTTCTTTCATATGAACTGCGTGACCAACTGGAATTGACGGTAACACATTACCATTATTCAACAAAACAGCTTTAAGACTCGTCTTGGATGAATCAATGAAAAGCCTCCACTCTTCCGGTATGTAATTGATTTTGAGGGCTGCCATTAAACCAGAAATGTTGTGGCACGCAGAAAGGTCACCCTCTTTGAAAAAGAATGTAATAAGCGGCTTCTGTCGGTTCCTATACACAGAAATTGTAACATCTTCTGCCAGAAGATTCCACTGTTGCAATTTGGAACCCAAAAGCTCCGCCTTGTTCTTCGGTAAATTCAGATCTCTTACAAGATCATTCAGTTCACCTTGGGTTATTAAGTGTGGTTTAGTGGATGTAGTTTGCTCAAAATTTGGGACGCTTGAGGTTGATGGTTCAGGACCACCAATGTCCTCTTCTTCATCAGGGGAAGCAGCTGAAAATGATTCTGGCACTTTGGGAACTGGTAGGTCATCGCCATGTGGTATCGGACGTATTGCAGAGGGGATGTTTGGATATTCCAGAGTCCATTTTTTCTTCTTTGATATGCCTTTCCCAATTGGAGGGACCATGCAAAAGTAACAGTTGTTGAGATGATCAGTGGGCTTTCTCCAAATCATTGGGACTGCAAAAGGCATAGCTTGCCTTTTGCCAGTCAACCACAGTTTAAGATGTGCTGCACATGTATTGCAGCATATGTGTGGCGCCCAGCTCTTATCTTGATCTCCTATTCAGCAACCAAAATACAAACTGTACGCCTTCTTAATCACTTTAGTTATATTTCGTTTTTGTGATAGAAATGTCACCTAACCACATATATAACAGAAATTATTAGCACTGTTCACACATGTCCTAGGCATTTCTAACTACGATACTTTTGATAAGGACAAATGCACTAACTAATGGCAAAATTTTATCAGAGATAAGATATTTATACAGAAAGGTGATGTGCAATCGCCCACAACAGTTGCGTCATCTATATAAATTGAACGTAATTAAATAAACTAGTAGCATATATCTTGAAAACTAGAGCCAATCAACATTTTTTTAATGTCATTTTCGTTTTCAGCACACCAAAATTAGTTAAGATCAGCTATTTTCATTTCTGGTACATTTTGGTTGTTGACTAGTGTAATTATTGAAAGATTGAATTGTTTACATTTGCATCTTAGACAATGGCCGACTTGGCAAAATTTCGATCTGCTGCTGTACAGACTGCGAAAGAGTTAGGAATGGACGGGCAAATTATGATTGCTTATGTCACTGCTGAATGTGACAAATATATTGAACTGGAAGAAAGAAGATTAGAAAAAGAGGCCGAAAGAAAGTTAGAGGCTGAAAAAGAAATTAAGAGGTTGCAGATTGAGGCTGACAAAGAGGCTAAAGCATTGGAAGCCGAGGAAAGAAGACAGGCTGCAGAAGAAAGAAGATTGACTGCAGAGAGGGAAGCAGAAAAGGAGGAGAAGAGATTACAATGGGAACATGAGTTACGACTAAGGGAGTTTGAGTTTCAAGGCCATGCTCCTGAAAATGGTGCCAGTCCCTTTACCTCTGATGCCACTGCTAGCCAGGGAGCCTCAACCTCAGCTATGAATTTTCATTTAGATTATTTTGTTGAGAAAGACGATGATATTGAGAGCTATCTAAATAGATATGAACTATTAGCTACCACATATGGGTTAGAGAGAGAAAGGTGGAGCTTAAAGTTATCTCAAGGTCTTCGTGGGGCAGCTTATGAAGTTTTTGCCAAAATGAGCAGAGGTGATCAGGAAAATTATGACATGCTAAAGCAGGCTCTTTTGTTAAGATATGAAAAGAACGCAGAATTTTATAGGAAAAAATTTAGGAATGCTAAACTACTGTCAGGTGAAACCTATCACCAGTTCTCTGCACGGTTAGAGACATACTTGGAGAAATGGACTTCTCTGGGGAAAACCCAAGATCTTAAGGAAATGGTCCTTATAGAACAATTAAGAGAGTCCATGGCTCCAGACCTGAGAAAGTTTCTCATGGAACAAGGTGCAGAGAGGCTGGGTGAGTTGCTAAATGTTGCTGAAAGGTATCAAGCAGCTCAGGCAGAGGTATCAGGTAATAAAAAGAAACAGATAGAAAATTTTAGGGCACCACAGAACTTTAATAAATTTGATCCTAGAGATCAAAACAAAGGTAAGCACCAGTTTGATAGGCCACGGTATGACAATAAAAATAAAACCCCACAATTCGATGAAAGGAGATATGATGAAAGAAAATCTTTCAACCAAGGAAAAAGGTGGTGTAAAAATTGTAAGATGAACAATCATGACACTGACCATTGTAGAAGGAAACCTCCTCATTGTGCTGCTATGACATCTGGGAAAAAGGAAAAAAAGGTCAAACCTGCAGAACTACAGGAACCATACCACCCCCAGTGTGTGAAGATGTCATCTGTAATGGTGTCACTATAAGGTGTTTATATGATACCGGTTTAGATTACGATTCCGTTGTGAGTTCTCACCTGGTGCAGGCCGATCAATACACCACAGAAACAGTGGAGATTCAAACTGCAACCAAAGATGTAGCTACCATGACACTTCCCGTCGCCCGGATAAAGGTGAAAACGCGATATGTGGAAGGAATCATAAAAGCAGCAGTGATAAATGAGCCAATCTACCCTCTGATATTGGGGTGTAGATATGTCTTCTTGGGGAATCCCAAGACACCTGTGATATTGGCAACAGTGCAGACCAGATCACAGTCTAAAAAGGAGGAGGATAATCCAATAAATACTCATCCAGATGAGATGAGGAAGGCACAGGCGGAGGACAAAACACTCAAGCCGTGTTTCAAGAAGTTGCCCAAATCTCATACACCTCCAGGCAAGGGAGAATTTTATATGAAGAACAAACTGATTTATAGGAAGGCTGGATCTGAATCCAATGGTCACGGACAGCTGGTCCTTCCCACTTCATATAGGACTAAAGTGTTGGAACTAGGGCATGCGATTCCCTTCAGTGGTCATATGGGGATCAGCGCAACAGGACAGCGTATAGCTTGTCACTATTTCTAGCCAGGGATAACTGAAGATATCAAATGATATGTAAAATCCTGTCCAGAGTGCCAACGAGTAGCACCTAAACATTGGACTGCACCAGCAACTCTGGGAGAAATGCCCATAGTAGGAACACCCTTTGAGAGAGTTGCCGTGGATCTTGTGGGACCTCTCACCCGAATCAAGAAAAGGAACAGCTACATTCTGACTCTGGTGGACACTTGTTCTATGTGGGGAGAGGCGGTAGCCCTGTCATCGATTGATTCTAAACATGTGGCAGAGGCATTGCTCACAATTTTCACAAGGTTAGGCTTTCCCAATCAAATCTTGACTGATAATGGCTCTCAGTTCAAGGGGAAACTAACAGAAGAAGTTTTCAGGATCTTCCAGGCCAAACACTTCCATTGTAGTGTGTACCACCCCCAAGGGAACGGCCAAGTGGAAAGATTTAATGGCACGTTGATGTCGATCCTGAGAAAGTTGGCACACGAAAAACCAGATACATGGGATCAGTACCTTCACGCCGCCCTCTTTCCTTATCGGGAGGTACCCCATAGTTCAACCGGAATGGCCCCGGCAACATTATTATTTGGAAGGCCAATAAAAGGTCCACTGGAAGCGCTGTTAAGAACGTGGACTGATGAAAAGGCAGAGGAAAACATTACATCCTCATACCAATATGTGAATGAGCTGACCACTCGTTTAAAAACTGGCTGGAAACTTGCCAATGAAAATTTGAAACAAGCCAGGAAGAAACATGCTGCCAATTATAACAGGAAAGCTAAAGACAGAGATTTGGTTGTGGGAGAGAAGGTACTGCTTCTTCTGCCCGGTAGTCAGAATAAGTTACAAATTGGATGGCAAGGTCCATATACAGTTCTAGAGAAGGTGTCTAGAACAAATTATAAGATAGATAAGAAGGGGAAAGAAAAAATTTATCATGTGAATCTCCTGAAGAAATATTTGGAAAGAGAACATCAGGAAGAGACACACTTGTTGACCTTGTCCATTGCCATGGAGATGAAAAAGGAACCACTTTCATCATTTGAATATCCATTACACCCCTGTGAGACAGCGGCACAGGTGAAAATCAGTACACATTTAACGAAAACTCAGAAAGAGAGAGTACAACAGGTTCTAGATAATCATGCAGAGGTGTTAACAGACCGACCAGGGCATACAAACCTATTGGAATATGATATGAAGCTGATAGACCCCACACCTGTCTGTATGAAACCCTATTCGATTCCTTTTGCTAAGGAGAAAGCTTTGAAGGAAGAGATAGACTAATTGTTGAAGGAAGGAATTATTTCACACAGTGAATCTTCGTATAGTTCCGGTGTTGTACTCCTAAGGAAGCCCTCTGGAGAACATAGACTCTGTATAGATTACAGGAGACTGAATGCTATTACAGAAGGACAGGTGGATCCATTGCCGGATACAAATCAGTTGTTTGGCTGACTAAATAAAGCTAAATATTTCTCAAAAGTGGATCTGAGTAAAGGATACTATCAGATTCCAGTAAAGCCTGAGGTTAGACCATACCTAGCTTTTAGTACCTCAGAAGGACACTATGAGTTTAATAGATTGCCATTTGGATTGAAGAATGCGCCTAGTGTCTTCTCTAGAATGATGAGAAAATTATTGGACCTTCTGAATAATCCATGTATCACAAATTTCATGGATGATATCCTTATAGCAACAGAAACATTTGAGGAACACATTGACTCTCTGAATAGGCTGTTTAATCGACTTAGGGAAGCGAATTTAACAGCCCGACCAACCAAATGTTGCGTTGGATGTAAAGAATTGGAATTCTTGGGACACACAGTTTATCAGGGAAACATGACCCCTGACCCAAAGAATTTAGAGAAACTAAAGAAAGCCCCGAGACCACAAACCAAGAAAGACGTGAGATCATTTGTCTCATTATGTGGTTTCTACCAAAAGTATATCAAAAACTTTAATTCCATATGTGCACCGTTAACTGATTTGACACGTAAGGGAAATCCAGATCGAATTACATGGACACCACAATGTGAAATGGCTTACCAGGAATTGAAGGAAAAGCTCACAAGCAAACCTATTTTGAAATTACCTGACTTAAGTCAAGAATTCATAGTAAGGACTGATGCCAGTAATATTGGGTTAGGTGCAACTCTGCTACAGAGATCAGATGCATTGGATGGGGAATTAAGCCCAGTGGCATATGCTAGCAGAAAGTTGAATAAAGCTGAAACCAATTACTCAACTAGCGAAAAGGAATGTCTTGCAGTAATATGGGCGATAAAGAAATTCAATATTTATCTGTATGGGAAGGCATTTAAGTTGCAAACGGATCACAAACCTTTGTCGTTTCTAGCACAGGCTAGACATGAAAATTCTAGATTACTCCGTTGGTCCTTATTGATGCAGCCATTTGAGTTTAGCATAGAGTATATAAGTGGAAAAACAAATCTGGGAGCGGATTTTTTAAGCCGCCATCCGTGTGATGAGAATCACCCTAAACTAGGGTTCCCATTCGTCCCGTTTTTCCCGGGACAGTCCCGTTTTTTAAATAAAATATCCCGGTGTCCCGAATTTATTCCAAATGTCCCGCTTTTTAAGGGTACTTCCTGAAAAAAAAAATCTTTGGGTAACGGATTTTATTCCGTGTTTTAGTAGTGTTATTTTATCAATTTCCGGTTACAGTGGACCCTCGGTTTGAATCTCGAACAAAAATTCCAAAGTCGACCAAAATAGTGTTCAGTGAGCATCTACCAAATGATTTAATGCGTATTAGCATTATTATACAGTATTTTTATCGTTTTTCATCCGCATAATGCCGAAACGTAAGTGCAGTATAAATGATAACATTGCAAGAGAATTTCCCTTCATTAAAGGTGTAGATGAAAATGTGGAATGTACTTTATGCAGCTCTAAATTTTGCATTTCACATGGTGGTCGGTCAGACGTAGTCAACCACGTGAAAACGAAAAAAAACATAAAGGTGCTGTTGAAAGTAAGGCTTCAAACAGCAGAATAAGTCATTTCTTAAATGCGAAAACCCAGAGTGAAAAGGAAATGGAAAAACAGTTATCATTGGCAGCACAGGAAGCAACCTTCGCTTATCACACGGCGGTGCATAACCACAGTTTTAAGTCCATGGACTGCACAACAGCCATCGTGAAAAAACTTTTCAACGATAAAGTGGAAGTTGTGTTAGTTAATGTGTGTATTTTTATAAAAGTATCTTATTTTAAGTGCAACATATAATATATAATAGATTTATTTGTGCTTTACCTTAATTTTTAACATGTCCCGTTTTTTTTACAAAATGTCCCGGGTTTTTTAGGTAAAAATTTGGAAATGTCCCGGTTTTTAAACAAAACATTATGGGAAACCTACCCTAAACCCCAGGAATAATAAGAAATTTCTCTATGTGTATATAGAATTATAGACTGACATATAACGTCTGTTTTAAGTGGGGAGAATTTGTCGTGTGAAATTCTAATCCACATATATAAATTAAAAAGTAAATGTAAAGCCTAACAAATAAATTTAATAAAAGGAAAGAAGAATGGTAAAGAACAGTGCTGTCACAATGACTGTACTCGAAATCCCCCTTGTTTTCTCCTTCGTCTGCAAATTGTAACGTTTCACGTTGATAGTAAAAGCCTACTGCTTCAATACCCGCTTTCTACGATAAAACGTGTACTGCCTTTCTAAGAAAAACCTTGAGATACGCAAGCTGACCTATATTTAATATTCCATTCATGTCATTTTATACACTAAGTTACCATAAACGAAAGACAGATGGACTAAGGATAGAAAGAAAGGGAGGGGCTGAAAGCCGGAACGCAGGCAATACTACCACAGTCTCGCGATACACAATTAATGCCACCCCTAACACGCGTGTAAGGCCACAAGCACTAGCTTTTTTCAAATCGACAGTGATAAAAAACACTACCCATACAGAGAGTTAGGTTTTAAAAACTTACAAAACGCTTATTAGGAAACATGACATTCTACTGTTTTATGTCTAGAATCCTGACATTAGTCTGACAGTACAGCAGGACAGGTGGCGGTTCTAAACATAAAAAATAAAAAAAACTACACGACTATCCTGGAAAATGCATATTTTGAACGCAGCCCCTTAGCCCCATTAAATTTATATATTTGGGTTCCTTAGGACTTGCTGACAAAGAATATGTTAAACGTTACGCAAATAGTCTAGGAATTAACAAATTATAGCCAAAAGAAATAGTGAGGGATGTCAGACAACACCAAAATCAGAATCGCTCAGTGGCAGATTTTCACACCACCATTGTACTGGAAATAGGTCCCCATGTTACCTCCTATTTGATTGGCGGAAAGTAAATGTAAGGCTAAACACGATTAGTCGGGCTATAAATATTGATTCTTTGTTGTTAGGGGAGACGGAAGGAAGGGTACTTTTTTTTTTTAAAAGCTGTGTAAACATGGCACGATTGGTTAGACCCGCCAATATAGTCAATCAGAGGCGTCAGGTCAGCACCACATTTTCAAATAAACTTACTAAAGAACCAGTGCGTTGAGCGCCAGTGCATATTTTTCTAAATAAAAGCCTGGGACATCGGCAGATCGAAATTGTGCTATATTCATTGCCAGTCAACGTAACTGTGTATTATTCCATGAATTGTGGTAAGCTTGAAATATTTGATATCTTTTTAATGAAAATTGAATGTAAATTGATAATTTATGTCTGTATATATGTGTGGTTCAGTAGCGAACATGAGGTAAAGCCTATATAGTGCTCCAACCTGAACAGAAGGTGTCGGAGGAAAGTAAAACTACATGGAATTGCCAAACAGTACACTGACACCTATCTTATTAACTAGAAAGAAATAATGCTGGAATTGCAGAGGCGTAGTAGTAACCATTAGGGAGGAGTATACTGGTGAAAATTGTTTCAGATGAAGATAGCAGTTGGCCTACCGCTCTGAACTCAGTGTTTGTTATGTATTGTGTTCAGTCTGGAAATTTATTATAAATTAGTTCTGAAATAGGAGGTACAACCTTCTTGTTTCAGGGACCGTGGTCCTAAAGTTATTGAGCAGCACCTGGTCTGAGTTTTGCTGAACCTAGAGGCTGACAGCATACTCCTGGGTCCAGATAGTGACCAGTGAGGTGTCTCCAGAACACAGGGAGGCTATCGAGCAGAGGAGTCTTTTCCTGCCGCCATCACGAAAGATAAGCGTCTGTGGCCAGAGGAGCTCAACATTATCCCCCCCCCCCCCCCTCAAAATCTGACTTTATAATAAAACAGAGGGAAAATACAGTGTTTAAATTGATAGGAACTGTGAACTTTTCCCCATATTATTTCCAAGATAAACAAACACTTGAAGTCATGATGACAAATAACAACATAGCTTGAAAAAACAAAACCAGTATTACCTCATATTACCACTACACAACTGACACACATAGGATAATATTAATAAAATATGTCATTACAAGGTTCATATTGATAAATTCTGTACATATAAATTGTAATTAAAATTGATTGTGATTCCTGGTTCACTTTGTATTTGAATCAGGACACATATATTAGTGAGAGTAATTAATACATATTTATATTGGAAACTTTACCAGTGCCTCATTTAAGATAGTCTTATAGTGTGTTAAATGTGTGTGAGTGTCAAAGTGTTGTCAAGTGTGGTGGAATAAATTAAATTGTTTATCTATCTGTTGTTGTTGTGACTTACACTTCATCATATACATACCCTAGACATTTAACGTAGTCATCACAATATTCCAGAATAATTCTGACTGAGTTATAATGTGGTAGCAAGTAAGGTTATCTGTAAAACACTACACCTATTAGATACAGATACCTTCACAGCTGATCTCAGTCAGTACACTAAGTCCCCTATAAATATTTATATCATCCCACTTTACCACATTTGCAAAACATGTGTTGAACACCTGCGACAGTGGACTTGTGGGAAAAGAAAATGTTTAAAATTTAGAATTCTAATCGTTTGGAGAGAGCCCAAGAACCACTATGATGACTGTTATTTCTGTGTTGTGAATATTAAGGGAATTAATGGAAAAAATAACAAAAAGTGGAAATATCCAGATTTAGATTCTGCTAGGCGACCTGTTCTACACGGAGATGACATACCAATTCCAACTTTCAGTCAGATTTCGGATTCCCTGCTAGAAGATGAGACAGCAGTGCCATGTGGAACGACAAGTGACCGTGATAGTGATTTCGAAGATGATTTTCAGATGATCAACGCTTCGACCAGCTTGAACTAAATGATCTAATCCGAGATCTATATCTCTCCAAGGAATGTTCAGAACTTTTGGCTTCAAGATTGAAAGAAAAAAAAATTACTGACTGCTGAAACAAAGGTTACATTTTATCGCAGCAGAGAGCAAGGTTTTATTCCATTCTTTTGTAAAGAAAACAACCGTGTGTTTTGTACTAATGTAGGAGGTCTTGTTAACAAAATGGGTGTAAGTTATACACCAGATGAGTGGCGACTTTTCATTGACAGCTCTAAAAGAAGTTTGAAGGGCGTTCTCTTACACAATGGTAACAAACATGGCTCAATTCCAATTGCTCATTCTACTAAAATGAAGGAGGAGTATGCCACAATAAGCACAGTTCTGGAAAAATTGAAGTATTTAGAACATAACTGGATGGTTTGTGTAGATCTTAAAATGATGAACTTCTTGCTTGGCCAGCAAATGGGATTCACCAAATATCCATGCTTTATATGTTTGTGGGATAGCAGGGCAAAAGATATGCACTGGACAAAGAAACAGTGGCCGTTGAGGGATGAATTTAAAGTTGGAGAAAAAAATATTGTCAATAAGCTTCTCATTGATCGAAAAAGAGTTCTGCTGCCACCATTACATATAAAGCTTGGCTTGATGAAGCAATTTGTTAAGTCACTGAACAAAGATGGTACTTGTTTTAATTACTTATGCAGAAAGTTTCCAGAATTGAGCATAGACAAACTTAAAGCTGGAATTTTTGATGGACCTCAAATTAGAAAGTTAATAAACGATCCAAATTTTATTGATTCCATGAACAAAACAGAGTCCACAGCCTGGTCATCATTTGTTTTAGTTGTGCAAAACTTTCTGGGTAAGTTTAAAGCAGACAATTATTCTGAATTAGTTGGAAACATGCTGTCGAGTTTTTGTGAACTTGGATGCAACATGAGCATAAAATTGCACTACCTCCATAACCATTTACATTTATTTCCGGAGAATCTTGGCGACTTTAGTGAGGAGCAAGGTGAAAGATTTCACCAAGATATAAAAACAATGGAAGAGAGATACCAGGGACTTTGGGATGCCCACATGATAGCAGATTACTATTGGACCCTTAAGCGTGACTGTCCGGGCATATCACATTCCAGGAAGTCCGTGAAAAGATCCTTTTTGCGTGTTGACTAAACAAGTGCTAGTGATAAAGTTTTATTACATTTTTGGTAATATATGCACAGTAATTACATATAATATGAATGCAGACTAAAGTCAAAATGCCACTGATAGCACCTAACTCTAGGATTGTACATAACAATTGCCCTACTAATATGGTCATTCTTAGTTATCTCAAAAACTAGAGCTGATAGAAAAAATCTGATTACATTTTTGGAATCAGCAACCCAAAATTACCCAAGAACAGCTATAAAATTTAAGGCACCAAAATGTGTGTATACCAGTGTAATTATTACCAGTTACTTCACGGAGTTACGCGCGATAATTATATCCTATAAAGGTTTTTTATTTATTCTTATGAGAGCAAAGACAATTTCGTCTGAACGTTATTAATCCCTCATTTGAATATGTTAAACATAATTTATGTTAGATGTATTCGATCTGTTTGTTTCAGTATTGCCTTGTAGTTTATCGCGCGTCAAGTTTTATATGGTGTATTCTCTCACCATTTTTCTTCTCTGTCGCCGTAAATGCGTTTAATTTTCGATCTTCTTGTTTTTGTTTGTTCTACAAGCTGGGTCTGTACATATACTATGACTTTCTCTTTTGCTTTCTCAACTTGTCATATGTTACGCAATTAGTACTTCTTGTCTCTTTCATGATCATCACGCTACATCTGCATTTTCTGGGTATGTTGCATTTTACAAACGATCTGTCACGGATCCTCCCCTGCTTTGCAGTAGTGGTCCAACTGTGGCCAAAACTCAAGAGTATCTAAATCGATCGTGAAAGGTGTCTACCTTCGCACAAGATTACTCTTGGCAGAAATGTAGATAGAAGGGTAATGACGCTTCTGCCTTAACGGAGGTATCACAAGATATTTTCAGAAGTCAAGAACAATCTTGCATTGGGCTGAACAATTGTTAACTTATATCTGATCCGTCGCCTTTTGTGAAGGATTTAAGCAATAGCTTTTAGCCCGTTCATGCCTCCAGCTGAGTTAATTCAGCGAATTTCCTCTTATAATGGTATAGCTCTGTTTAGAGGTAAATAAATGTCTAGATGTATATATATATATATATATATATATATATATATATGTATATATATATATATATATATATATATATATATATATATATATATATGTGTGTGTGTGTGTGTGTGTGTGTGTGTGTGTGTGTTAGTCGTGCTCTTTCGTTTGCTTTCATACATGTAATAACTGAATCAACTATGTTTGTTTAGTTTTAAAATAACATGTAACGAATTTAATAGTGAATTAGTCTTTAACAGGTTAAAATAAATATGAAAAGATTGGTGAAATTTCAGATGAAAGTGTCTTCATAGAGACTTAATAGGGAAGTGGTAAAAGTCCGTTTTGCTGATGCCTTTTAATCAGGACTTAATTGATCTAGGTGAGTTCTGTCGCCGTGGTTTCCGTCACGTCTTTTTGGTGATGAGTGCACTTCTCCACATAACTCGTCTAATGTAGGCGGTCAATGTTGATGCTCTTCTCTCACACTAGCGGCGTAGCAACGTTAGTACTTCAAACCGTCAGATAGCTGGTAACCACGAACGGTCTGACAGCTTAGTACCACAATCTTTTAGACAAAATAGAAAGACAAATGCCTCTGCAAAGTACATTTGTGGCCTGCAAATTTCTAGGTGCATTGTCTCGCTGTACATCCACCCTTGTTACTCTCTCAGAGTAACTAAATTCTTGAGTATACACAGCATAACTAAGGAATGATGAATAGAAATCACAAATATTCTTCTGGGTATTAACTGGGAAAATATGTGCTTGGACAGCGCGAACAATGATTTGTGCCTGAACTAACATTAACAAGTACATATATCTCACACAATGATTGTCAAAAGATGATTTTGGATCGACCTCTTTTCGATCTCTCTTTCACTATGGCAGTTTCAGTTAGGCCCTACATTATTTTTGTAATGATTTTATTGTCATTTTTTTTCTGAGTTGCACCCTTTTCTTTCTCTGTCCGCTGGAGCAGATACTTTGTATCTACATTCTTTCACTCCTCTCAGAGATAAGTTATTACGTCTGTTTGTTTTCCGTCCCTTTGCTAAGCTTTGCAAGGAGCGGCAGAAATAATATTAACGACAGGCAGGTTGGTAACATTCCTTTGTACCAAATCTTGGTTCGACATATTAGCCCCACGAAAATGCCAGCGTATTTGCTAAGCGCTGATAAAGGTCAGAGTGCGGGACAGATAACGAGATTGCCCGTCTGCGAATAGATTACTTTCTTATAAATTAATAATTTGTTAAATCTAAAAAAAGAGTTTACAGATGTGTCTGTGAGTTCGTCGGCCAGACAATCGGATGTTTTCATACCATATATTAAGAGATGACATTTACATCATATTCAAAATTTTCACATGTCGGAAATATTTTGAATTTCTCCACGGGACATGAAAGTTTGAAAACGATTGGCTTGTTACTTAGCTTCGTAACAAACGCATGCGTGGGAAGACAGGGAATATAACCTGACCGTTTTCGCAGTCTCTTTCACTGTGAATATTTACTGTGAGATTCACGTTTGCCAAAGACACCAGACCTTGCCAGAGTTAGAATTCAGAATTCCTTTTATCAGGCCGGACCTTTTCTTAGAGAATCTTGACGGACGTCCAAAAACAGCACAGGAAGTCTCTATAATTTTAATAAGGAAACCTGACTGAGGAAACTAAAAACACACGAAGTCAGAGAGGGAATTATCTTATTAAAGGAACGACACCACAGACGAGTGTAAGAGGCCGATTCAAGTCTCTTTTATTCATCTGAGCAAAAAAGTATGTGAGCCATGATTGGCGTAAGTTGTCATTTTATATTTTATATTAGTAACATGTGAACTAACATACATACATATATATATATATATATATATATATATATAATATATATATATATATATATATATATATATATAATATATATATATATATATATATATATATATATATATATATATATATATATATATATATATATATATATATATATATATATATGTGTATATATGTGTATATTTGTGTATATATGTATGTATGTATGTATGTATATATGTATATATGTATGTATATATGTATGTATATATGTATGTATATATATATATATATATATATATATATATATATATATATATATATATATATATATATTTATATATATATATATATATATATATATATATATATAAAACCATGTGTATATGTGAAAATCGCTAGTGGATGTCCTAGTTATTTGAGGCTGGCAACCTTAGCGTATAGAATGATGATTTCATGAACCACCACTGCGTAGGACTGGTGATTACTTTAATTCTAGTTTCGTAAAGAGAACTAACAGCATAAAGTAGTCCTAGATTCCATATGGAGCAGGGAGGAAAAGATGAAGAAAGGATGTACATTCTACTTATAAAACTTACAGTTTCAAACTAATGTAAATGTCGACCTTAACATCTTCTTCTTTGATCCGTAGCCGCCGACCGTCAAAGCAGTCAGTAGCCGTCACGCCTGGTGGCATCTTGTAGGGCAACAACAAATTGATTACACTTTGTTCGGTCGGTGGCCATCCTTCGTAAAGTGGCCCAACTCTGGTTCATTCTTTGCATCTCAGCCTCCGCCGTCCTCCGCCAAGTTGTTTTTGGTCGGCCTTTCTTTTGTTTTACTTCAGGGGTCCATAGCATAGCTGTTCTTGTGATGGCATCGGAGTCTCTTCTGAGGACATGGCCAACCCAGCTCCAGCGTCTGCCAGCTATGATGGTGGGCATGTCCTCTTGCTTGCTCCGAGTAAGCAGATCTTGGTTTGTGATGGTATTCGGCCAAAAGATTCGGTGAATTGTTCTTAGGCATGTTGTGTGAAAAGAGGACAATTTCGACATTTCCTACTCTGTAACTCTCCAGCATTCCGCACAATAATGAAGCACAGAAAGCACACAGCTCTGATATAATCTTAATTTTTGCTTGTGCTGTACTGAGAGGACGTTAACATACGCACTTTAAAATCAATGGAAGTTTACAACTTTTCATATCAGTGTAAACGTAAATGAAAACATTCTTCTTCTTCTTTGATCCTTAGCCGCCGACCGTCAAAGCAGTCAGTGGCCATTACGCCTGGTGGCGTCTTGTAGGGCAACAACAAATTGATTCCACTTTGCTCGGTCGGCATCCATCCTTCGTACAGTGCCCCAACTCTGGTTCATTCTTTGCATCTCAGCCTCCACAGTCCTCCGCTAAGTTGTGTTTGGTCGGCCTCTCTTTCGTTTTCCTTCAGGGGTCCATAACATAGCTGTTCTTGTGATGGCATCGGGTTCTCTTCTGAGGACATGGCCAACCCAGCTCCAGCGTCTGCCAGCTATGATGGTGTGCATGTCCTCTTGCTTGCTCCGAGTAAGCAGATCGTGGTTGGTGATGGTATTCGATTAAAAGATTCGGAGAATTTTTCTTAGGTATGTTATGTGAAAAGAGGACAATTTCGACATTTCCTTCTCTGTAACTCTCCAGCTCTCCGCGCCATAGAGAAGCACAGAAAGCACACAGTTCTGATATAATCCTAATTTTGTGCTTGTGCTGTACTGAGAGGACTTCCAGATGTTGTTTAGACTAAAAAAAGGCTGTTTAAATGAAAACACATTTAATTTATATTGTGAACACTTTTCAACCAGTGGAAATATAAATATAAACATATTCTATCTGTACAATTAACCATTTCATTTAAATGTAATGTAAAGCTAAATCTATTCAATTTAAATGTAAAAGAAAGTTTTATCCAGACGATTAGATTTAATTCTCATCGAGGGTAAACTCCGAGATAAATGGGATGGTGGAATAGAGGAAAGTGGACACATAAGTATGTGCCGGGAAACGCAATACTCAGAATAGCGTTTCGTTTCTATTCTTTATCATAGTTATTGGTTGTACCAGCAGAAAGTACTATATATGGAACAAGAAGGGAACAGTGTCCTAAGCTTTAAGACGAGGTACCAACTTTGTAGACTCTCCTTGACATTTCTGGGAAACGAGCTTCACCCGACAACCTTGACCAGCGACGAGCGTGAGCAGTGTAAAAGAACCCATCAGCGGAAGCAGAAACTACTATTGGCAAGCTAAGTGCAAAATGTACGCTGCCAAAGTGAACTTTTATTTTCCATCGACTCTACTATCAATCTATGATGACACTTTTATTCTAAACTATTCAATTATTTTCAAACTGTTAAAACTTAAGTGATTATTAAATTTTGTTATTTGTAATTTTACAAATTTATCTTCGATTTAATAATTTTAAATGTACTGCATGTTTGTCTCAGTCAATTTACTACACACACTCTAAACTGAGCTATACCAGAATAATAAGAAATCCACTGAGTAAATCAGAGGTGGGGGCTTAACGAGCTAATACTAATCATTGCTTAATTCTTCACAAAAGTTGTCGGCAGATTCTAGAATTAATGTGCTCATGTAAAGCAGTATTGTTTTCGCTTTTCTGAATATCTTGTGAAGACTCCCTTTGTGATAGAAGTGTCATTACCCTTCTATCTACATCTCTGCCAAGAGTAATCTTGTGCGAAGGTAGATACCTTTGAAGCCCATATTAGATACTCTTGAGTTTTGGCCACTGTTGGACCACTACTGCAAAGCAGAGGAGGCAATACCGTCGCAATGATACTGTACACTTCAGCACATGTGATATAATCATCACTCATTATTGCTCCAGTCGGAGTCTGGGGTCATCTCTGCTGTCGGTTTTCAGCACGACTAGCCAGAAACAATCACCAGCGCTTGCTGTAGTGGTTCATGAATAAACTATTTTCATATGTTGAGGTTACCAGCCTCATATATAACCACGTAAGCAAGAAACATGTCAAATTCACATTTGTAAAATAAATGTTACACTTACCCTATATATTTGGGAATCTACAATCGCCTTCTGTGAGTTTGCTCATTTGACGACGCGATGCAGTCTCTGATCTGTGTCTGATTTCGCTACATTATATCTCTCATTCTCAGTTCGAATCCCAGATTGTACTTCCCGGCAAATTTGCCAATGAGAACCAAAGTATTTTCCGGCTCTCATATCAAACCAATGGTAAGCTCTTTAGCACTGGGTTGGGGTGCTTTAATTCAAAATTTCCCACACGTGTTTAAAATATTAAATTTAATATTCCAACGCGTGACCTCTTTATAATAAGCCGTAATATTTCCGCCAACTCAGAAACAAATTTGTGAACTATTATGATGTCCAGATGCTACCTTCCGCCTATATCGTCTTCCCAGACAGATTATCTGTATTGATCTCACAGGGATGGTGTCGGAGAATTGTCTTTTAAGATGATATAAGTAAGTAAGGAAGATGTGTAGAAAGCACATAGACCTTTAGACACTAGTTTTCACAGATGTGAGCTAGTGTTGAGGGAAAGAGTTAACAGAAGGGCACAGGTTGGTGTCAGTGATTCTCTCACCTTTTAGACTACCAACTCTTGAATTTTCCTGGCGATGACTAACTCTTTCTCACTCAAATCATTTTGAAGATGAATTAGTAGTAACAGGTAATGCAAGGAGGGTTGAGTATGTTGTTCTGAACAGAACATACAATCTACTAAGTCAAACTCAGAATGATGGTGAGTTACAGAATGTACAAAATTACTTTAATTACAGTGGAAAATAAAATCAATGTTGACATGTACTTTGAAAAAAGAAATACTAGGAAATTAAAAAAAGAGAGTTATGATATTACTTATTCAAGGTATTAGAATACTGTCAGTGTCTTTGGTTCTCGTCAGTGAGGAAAATAGCCTCTTATTCTTATCTTATAAGAGGCTATTTTCCTCACTGACGAGAGTTTATTCCTATGGCTATTTCTAGGAAAAGTGAATTCTGACTTTGGCCTGGGTTTTAAGTAGACTTATCTGCTTGGACTTTGTTGCGGGTCGATTGTTGAATTGTTGCGGGTCGTTTTTCTAGTTGAAGGTATACACCTTGCGTGATTATCATTATCCAATTGAGGGTCAACATAAATTGTCTCATTGATTAATACATGTCCAAGAAACATTGGTTCCGTATGAACCTCATTACCATTAGTATTAACTTCTTATGAAAGAGAGTTCATCAGGCATAACAACAAGCAACAATGTAAGTTGAAGCAACCAACCGCAACATGATTAACGTGGGTAAGTCCTTTGGTTGAGTCCAACATTTATTGACTATAAAACATCTGAAGACATCACGAGCATTGTTTATAATACGTATACAATTCATGTGAGCGTTAAATCAATACATCTTAGTATCAGCCCGTGTCCAATAATTGGATTAATGTTGACAGAACAGCATAGCTATATGCACGCGCAGTTGGGGATTCCAACAGCCGACAGTGAGCGTATGAGTCTGGCGAATATAAATATTATGGACTGTTTTATAATCCTTCCTTGAATGCGGTTATATACTAACCTTATCGTTTCATCTCTTTCACATAACTTTGGACTGACCCTGAGTCCTTACTTCGAAGTAACTATCTATATATATATTTATATATATGCGGCAATACTATGCCCAACACTGGAAGGATATAGGACGCGTCTTCACAGCTTGACGGTCAACGTAAAAAGGGTCTCGTATCTAAGTCACGGTGCGTGACCTATCAACGCTAACACGTCATAATTTGATCGTGTACATAGCGTTCAGCAGACCGTGAATTATTAACATCAAATTATATTAAATGCTGTCACCCTAAATATTACATACTGCCAACGATAGCAGACGACTTCAATAGAAATACTGTAACAATTCCCTGCCCAACGGGGAAAAAAAATCTATTAGATAGATTTCTAACACGTCAAAAATAATTACGACGTGTCTATCGTGGTCATGTCGATAATATATCAGTCATGTAATATACTAACAGTCATGCTATACATGTAAATTAAATTACCCAAAGGGTTGTCAACTTGTCGTTAAATAATTAACTAATTAATTGACGTAAGTGTTAACTAAGTAAGAAAGTGTGTCGTCATGAAATTATTATAACTAATTAAAATTAAATTAATTAATCATAGTATGTGTGTAAGGAATCAAGTTATTGAAAATCTAATTAACGAAAATGAAAGAAGATGTCATAAGAAAAAGACAAAATGAGAAGTAAAGACAAGTAAAATGCAGAAAAAAATAAGGTATAAAATCAGTTGGTGGTGTTTTTAAAATTAACTATGTGTGTAGAGTAATTACTAACTACATAACTTAATTAACTAAATAATAATATATTATATAATTATCACATTCATAATTACATCTAAGAATATTATCTAAGAATTGTGTGAGATTCATTTGTTTTCTTTCTTACATTTTTTTCATATTTCATTTTCTTATTTTCTTCTCACATTTTAATTTAATATTATTTCTTTATTAATTCAATCAATAAGTAGAAACTAAGTAATCTTGGATATGAAGATCCAGACGTCGTTATTTTCCTTGAGAATGTACGGAAAATTCCATTAGAAAACTGTTCAAATGTTCCGATCCTGAATGAATATAAACCTTCATAACGTTCAATTAGTCATGTCACATAACGAAATTTGTCCAGCTTGATTTCAGATATTCTTTCCGACTATCTTGCAACCAGTTGTATCGCGAATGGACACCAGCCAAAGTCCAAGCGTAAATACGAAAAGTATGTCACTTGCTTTCATTAATTTCGTTCGACGAATGTCTCTATTAGCTGTTTCTCTGAATAATAGTTGATGTTTCATTCATAGGTCGATAATTCATTGATTGGATTCTGTCTCTTGTATAATTACTTTTGTTAATTTATTTGTAGACTATCAGCGTTCATGAATCGACTTCCGAAGGATTTCTTGAAAGTACATCGGCTACGACGTTCTCTGTACCCGATATGTATTCAATAGTGAATTCAAAGGGTTGTAAGAGGATTGAAAACCTCGTTAATGTCGGGCTTTTGTGGTTAGAGCGACGTAATGATGCCACCGCCTTCTGATCTGTCTGGATCACGAAGGGTGCACCTAACAGGAACTTCTCCAGTTTGGTGATTGCCCAAACGACAGCCAACAACTCTTTATCCACAGTCGAGTATTTCGTTTCTGGCGTCTTGAGTTTGCGTGAGATATAAAGAGTCGGATGTAGTATATCGTCGTGACATTGGAGCAAACAAGCGCCAATCCCGTAATTACTAGCATCTGTATGGAGGATAAACTTTTTAGAAGCATCAGGTAGTCTCAAAATAGGTGGGTGTGAAAAAATTGTTAATATTTTACGAAATGTTTTGTCGCATTCGTCAGTCCATGTCACCTTCAACGGCATGTCTTTTTTTAACAATGATGACAAGACAATTGACGATATACGAAACTTATGCTGCTTTGGCTGAGCATAGTTAGAATAATCAACACAGTTACTGTCTAACTTAGGCATGGTCAAATTACAAAGACGAAAGAACACAGTGTTATCGTAGATAAAACAACACAAGTGTCACCTAATAGACAAGCCCACTATAAATAAGCCATATAAGAATAATTGACCAATAAAGAAAAGAAATGATGACTGACTATGCTGAGTCATCAAAGATGTGACGAACAGTGTTACCGTAACCTGTTATCTGCGAGACGCAGAATCAGGTACTAATTGCAATCTCGAAGAAAGGTGGTGAAAATAAACACCGTTGTCAAGCTCGATAACCATTCGAGCATCTCTATTGTTACGAAATGTAACCAGGGCTTCACCATACCTGTTATTGGTAGGTGGCAACAGACGCACGAACCTAATGTCTGCCGTGTATTGAAAAAATTGCCAAGTGTCTGCCATATAGTACCTTGTGGCAGATTACGCACTAACACGGTGCGAGAATAAGCACCCTTCCCAATATAAGTAGGACCATTGTCACTAACATGGGAAAATGATTGATGTGCAACCTTAGTTGCTTGAGGTACATTGCAATGTATGTCCCTCATGTAAGAATTATTCTTTCTATATACTAGATTCTTATGTTGGGCCTGAGTATAATGACCCTTACCATGTAATGGTACATTTGTAGCCCATGTAGTAGTGGATGGATCAGAAGAACTAAGTACATTATTTTGTTTCAATGTACTGGTATTAATTTTATTGAGTGTCATCCTATCACTCTTAACACCAACCCCATGTTTAAAAATGTTAATTTTACTAGTACACTCTTTTCCCCTGTTGACTACGTCAACAGTTTTCTTAAGATCAGTTGCCAGCTGATCATGTCACCAACATTTTTCTGCATTGGCAGTATTATCATGTCTAGGGAAGGTGTACTTGCCTCGAAATGATCTTTTAACCACCAATGGGTGTATTGATACTTTAGTATCAGTTCTCGTACTTACGTCATGTCGTAAAGTACGTTTATCCCCTCTGTTGTTCATCAATATGTTTTTACCTGCCAGTACATCCAGTAGACAGTCAATCCTCTTTCTTAATTTATTACTTTCAGAAGTCAGGAATGCAATTTCCTGCCTCTGCTTCTTTTTTAACTTATCTAAGTTAATGGTTAACTGCTTCTCACTAGCAAGTAATAAATCGAGGGTGTTCAATGCTGTTGACAGTTCATAAATCTGTTGTTGTGTTTCCTTTTTCAGGTCAGCATATCTATGTTTCTCATCCAGGAGTAACGCTTCTAATGCAGTCACCCTGTCATCACTGAAACAATCATCACTCGATGTAGATACAGTAACACTAATCCCAGATTCTGTATTATATCTTCATTTTCTGATTGTCCTTCATCAGATAATTTCTTATGTGTTTCATTACCACTATGGGAATCAATCATAAGTTTCTTATTATCTTCACGTAATAATGCCAAGTCACGCGTGGAAGCTTTCACTTTACTTATCTGTTCATTCAGCATCAGTTTCAATGAGGTTACCTCATCGTCCAGCTTTTTTTCCTGACTAAGACAAAATTCATCAAATTTATCATTATCTGTATGACATACATCAATTTTATTATTGTCATCCAATGATACACTCCCATTTTCCCTTTTTTCTATTTCAATCTGTGTTTTAATGCCCTTATTTAGACAGAACTGTTTATATTGTTTCGCATCATAGTAAATGGATCCTAACTGCACATTATCAGTGAGAATTAACTCACATTGGATGGCCTGGTCTGTATGACCATCTGATCTTAACGCAGTATCAATCTTATTGTCTGCTATTTTCTTAATTGATTGCAATCGAGCTACTTCTGAATAAGCTCTTGAATCTTAATACATTGTGTGTGAGTTTCCAGCTTTAAAGCTACATTTGTTTGATCAATTGTTTTCAGTCGACCAACTTCAGATAACAACGACTGAATGTGCGTACACTGAGCATGAAGTTTTATTTGGTAGGCTGCGGCATTGTCTTGCGAAATTTTCAATTTGAGTTTCTCCGCCTCAGACTCCAACGCTTTATTGTTTTCCACCGTGGATTCTAATGAGGTCCTAGAATTTGCAAGCTCCACTTCCAGTGTCCTCAATCTTGAATTATCAGTATTGGTCTGAAATTTTAGTAAACTCGCCTCATTTCGCAAATCATTTATAGTCTTTTCTTGACTGGCAATAATCTCCAATAACTCCTCTTCTCTTTTCTCATCAATGGTTTCTAAAATTGTCACTTTTTCCTGCTCATTCCATGTGTTGTGCATTTGTTGAACATAATCATTGTCGCAGAGAATAGCATTATGAATGTTATTCATTATAGAACCATGTTGGACGTGTACGTACCGTTCCACAAACGTACGAAGCACTCCACCTAGTAAGTCTGCTATGTCCCTAGCCATTATCATATGTGGGACAGAATGAAAATTGACATCCACAAAATCTGTTAAATCGGATGCCGTGCAACATAAAAAATTATCTAATACAAAATCTTCAAGGTCTTGGCCTTGGAAACCATCATTATTACCTTCTTGGAGGAGATTCCACAGAACAGACATTATGTCCGACCTAGACGTGTTATCTGATTCCATACCATGAACACCTATTTCTTTAACAACTAACTCACTATCAACATTCTTATCTTGTATATATTCTGCCCTCAAAGCAGTGTCAATCTATTTAATTCCACCTCAATACTCTTAAAACGTAATCCACAACCCTCTTCGTCCAAATAGAAACGACGTAGTAATAATGATTTAATGGCGACATAATCACCAGCTATTGTTGGGTCAACATTCTAGCTGCACTTAATGGTTCACCATCCAAGAATTCATTTAGTTTTAGAGCCCATGCGTGTTTAGGTAAGTTATTTGTTATGCATACCTGTTCAAAACGTGCCAGGTATGATGAAAGGTCGTCGAAGTTCAACTTAAAATGTGGTAATTTAAAGTTATAATAAGGTTTGTTTTGATTGGATGAAGATCCATTCTGAGAATTATCATTCTGGCTCGTAGTAGCCCTTTGTGCCTGTAATTTTGCAGTTTCCAACGTAAGACGTGCCAATTCCATTTCTTGTTGTCTTATAATTTCCTCTCGTTTCATTTTATTCTCTTCTTCTTGTCTAGCAATTTCTCTTTGCTTTTCTAACTTAAGTTCACGTTCTTCTTCTTCTCGTCTAGCAATTTCTCTTTGCTTTTCTAACTTTGCTTCATGTTTTTCAAGTTCAGTCATTGCAAATTCCTGAAGTGCCTCACCTTTTTTATTAAATTCCTTTCCAATCTTAAGAAAATGGTCTAAGGTAAGCATCTTTACGTTAATAATGTAAGTATTTACTCACTAATCTATAGTAATCAACAATATAATATATTCACTTACTTGTACTTACTCAATGTATGAAAATCAATATAACCAACTGTAATATTCTTGTAGTATTGGTTGTAAGTTCAACAACTATATAATAGTTTATAATAATATTATCTGTACTTACTAACATACATCACAAATAGTTATGCCATTTATTTATTTAAGATGCTGAATTAAAATCAAGCATCTAATATCATGACCTAATAATTATGGGTACTATTCTTACATAATTATGTTATTTAATCAATTATATGTGCCCAATAAAAACTGTAGTACTAGGAAAGTGTACTAATTAATATCTAATATGTCTGTCCTACTCAAGGCAGACCATAAATTTATAATTATTTATCGATATATATTATGCTATTATGCCCTAGTCATAATATATAAAATGCCTCAATAGTGTCTTGGACTACTACTGCAAAATGATGATATCACCGAAGTCATCATCTAATTTAATAAAAATTAATCAAATTAATTAACCATATTATTAAAATCAATTTATAATAATAGCATTACGTTATTAATTTAAGAGATGAATAAAAACAATACAATTTATTAAACAAGGGTTTACAAAACAGAAGTATGAGATACAATTGACAATTTCACAAAAATAAATGATTTTATGAACTAAGTATGCCAACCGGAAATGCAGAAAGGTGAAGGATAACTAAGGCAAGATAAAATATGGACACTAAGAATAATGACGTCACAGGACTCATCTAACGATATTAAAATATATATATGAACACAAAGATAGCAAGATCAGGATTGACAAGATAGATTACGAACAATAATGCAGAATTGAATAAAATAAAACTGAATACAGTAGAATACACCAGTTATTCACAGAACTGGACACCTAACATGCAATGTCAAATAATAGCAAATGCGAACAAACAAACCATCGGCAAAATCTTCAATGGGGTTCTTCGCCAAATGCGATTATTTAACGGCCCTACGGAACAATCAAAACTGATTCGGTCATTCGAAAAGACATAAAATCAGTTCTGATCCCCACCTACCGCCCACGAATATATGCTTTACGACATGAATACATATGGAAAAGAAACATTCAACAGTTAACAAATGACTTTCAAAAGACATGTTGGTGATCGACATGGACTGAACATTGCTTACGGTACAAACAAGCACTTAGCTTTTGGAATCGATAGGTTTGCACAGTGCCTGCTTCGCCAACAGGATAAGGAGTTCGTATGACATGTTCATGAACGTTGAACTTTCTTTCCATTGTTGATAGAATTGTTTTGACATAATTCTTTGAAGGTCGTTGACTTGCGATACCTTTTTGTAAAGTTCGTTCTGTTGCTACGGTATGACGTCACCGGTGTACAAATAGAAAAAATGTCCATTTCGCTTTCGCTTGAAGGAAATTTTTTTTCATTTTAATGTGAATTAAAATTCCACAGCCACATCAGGCCACCAGTTGTTGCGGGTCGATTGTTGAATTGTTGCGGGTCGTTTTTCTTCTTAATTCTAGTTGAAGGTATACACCTTGCGTGATTATCATTATCCAACTGAGGGTCAACATAAATTGTCTCATTGATTAATACATGTCCAAGAAACATTGGTTCCGTATGAACCTCATTACCATTAGTACTAACTTCTTATGAAAGAGAGTTCATCAGGCATAACAACAAGCAACAATGTAAGTTGAAGCAACCAACCGCAACATGATTAACGTGTGTAAGTCCTTTGGTTGAGTCCAACATTTATTGACGATAAAACATCTAAGACATCACGAGCATTGTTTATAATACGTATACAATTCATGTGAGCGTTAAATCAATACATTTTAGTATCAGTCCGTGTCCAATAATTGAATTAATGTAGACAGAACAGCATAGCTATATGCACGCGCAGTTGGGGATTCCAACAGCCGACAGTGAGCGTATGAGTCTGGCGAATATAAATATTATGGACTGTTTTATAATCCTTCCTTGAATGTGGTTATATACTAACCTTATCGTTTCATCTCTTTCACATAACTTTGGACTGACCCTGAGTCCTTACTTCGAAGTAACTATATATATATATATATATATATATATATATATTTATATATATATATATATATATATATATATATGCGATCGTGTACATAGCGTTTCACAGCAGACGGTCGTAAAAAGGGTCTCGTATTAACATGCAAATTAACGCTATTAAATCGCTGTCACGTTCCTGAATTATTAACATCAAATTAAAAATTGCATACTGCCAACGATAGCAGACGACTTCAGTAGAAATACTGTAACAGACTTCTCCTGGGCGTCTCAGTAGGTAGGAATTACCAACTGGATAGTTTGCTTCAATGGGGGCTACAGTCCAAGAGATGACTAGGCTTTTTGTTAATCTGGTTGTGAAGTTGAGTTATGATGTTCATGTGCTGACGAGGTGTTGAATGCCTAAATGTTGTAGACTGCTCAGGGTTGCTGACTTGTGATCACCGTTAGAGGGTTTGAGACGTAAGCACGAGTTCTCTCTGTAGCATAGAGCAACTAGGCGGTTTACTCGCAACAGTTTACAGCAATCAAAATCCAGAAACTGGCTAGGATTCTGCAACTGCGCGTTCAGGACTAATATCCGCAGCTTAAGAAAATATATTTTCAGTAGCGTTTACTCTCGAAGCACATATACTGTAGATATGAGGTAGCTTGAGGCTTCTCTTCTATAAGCGTGCGTTTTCTTCCAACGGTTATCAGCAAGTGATTTTAAAACTCAGCATTTGTTCGCATGAAGTTAAGACATTTCTGATTCCCACGCCAAGTTAATTAATTCCCGTCTCTCGTTCGGCCATGCCGGAAGATGTATCGTGGCGGTCTTCAGCTGACCACTGAACACGGAAATATAATCCTCTGGGAACCACTGTGGTTTCGATTAAGCGAATAAATTGTGTTGACTTCCCTAGAGAAATATCTTTTAGTCCCTTAGTAGGAGAAGATAGCATTAGGATCGTATGGCAGAACTATTAGTGAAGACTTGAAAAACAGCATAAGAACAGAACGCAGGTGCACATAATTCGTAGAGAAAACAGACAAAATGTGAAGGAATAAAAAAAGAAAGGAATTTTAAAATAATCTAGACGAAACCTTCGAACAATCCGTGACAGATGGTCCGGCGAAAGATATTATCTCATTAACTCCTGTGTTTTCGCATACCTCAGACGGCTTTCTAAGACGGCTCTCTCAGACAGACAATATTGGCTTCCTATTCATCCTCGTACGATACCATTTTGTGTCAAACAAGGATAGTCTCCTATCAAAGGTGGCCGGCGACTCAAAGAGATAAAAGTATTACCACTGATCGGTGGTAATGGCTGGGAATTGTTGCGATAATACCACAGTTCACCTGGCAGAACGTAAATACGTCTAGGGAGTGGTCACGGTAAAAGAATGTAAGGCATAACATATGCCAAATAACACTAGTCAACAAATTTTCAAAAGTTATTTGTACCAGAAATTAATTATACCATTTCTTATTGATTTTGACATGCTGATTTCAAATATCATAATGAAATTCACCAATTGGCTCTGGTTTGTTTTTAAATGATGAATTTACATTACAGTAAAACAAATAATGTATCCTTTTTTAATTCTCTGGTGTGAACAGCTAATCTTTCTACTTTAGCATTATAAAAATTGTGGTTACATACTCAATTAATTGATATTTCAACATAAAATGATAGAAAAAATAAAAACATTATTTAAAGTTCACATATCATGTTTTAAAAAGGCACATTTGAACCCATTTCGTCATTATTCAGTCGCTTTTCGAGCTCTCTTTGCTTGCTTCTTGTAGTCAATCGATGAGGTGTCTCTTGTCACAGTCCAACAGTAATCAGCAAGCATTGAAGGGCTCCAGTTGCCTTGATACCTTGTCTCCATAGCAGCAATGCCCTGGTGAAATCGTTCACCATGCTCATCACTGACCGCTCCACAGTTTGACGTAAAGAAATCCAGATGAGAATCCAGAAAATGAATTTTCAAAGACATGTTGCAGCCAAGACTCTTATACTTCAGAAGGAGATTTTCTACAATTTCATTGTAATTATCAGATCTGTTGTTTCCAAGAAAATTGTCCACCACTGACTTAAATGCTAGCCATGCTGCTTTTTCCTTGCCATGCAACACGCAAATAAACTCGTCATCATGAAAAAGTTTTCGAATTTGCGGACCAACAAATACTCCCTCTCTTATTTTAGCTTCACTCAGTCTTGGAAATTTTCTGATGATGTATTTGAAAGCATCATCTGTTTTCTCCATTGCCTTGACAAAGTTTTTCATGAGACCCAGCTTAATGTGCAAGGGTGGCAACAAAATCTTGCTGGTGTCGACAAGTGCTGGGTTCTCAACGTTCTTACTGCCAGGCTGCAATGACTGCCTGATTGGCCAATGTCTTCTGATGTAATGGTCACTTCGTGCCCGGCTATCCCACTCACAGAGAAAGCAACAGTACTTGGTGTATCCACCCATAGTCCAAGCAAAAGAGCGACCACTTTTAAGTCACCGCAAAGTGACCAATGATGATGATCGTAGTTTATACACTTCAAAAGCTGCTTAATGTTTTCATAAGTTTCTTTCATATGAACTGCGTGACCAACTGGAATTGACGGTAACACATTACCATTATTCAACAAAACAGATTTAAGACTCGTCTTGGATGAATCAATGAAAAGCCTCCACTCTTCCGGTATGTAATTGATTTTGAGGGCTGCCATTAAACCAGAAATGTTGTGGCACGCAGAAAGGTCACCTTCTTTGAAAAAGAATGTAATAAGCGGCTTCTGGTGGTTCCTATACACAGAAATTGTAACATCTTCTGCCAGGAGATTCCACTGTTGCAATCTGGAACCCAAAAGCTCCGCCTTGTTCTTCGGTAAATTCAGATCTCTTACAAGATCATTCAGTTCACATTTGGTTATTAAGTGTGGTTTAGTGGATGTAGTTTGCTCAAAATCTGGGTCGCTTGAGGTTGATGGTTCAAGACCACCAATTAACTCTTCTTCATCAGTGGAAGCAGCTGAAAATGATTCTGGCACTTTGGGAACTGGTAGGTCATCGCCATGTGGTACCGGACGTATTGCATGTAAGGCATAGCTTGCCTTTTGCCAGTCAACCACAGTTTAAGATGTGCTGCACATGTATTGCAGCATATGTGTGGCGCCCAGCTCTTATCTTGATCTCCTATTCTGCAGCCACAATACAAACTGTACGCCTTCTTAATCACTTTAGTTATATTTCGTTTTTGTGATAGAAATGTCACCTCACCACATATATAACATAAATTATTAGCACTGTTCACACATGTCCTAGGCATTTTTAACTACGATACTTTTGATAAGGACAAATGAACTAACTAATGGCAAAATTTTATCAGAGATAAGATATTTATACACAAAGGATGAAGTAATCATAGGTAGGATTGCATCATCAACTTCTAGTTTCTAGTTTTTATTGGTCATTAGAAAAAAATTATGCAATCGCACACAACAGTTGCGTCATATATATAAATTGACCGTAATTAAATAAACTAGTAGCATATATCTTGAAAACTAGAGCCAATCAACATTTTTTAATGTCATTTTCGTTTTCAGCACACCAAAATTAGTTAAGATCAGCTATTTTCATTTCTGGTACATTTTGGTTGTTGACTAGTGTAATAA
Organism: Oreohelix idahoensis; assembly: GCA_024509875.1. Lineage (NCBI taxonomy): Eukaryota > Metazoa > Mollusca > Gastropoda > Stylommatophora > Oreohelicidae > Oreohelix > Oreohelix idahoensis. Next base: position 54,636 of record JAMPIV010011442.1, on the reverse strand, counting down.
GCGATGAGTGAGAGAAAAATAAAGAAATGAAGTGATACTGCCGGAGTGGATGAAAGAGTGAGAGGGGCCAAAAGAACATGTAAAAACAACAGACGTTTCGTCACAAGATCCTAGAAAAGTAATTTGTTACGATATACAGTTTTAAGTACTTACTTACTTACTTACTTAGTCGTACCTTTTACAGTGAGGTGTAGAGGTTTGGAACAGAGAGTGCCAGACTATCGGCTGTCTTCCTTCTGGCCTGGGTCCATTCTAGTCCTCGGTACTTCAAAAATTGTCTAATGTTGTCCTCTCAGCGGACTCTATGTCGTCCTGGAGGTCAGGATCCCTGGCTCTTACATTTCCCATGCTTGTCGTGGTAACCGACCCTCTCCCGTTCTGCAGACATGGCCAAACCATCTTAGTTGGGACTGTTCTACTTGGGTCTGCACGGGGTGGGATTTTAGGAATTGACGTAAAGTCTGGTTGCGGACCGTGTCTTTTCTTGTTACTTCAACCACCTTCCTCAGATACCTCATTTCTGAGGTTTGGATCTGGCTTTTGTGGGTTGTAGTCATTGCCCATGACGCGCATCCATACGTCAATACTGGGACATAGGTGGAGCGGTATACAGCCTTCTTCGTTTTCTTACCAACCTCTTTCTTGCTGAGGAATAAGTATTGGCGAGAATTACTTAAGTACATATATTTTATAAGCAACTTACCAGGTGTTATGGACTGTTCACAGCAATTTATCCATTCATTTCTGTGAGCAGAAATATATCCATTCATGCTCGGATAGCTGTCGATTAGATCAAGATATGCGATGGCCCAGGCAGAAGCATATATGCAGGTAACTTCCAGTAAAAGACACCCCCCCCCCCCCATGAGAATGTAGCTGACATCAAAGGAGCAAGAATTAAGAGGGGGATGTCATGGATGGCACAGACAAAAGCTACGATTGATCAGGTGACCAGGGTTGAAAATGTATCCAATGGGGAAGAGTGGAGTAAGTCTGGTGAGAACTGGATACACTACCAGCAGGTCATCATTAGCCTTGGCAGAGAGTGAAAATCTTGGGGCAATGGATGTGAAATCAGAATGGGGCTTCTCTGCGAGAATAAAAGGCTGTGTCGTCGCTGAACAGAGTGGAGTCTACATGATAACAACCTCCAGCATGAGAATGGAGGTAGAGGCAGTTACTGCAGCACTGAAATGGCTGTCTGAAACTCCATCAACCAGGGCAGTTAAAGTATATTGTCAGACTCTCAAGCTATGCTTAGGAAAGTTCCGAACGGGTGGCTGCAGCAGGATTGTAAAACATCAATAGAACCCTCAAGTCTTGAAGAACTGGTGTGGATCTACTGTCCTGGTCATGCAGGGGTACGTGACAAAGACAGATCTGACAGACTGGCCTCGAGAGCACCCATAGTGGGGACACTTGACATGGATAAGGGAGAGATACTAAGCGCAATTAATGATCGCCTGCTAGATAATGACACTGCAATGAATGAATCAACAAGGCTGAGACTGTTGGAGTGCCCCTTTGTCAGGAGAGGCAGACACTTGAACACGAGCACTCAGCTTGCAAGATTTCATTGGGGCAAGGGTGATACACATGGCGCCACAACAAAGTGCTAAGTGAGCTGGCTGCGACAATAGACCTGGCAAGGATGAAGGTGAATAGCAAAGTCAGGTCGAGCACCGCAAATACATACTTTCTGAGAGCAGAAAAGTCAGCACACCCCAAACCGAGTAAATCAGGTAGCAGTTTACCATCTCTTCTTGACTGTGCAAATGACTGGGAGATGGTGGTAGACCTACCTGGACGAGGGGCATTTCCAGAGAGTATCAGAAAATCTCGAAGACGGCCGGATATAGTACTGTATTCTTCTTCATCGCAGCAGGTTATACTGATTGGACTGACCGTGCCATTTGAATCCAGATTGAACGAGCAACATTCGTTCAAAGCGGCACAGTATTGCGATCTGGCTGCAGATCTGAGACACGATGGGTCCACTGCAAGGGTCATGGCTGTTGAGGTGGGTGCAAGAGGGCTCGTGGCTGCATCAGTGTATGATTTATTGAAACTGTTCGGGCTGAGGGGACAGTCGAGACCAAGGGCACTGAAGAGGCTTAGTGAAACTGCGGAACTCGGGACAGTAAATCTAGCCCCACCTGAGGTATAGGAAACACCCTGATATTGAAAATTTACAAAAGTAAATGCATAATACCGTTAGGCTGAAAACGTGGTTAACAATAGTTTTCATATATACTTGCTGTTTTTTGTTTTTTTTACCGAGTGCCAGACGAAAGAAATACCTCATTGCTGGTTTTTTAAAATTTTTTTTCATTGACCATATGCTAATATCTGTTCCACATTCTTCCAAATCATTTAATGGTCGGCTGATACGTTGGGCATTTCTTTTAGAGCAATACCATTTTTCTGTGTTGCCTATATATGACCCCATACCATTTTGAGTCTCTAGATTTCTGTTGTGGTCTAATAAATTGATACTTTTAGATAATTTCACTTCTGTCTAAGGTTCATAACATGCCCCATTATTGCATTTTCATCGGTATTGTGAGACTGTCACTTAACGTGAATGGTTTTTGACACGGGTTGCCTCCCCCCCCCCCTTTTAAGCTCTGCAGTAGTGGTCCAACAGTGGTCAAAACTCAAGAGTAACTGATGTGCGTCTTCAAGATGTCTACCTTTGCACGAGATTACTCTTGGCAGAGTTGTAGGTAGAAGTAGGATAATGATGCTTCTACCTCAAGATAGTGTTCACAAGATATTCAGAAAGCGAGAACAATGCTGCATTGGCTGAGCATGTTAACTCTAGTATTTGACGTCAACTTTTGTGAAGGATTAGATAATATAATTTTAGCTCAGACTTACTTAGTCGTTCCCCTTCTACCGTGAGGTGTAGAGGTTTGGAAGAGAGAGTGCCAGACCATCCTATCGGCTTTCTTCCTCGGTCCTTCAAAGATTGTCTAATGTTGTCCTCCCAGCGGACTCTGGGTCGTCCTGGGGGTCTGGATCCCTGGCTCTTTGTTTCCCTTTGTTTGTTACGACGTTAAGCAGGGCTCCAATAGGAAGGGGTGTTGTGCCTTCATTCCGAATGTTTGCCAATCGTTTCAAACATGCGTGTTTTATGTGGTAATTCAAATTATTTCCACATTGAAATTTCTGCGCGTTACTGCAAAGACATGACGTCTCTCAAATATGGAATGAAAACATCCGATCCTTACTCGGCAATGTTTACAAATAACTTCACATTACTTTCATATAAAGTAATGTCTTTGTAACAATGTGCACCAGAAACGATTATGTCATTCTTGTCTGTCCAGAAATGTTTAGCGCAGGCCAGTAATCTAATTACCCGTCGCTTGCGCAAAACAAATCTTTATTTACCAATCTGGTCGAGGAAGGCACATCAGCCTTATCAGCGATTAAACAAATTCGCTGGGCGATTTTAGTGCTAATCCGTAGCCTGATGTCGGGCACACCCGAAATTTTTCAACATGATTGTCGGTTAATATTATCTCATCCATCTCCTTTGCCAGCAGGGATGTACGGGTAAACAAACAGACATGACGACTTGTCACTGAGAGGAGTGTAAGATGATTTGAAAGTAACAAATATCTGCTTGATAGTAGAGAAAGAAACTGTGCCGACCACAGAAATTTAGTATACAAAAAAATTTAACTAAATGCTACCGGAGAGGAAAAGAGATCTACCAAATGATTATGTGAGTTTTCATTTGTCGTAGTATGGTCTGAATGGGATATGACTGTCGTAAGTTAATATTTGTGTAGCTACAACAGTAGTTATCGCTGGGGATGGCCTGTGAAACGGTACCAGGAAGGTCTGCAGAAATTTGCTCGTTAATAAAGAAAGACACCTGTTCGAGATAAGAACAAGAAGAGAATGCAAATGCTCTCCACTAGATGATAGTGTTTTCTAGTAAATTATGGAGAGTGTTCTATTTTCCCACGACCTTAGCGTCTGTCCTCAGATCCCGTAAAAGAAGAGCCCCCCCCCTCCCCCATCTCATCTAAATGCAGAACGTTACCTATACGTAAATATTTAACACCGACAGCACGAGTGATACATTAACAAACTAGATAACGATCAAACGGTTATTGGCTTTATTAATTACATATTTACACATATTTGGTTAGTAGAGAAATAAAAAGTGGGGATGGTTAAAGACAATTCACACACACACACATACACAGATGAGATATAAATAATGTACGAGGGAAGGTCAAAAAGTAATGCCTCCTATTTTTTATGTATGTAAATACTGCATCGGTGTGCAATTTGTAAATTTAGCCGGATTCCTCAAACACTCTTCTGCATTGTATAGCATTACCAACCTGTTTCAGTAACAGGTGGCACCACTGTAACAGTTTAAAAATGGCTGCCAAAGACGTTCCGTTAAAACAACGTTATGTCATAGAATGTTGACAGACAGACATAAAAAAACAAGGAAAACCATAGTAATCAACCTCCTGCACCGTTACGAAACTGAAGGAGAAGAGTTTTTATCGAATATTGTGACAGGTGATGAGACTTGGGTTCATTTTTTTGAACCAGAATCCAAGAGGCAGTCAATGGAATGTCATCACACAACATCGCCGACAAGAAAGAAGTTCAAAAGTTCACCATCTGTAAGGAAAGTTATGGCCTCCGTGTTTTGGGATAAGAAGGGTGTGATTCTTCTCGACTTCTTGGAACAGGGAAACACGGTGAATGCAGAACGTTACATTGAGACTTTGAAGAAGCTTACAGGTCGTCTTCGGCGACTTTACCCATTAAAAGATCAGAGAACTGCACTACTGTTGCACGATAATGCCACACACCGCTAAACGCACCATTGATGCGATTGCAGAATTTGGCTGGACATTATTACCACATCCCGCTTACAGTCCCGATATTGCACCTTCTGACTTCCATCTGTTTGGAACACTGAAAGAAGATCTTCGCGGACATCACTTTGAGGACACCGAGACCCTTAAACGCGCTGTACGCCAGTGGTTTAGGAAAAAGGACACAAATTTTTACCGTGCGGGGATACATGCCCTTGTGAGAAGATGGAAAAAACTGTAACAAATAACGGAGACTACATTGAAAAATAAATTTTTGAAGTTCAGACTTGGGGTTACATTTCAATGTGAATTTTATCTGTTTTCTTGCCTATTGAATGAAATTAAAAATTACGAGGCATTACTTTTTGACCGTCCCTCGTAGTTAGTTAACTATGAGAATGAAACTAAGTGAAGAGTGAAGTACTGATGTGATATATTAAGTGTTACTACACTAATACCCAATCTACACTATCTATGTGTCTCTTAATGCTCCTCCACTGTATGATGATACATGGGTATGTATAGACTGTCCAATTCAGGTGTATGGTATGTTGTATGGGTTGTCTCTAAGACGATGACGTACTGATGAAAATTGCTGCTGTAATAATAACTTTGACGATGCACAGTCCATCAATATTAGGCGATATCTCTGTAGCGTTGACAAACCGTTGACAGTTGCCTTAGGAAAATGTCTGCTGTCTAATCTCTGAAAGGTACTGGCTAGACTCGAGATCTTCACGAAATGATCTTGGAATGTAGACTCATCTACTTGAGTATGTACTGTTGATTCATAAAATATGTTTTGGAGTGAGTTTAACTTGCTAGCTGTATATGCCACTCAACTTGTAAGTATGAAATCTTGAGTCATAAAATATGCTTTGGAGTGTGTTGAACTTGATATAATTATGAGAATCCGATTTGGAGTAGGTATTCTTGACTCAGGGAAAACGTTATTGAGTGAGTTGAACTTGATGTAAATAAGAGAAATAACTTCGGAGCACTTGATAAGCAGGTGAATAAAATGCTGCGCATTAACACAGTGTACAACGTGGACGAGAAATCTTCCTTCTTAACTGAGGAAGTGAAGGACGTCCAAAATTGTGAATTCTTCTATCCAGACGTACACTTTGCTAGTTTCTTTCGGTTAGACGCCAAACCCATAAGGTGTAGATTCAGACTTCTGTTGGACATACTGAAGACGCACAAAATGGCTTCGTAAGTTTCACCTCTAATATCAATGGTTGACTGTCTTTTATAATACTCCTCACTACTGTTCACTACGATTTTAATTCTCTAGTAATTATATATGACATGAGACGCACATGAGAAGTGTTAAATATATTTCGCATGAGAGTGTGTGCAGATGCAAGTCTGTAATGATGATCTAACAATCTAGATGAATGTGAAGTATGAACTATCAATTACCTCCTATCATCGTAGAGGAAAATCTGTTGATTTAATTAATCATTTATGAAAAGGATTAATTGAAAAACTATCTTCTGCACATTTCGCTATAATGCTAAATGCAAAAGTAAATCTTAACTTAACGACTAAGGAACATTATTAATAGTTTTTTTAGAAGATCTACTAAACTCCTTTTCCCTTTCGCAAATTCCTTTGAAAACACAATACACCACAGATATGAATTACTTATCCACACTGAATTAAAAGTAGGCTGTGCTTTTGGGGAAAGTCTTCTACGCCACACGGTTGGAAATTTCGTACTGACTGTAGATGAGCCCATCGGTACATTATATTCCTGAATCGCCCATATGTTCCCAAATCTTCCCTGTGACATGAAACTCCGCCTCTAAACCAATCACTAGGCTTCCATATTTTGACCTTTTGCATGTACATCTTTCGCGCTCTGTCAGCGACTGTCCCTGGCCAAAAGGGGTGGGGTTTTCGACACCAACTTCAATTCCGTGCTATGGATTTCTTTGCGTGACAACCCGGTGTTTTTATATTGACCGGTTAATAAAAAAAAATCATCCGCCTTCTCCTGTCACAAATCCTGCTGTCCATTGTCGCTTTCCGTGTATTTCTGTTTTATTATCTTGCATTCGCCGATCCTTTAATCTCTCGGATTATTATGCAGTGCTCTGTTTTCCCATCTGGCAACAATCATTCGTGTGTGCGTCCCGAGTCCATTGTCGCCTGCGTTTATTGTCGCGCCGGCTATTGTATTGCTTGGTGGTGACCGTCTTTTGTTAAAAAAGCGGCTTTGCCATGAAAAGATTACCATATTGTGTCAGCCGCGCGTCTTCCAAAATAATCAATATTCCAAAGTGGCATGTCTGACAATTTCTTCACGGGGACTTAGATATCAAAAAAGTTGTCTATGACCAAGCTGGTGTTCCACAAGATTTCTAACGAGGACATGTGGGGTTCTGAATGATAAGTCAAAGGTGTGTAAAGTTACCGCTTAGATTCAAGTCGTGATTAAAAGATTACTTGAACAACGATGACAGAGCAAAATGTGGGTGAAAATGAAATAAGAAAGATGTGAAAGATGTTGGAAAAAAAGAGTGATAAAGATAGACCTGCTATACGATAATGACATATGTCCGTCTCTTGGAGGAAAACTCTACATTACGTGAACTGATGATTTACGTGAACTGATGATTTACGTGAACGTTTCGCCCGAGAGTGATATCCCGTGCCCTGTCACAGTTTATGCAAGTTGCCATATCGTGAGTGGTAACGAAATTTCTTAATGTGAGACGTGTATCTCTATGCAAGAGGATTACCCATTCATTGTCAATGAATTTGTACATTAAATTGTGAAGGAGTATCGACCACGGACTAAGTGTTACATTTGGCCTAAGTGTTAAATTTATTCATGAATCTGTGATGGAAGAGCAAACGAATGTTGGGGCCAGCAACCAACAGTGTATACACACATTTACACACATATGTGCATGTCGTAAGTTTATATTGCTGGGAATAGCCTATGAAATGTTGTCAAAAAAGTCTTTAGAAATTGGTTCGTTAAGAAAGAAAGAGACATATTCGAGATAATGACAAGAAGAAGAGAATGCGAATGCTCTCCACTAGATAGCGTTTTCTAATAAATTATAGAGAGCGTTCTACTTCCGCACGACCTTAGCTTCTGCGATTAGATCTCGAGAAAGAAAGAGCCCCCAATCTCATCTAAATTTAGAATTTTACCTATATGTAAATATTTAACACCGACAACACGAATGATACATTAACGAACTAGATAATGATCAAAGCGGTTATTGAGTTTATTAATTAAATATCTACACATATAGGGTTAGTAGAATAATAAAAAGTGATGATGGTGAATGTAGCTGTCTTTTTTTTCTTGTTGAGGTGATCACTGGCCCAAGACAGTTTACATGTTGTTAGATGTGTAGTGCGAGCGTATGATGAGTTGAGTGTGGGTGCGAATGAAGACGCGAATGTGTTTAGGCTCGTATAGATGTAGATCCTGCAACCCATACTCTCACATGCAGTAATCAAGGATGCTTTGACACTGCAGGCATGTTTCAAGACATTTATTGACGGGAACACACATAATATCAACAGGAACAGTCAGTGTAACAAGGTCATGCTGACCTGACATCGATAGGTATACATTTGGCATTCAAAAAGGTAAACATCAGAATAGACGTGCATGGTCAATAGCAAAGTTCTTCAATAATGACAGTTCGTAGCGTCGCCCTTGCGTCTCTGACTAAACGCGTCAGATGCCTTAGTTACCTTGACACACAGGTGCAACTTGGCACTCCCTGCCAATTGCACATATCAGGCTGTAGTATAATAGCCGGAAGCACAGGCCTCGTCCTAACGTCGGCCGTGTACTTGTCAACCTCTGACCCTAAAGGTCAAACACAATGAATGAATAAACAAGGGAAGACAACCCCTAATCAACCTGACATCGCAGGTAAAGACACAATTATACTTATGATACAAACATAAGCAAATAACTTGACAGATGACTCCGTCGAAAATGACAGCAACAGTGAAAGACAACTCACACGCACAAACACACACACCGATGAGATATAAATAATGTAGTTTTAGCTCACTGATGGTGTATCAAAGACAAGATAAGACATTAGTAGTATATGTGAGCCGTTACCTTTCTTTTTCTACTTCTTTCGATACCTAGGTACTTGAGTTTTCAATCTTTACCCGCGTGATTATAGGGACGAGTCCCAGTGCTTTCTTGCAAACCCGGAGGGCTTCCCGAACTCAGCGGGCTCCACACTGGTGAAACATACCAGTCCTACTAACCCTACTAACTGGAGTGTGGTGCAATGGCATGAGTTGGATGGGTTATGTATTATTACGTAGATGATGTTTGTCCATTAGAACGATGCTAGTTTATTTTGTTTCATTTTATTTCAGACCGAGTCCAGCAGTCTGTGCTGGGTTATATGGTGTTACGTAGAGAATACCTAAATAGCTTGGTTTTATGGTGTTGTATAGAAATTATCTACAAAGTAAACTTGTGGACAACATTGTTTTATGTGTGATTCATGTGTTACCTGATAGGGTTTCATTAATAAAAGTGGGACCCCTGTCATCAAGAGTTTTTCTGTGAATGCGGAACGTGTGTGAAAGTAGGCCAGAGAGAGTGACGACAACATTACACACAAATTCTTATTCTTCTTCACACATCGTCTTCGCACTGTCACATAATCAAGATAAACTTAAGAATGGGCGATTTGTGCACACATGCCTGGAAAATGAGACGCATGTTATCTTAAATGAGCATCATTCCTTGCTAATCCGACACATCTATTAGTCCACCACCAGATTTGACGGAAGCAATAAACTAGCTTATCTATCAGTTGACTGGATATTGAAAAAATCTAGACCGGTGAACAAACCATGTCAATGTGGTTTTAATCTTTATTGATCATCGCCTTCGCTTAAGAGGTGACTGAGCAAAATGAGGAGATAAACATGGCATGAGCGGGCAAGAGCTAAAAAGTGGGATTTCACCTTATCTGAGAGATAATGACCAGTGAATACTGACACAGAGGAGTGTAGTAGGAAAAATTGGAAATAGGACAATTTCGTCATACTTTACAGGAAAAGAAACTTACTGGCAGTCTGGGCAGACATGGAGAAAGCATACGGAAAGGCGCAGAGAGTGGGGGAAAATATCGCATAAAGTATTCAAATATATGTACAAATAGGTATATCACGTACTTCATGGTAGACTTCATGATGCTAGAGGGCAAATTTAAAGACAAATATTAAAATCAGAACACGGAGTACCACACGGCAGTGTAATATCATCTACGTTAATTCATTTCTGTATCAGTGACATTGTGGTCAAAATACCACAGAGGGTCCACAGTTCACTAAACCGCTGACAACCTAGTTATGTGTATTAGAAGGAAATATCAAAGCAGCAAACATTAGAATGCAGTATGCATTTCAAAACACTAGATAACTAAACACAAGAACGGCTGCTTAAATATGTAGAAAACATCATAAATGTACATATTTTCTAGCCAAAGAAACAACAAGTTAAAACCGAAACTCAGTGGATATGAGCTGTCAAAAGAGTTCTACCTACAATGGACAGAATAATAACAGAGTCAAATGAAGGTAATACGTGCTAGCAAAAGGCTAGACAGCGAATCACGCTGATTAAAAATAAAATAGTAGGATGTACCTGCCGCTGTGACAAACACTGAAACTGTTCTGCACAAAAAATGCCAGACCGGTATCATGACAAAACCTTGGGCAACTTTTAGGCAAACAGAAACTGGAAATACGCTACACGTGGGAAGGATGTGGAAAAAATACTGCAACCAATACAGAAGACAGAAAACGTTGAGGATCTTCCACAGCCTATTATCTATGCGGAGATGTTACCTCGTCTTATACAGTTTTTATAACGAGCCTCGCAATTACAGAAAGCCAGTGAACATGTATAAACATAAAAACTTCTACTTTTCAAGAGTAAGCTGCAAAGTTAGATTAAAAGAAACAAACCAAAAATAAAAATATTTACTGTAGCTTTTTGTGCATCCAAATCAACTGTAAGATTTTGTGTACATGCTACAGTTTACTTCAACTAAGTGAAGGAAACAAGCCATCGACCTATAAATAAATAAGTGCTCACATCCAAAGAAAACGAGTAATTACAAGAAATCTTCCAGACAGGGAATGAATTAAGGAATGACCCACTGTGACACACGTGGGAGGTTCTGCTTATAGCTGACCGGACTCTGGGGACAATTCATTTTCAGTCTGTCTGGTGCCATTTTCTCAACGTGACTGCCGGGAAATCGATGGCTTCCGGAGCGCTTCTGAAATTTGATTTGACTAAATTAACGGTAGAAACAACCTCAGAGGTGGAACAATGAATAGTAGATTTGAGAGGATATGCCTCTTTTACATTTGTAAACCACATCTGTTTGTTTTGAGTGGCCTATGTCCGTTATGGCAGTGCTGCTATTACTTGAGACAATCATATCTGGCGTTGCATCAATGTTAAGTACAGTACCTACACGAGGAAACAATATGTCAAAAACCTATTGCAGTTATTCACCAGTGTTACCGCTCTCAAAAACTCAACTATCCGTGAGGAAACTAAATGCAATTCATGCACAGTAGATTCTTTCCAACTCTTTGCTGTCGTTATCAAACATGGGCTCTTACCAGTGCATTGAACAGGTAAAATTACATTATGTGAGATGAAATACTTATAAAGAGCTATTAAAAATACCAGGAGCGACAGAATAAAAAGGATAACACCAGAAACATTGAAGGAATTACAACCCGTATTAAATATATAGAATACAACATTTGTTAGCAATATGCACGCGCAGTTAAAGAGGTGGACAGAACATTCTGAGGAACCTCAATAAACCTGGTCCACTCAAAATCCCCCAAACGTCCAGTCAGCAGATGAATACTTATACCAAGTACTCTTGTCCCGTGCCATCAGCTCAAGGTCTTTCCATATCGTATTCATGCCCTTCATATTAATGTGTGTCCTATTTCTCTCCACCGTCTTCTTCTCATCTCTTATTCCACTGCCAATTGCTTGATTCTTGTCGTCAGCTGCACATTAATGATTTTGTCATACTTCAATCCTTCAGCCCAACGCAAGAATCCAGTTATGAAAGTCTGTAGCTTTTTAGTGGTTGTTTTTGTTATTTTCTATGTTGTAGAACGATACAGTAGGACTAACTTCACATCTGAATTGAAAATTGTGTTGGACTTACTTTCTTTTGACCTCCGTATTTTCCCCACTGCAATGAAAGCATGGGAAACAAAGAGCCAAGGATCCAGACCCCGAGGACGACCCGGAGTCCGCTGGGAGGACAACATTGGCCAGTCTTTGAGGGATCGAGGGCTGGAGTGGGGCCGGGCCGGGGGGAGGACATCCGATGGGATAGTCTGGCGCTCTCTCTTCCAAACCTCTACACCTCACGGTAGAAGGGGAACGACTAAGTAAGTATGTAAGTAAGCAATGAAAGTTCCCCTAGCCTTTTATGTTTTTATTCTGATTATGATTCCACATTTTATAGTGGTATTTCTTCAAGTTAATATTGTTATCGTGTCCTACATTTATTCTCATTATTTTTAAGTTTTTTTGCTGTGTGTTTTCAGACCCACTTGCTGTGAAATCTCATCAAGCACGTTCATACTATAATAGAAATTCCATAATCAGAAAGCGTCGAACATCATATTTGGAACATATATGATCCACGCTAACATCGAGTGCATCCTTTGCGCATTCAATAGTCGAATGACCACGAATATCAACATACCACATACATCGCCACCTAACAACGTACGCTCATAAATTGCGAGTCGCGCAAAGTCATTTATGCTTTCATATACAAACGTTGGCCAAACAGGTACACGACTTGGGGACCGATTTTGCAGACACCTCTTCATCTCTCGGATGGAACGCACACCTGTAGCCATCCTTTTCACCATGGTGCTACTGACATCCCGGTCACGGCTATCACATCCTTTTCTTCGGGAGCCAGCAGTCAGTTCACGGCTGTTTGCGAGCGACACTTTAGTTTTTCTTGACCGCGCTATTTATAGCTATCGTGACAGAGGTCACGTGGTCAACTTCCTAACGGGAAAAAAATGTGGCGGTGTTTACTTTTGATAGGGCTTAATTAATGCTTTTAGGCTACTTTATTATTATAAATACCGGCTTTAATTTTGCGTAAAGCTAGACTAGAAATGTTAGAGTAAATTTTAGAACAAAAACAAACATTTTATCACAATTAGAACAGAAGATATAATAGTCTGAAATAGGGTAAAATTTACGTTTTTTTAAATATTTTGTTATGGTTTGTTTCTTATGCAATTTACACTACAACGATCACAATCAACATGCATAACAAATTACAGAAATCAAAAGTAGAAAACCTGCAGAAAATGGATATCATAGTTTTGTTTTGGATTCATGCGTCAAACATTAATTATTGAAACATTAAATTGCAAGTCCACATTTATTACCTTAAAATAACACACCCAATTGTCCCCAAAACATGAGAGCTAACAATTATCTCAATGATACATCACGATGGTCATGTAAAAATGAGTATGGTCATGAGTAAAACGAAATGTTCAATTTAATAAATAAAACATACACCTATTAAATGATTTCCACACTCTGTTAATTCTGTCACTCTCACGAAACAACTGCTATAATTTGCTCTAGCCCCAAAATTTCGCTCAATTATCATTCATACTTCCTTTTTTTTTAATATGAGAAATTTGTACATTCACAGATGGAGAAATTTTCTAACAAATGAGTTTCCATTATAAATTTTAATTGTGAAGTTATATTTTTAATACCGCTGGAAATTTGTGGAATTTTGGAAATAGTGGAATGTAAAGATTCTCCTCCTTGCTCTCCATGCATGCCCATTCCAAAGCCATGAGTTCTGATCCAGTCTGCGCAATGCTTTTCTAATATGTGCTGTTTAGGAATTGTCTTACTGGGGAATAGCTTTCTGAACAAAGACGTATATGTCTTTATTGATGCTGTTATTGATGATATTGATTCTTTACTAATTGGTTTACTGTGTGATATTTTGTTGTGTACTTTCTCAAATACTTCGTTCAGTGAGTTGAATTGTTCTTGGGCAATAAAAGCTATGTCAGTTATATCTTGTTTGTCTGTAATTTTCAGTGTTTTTGTAATGATTGCTCTTGTAAGATCTTCATAAACTTTTTGTGTGAGATAACTGTGAATGCTCTGCTACGATAAGCCTGTTGTATGATTTTGTGTTTGGCTAGTACCTTGTCCAAGTGTGAGCAAACTGGATCAGACCTAGCAGATCTTGAAACTGAAGTTTGGCCAGCGCATCTTGTGCATTTTCAAGTTTAACTTTAAAACTATCTGTCTCCTCCTTATCCTCACAAAGTTCAATACCTGCCTGAAAAAATTCAATTTTAGATTCTAATTCTTCTGCCTGTTTCCAGTTCCTACCAAATCTCTTCAAGTTCTTAATAGTACTAATGTTTGCATGTATCTCTTGCGGATTCTCAAATATCTATTGTATCGGCTACCTGTTCTATAAGTCTGTGGCGTTTCAAAACAATGCCTAATAAAATATGAAGGTAAGGAGGAGCTACATTTTCAATTTCAATCTCTAACATTGGTTTGTGTAAAAAAATATGGTAACGTGTCACTTGCCTTTTATTCCCTTTCCCATATTTCATATATCTATTGTAATCTCTTATCAACATGGCCAAACTTCTTGGTTTGCAAGTTGTATGCTCTCTGGATGTCTTTATTTCCTTGTTTTGTTGGAGACACCACAGACATGGGTATGTTCCTTGAGCTCCAGACAAACCAAACATTTTCATCAAAAAGTCATAATCCCCGAATAAGAAAACAACAACTTTTTTATCATCCCACTCTAAATCTTTTAGTGACTCTATCTGAGCTTTCATGCCATTCATAAATATTTCTAAATTATCGTATGTATCTCTGACTCTAGCCATTGATAAAAGGGTGGAATTCGATTTAGAATTTGGTTTCTCTAAATTTACTACCTGCATTGTAACTTTTAGAGCCGCGGTAGCATAGTGGTTAGTGCACTGGCTTCCTAGCGCAGTGGTCTATGGTTCGATCCCCGGATGAGATGGGATTTTTTAGGCCACAAACGGCTCCTGGGTTGACCCAGCCCCAAATGGGTACCAGAGCAACTCTGGGAAGGTTAAGGCGGCCGGCGTGATGATGACCACATCACCCTTTGTGTGCCGATGGACAAGAAAATATAGGCCTAACACCATACTCCCAATATGCCTCAATGGGCGTGTAACGGTGATCCTCCTTTTTTTCTATTGTAACTGTGAAAAGTGAATGAAAAAAATATACAAACAGTTACTTAGAATTCTTTGGCAGCCGTCGTGTGCGCAGGATTGTCTACCAAAGAACACTAATAGAACATTTCTTATATCACACACAATTAAAAAAAGACATTCATATTATGAATACAAGATTAACAAGACTTGAAAGATAGATCAAAGTATGTGGAAGTAATCTATCTATAGCTTTACATGTTTTTTGACGATTATATACGTAGCTAAATATCATTATAAATGAATGAAAATGCAAAAACAGATGGTACTTTACAAAAAGTTATTTTTTTACAACCTTATTTAAGATTTGCGAGTATCAGGAATGCGTTTAGTGATTTAAATGTTATAAAATCTGGTGACAATATGCCTGTTCTTGTAATGCCAAACTTCCAAAACTGACTACCACACACTCTCAAGATATGAAACCAAAAAAAAAAAGTATGTGGAAATAATCTTTAGCTTCCCGTCGAGAAGTCTATATAACTATAAACTCATACGAATGGGCCGATTTTAGATATTACATTAATAAATAGATTACATCTGTTATGAGTTTCCTCAAATGATGACGCTGTTTTCAAAAGTCTGTAACTCCGTTAAATATAATTTCAAACACATAAAAATGCAATCAAAAATAGAACACAAAACAAAGTTTTAGTACACAAAAGAATTTTAGCGCTGTGTTTATTCAGAACGAGTGTGTAATGATTTATATAATTACTGATTTTACACACACATCAGCTGATTTTCTCCGCCAAACTAGCAGTAAGCGTTTACGGTGCACATGAAGATTTATTACACGGTGTCAGAATTCCGGATCACCGAAACTAAAAGAGCGCTCTGGTATAGGGTACAAACAGCCGTGAGTTGCGCCTTGAACATCGCCTCATCCACATTATGGATTGTCTAAACACAACGACTTGAACACCCAGCATTCTTTTATCGGTGCCATCCCTTTCGACTTAGTAATATTTCCAGAGCTGATTTCTGTTAAAAAATTTACGGATTTAAAAAAAATATAAAATAAACTGATTTTTTTTTTGGATTCCCCTCTTTCTTTTCTTCTCATTTAAAACAAATTCTCTCTCTCTCTCTCTCTCTCTCTCTCTCTCTCTCTCTCTCTCTCTCTCTCTCTCTCTCTCTCTCTCTCCTTTTATCCTCCCAATATTTATTGAGTTTTCCCCCAACCTCTCCTTTTTCACTCAGCTAGTTTTCCATTTCTTGTGGTTTTTCTTTTTTCCCACTTAACCATTTTCTCTCTGCTTCCGGTAACAACGGCAGCCATTTTCGTTCAGCCACGTGGCCCTAATCAGGGAGTTTTGGCTTTTCTTTTTGTTTTCTACTTAATTCTCCCTTTCTTTCCTTTCTGTTTGTGTACGGTGGTCCCTGACGAAGGCCTTGTTGCCGCAACACAGGTTTTTTCTGGTCTTTTGTTCTAGTAAGACGTATTACCTTCTCTTTTTTCCTCTCCAATCGAAAAGTGCTAAGGAGTGCTTCGGTGCCCGAAATCTGAAGCCTTGGAAATATCCAATGTTTTAACAACCGATGTCATCTCGTAACAATGACTGAATGTAATTTGTATTATCGTTTACTTTATTTCAGTTTGATTCTTGACAAATGTACGTTGTTTGCGTGTGTCCGTTTACAGCGAAGCTGCGACATTTGCGCCTTTCGGCCGACACATCCGACTTCAGCACGGCATTTCTTGGGACCGGGTTTGCCTTCCCTCTTCGATCCCTACTCTCTCAGCCAGACTGCAGTGATGTAGCCGGTTTCCAGGACCACCACGTGGAGGTGGAGTAGGGTCTTGGGTCAGCTCTGATTCGCTGACCCTGACGCAAGCAGTCAAGCTATGTGTCGCTGACTGCATTCATCACTTTTGCTGCGTCTTCAATCCCGCACTGAGGTACTATCAGAATTGTTTTTTGTGTCCTATATGTCTGACGGACAGTGGTTATTTACTCATTAACAGCATATGAGAATATCACCATTAAATGCACAACATATGTGCCAGGTTCTATAGTAACTGAATTAGACTGGGATAATCAAAATGAGTAAATCCCCACTAACTCCAAAAGCAGGGAAGTAACTGGGGAACTGAGACAGGTAACTGCATTCCTGGACAGACATCTAACTGGCCTGTCTTGTTTGAATTATCACAATCTCTGACACTAACATAATCTGAGCTTATATCCAAACCGGTGTGTGATGGGTGATAAAGGGCTTTTATCGTCGTGCTGTTCTTGTTATTGGTCAATGATTATGTTGTCTTAGCTCAGTTAGCGTACTTGGTTGACCATTGTTCTGGGTTCCTTATTGGTTTCATTTATAAGTATTGATAATAGTATTTTCCATATAAAAAGAGAACCTTATCCCTGAGTAACAAATCAACTAATTTATCATAAGATTTGTTCACACCTGCAAGTTCCATCCATCTATTAAAGGTGTTGCGTATGTTTGAAATGAAACCTGTGAAATCTTTATTTGACTCTGGTAGAAGAGTTTTAAACCTTAGTCTACATCACTCCTCATTTAAATTAAACCGTCTTAATAATAAAGCCTTTATTGCATCATAGTCACCAGCAATTGTTGGATCAACATTCTCTGTTGCATTTAAGGGCTCACCATCTAAAAATTCGTTAAGTTTTAGTGCCCATGCAGATTTGTCCAAGTTATTTGTCTTGTGTTGTTCGTCCATCACAGGTGATGAAGACCACTCTGTTCATCCAATTATTAGGATGTTAGGATAGTCTATGAGTACGAAGGTGACTGATGAGCCCGATGCGGGCCTGGAAGGATCTCGGACAGTGTGGGCAGGGAATGTTTGCTTCATGTGAAGGTTTTATTTTACGATCTTTTCTAGCTTGTCTCAGCTGTTCCGCTGCTGCTCTTCTGGAAGATTCGCATGCCACTGCACCTTTACGAAGAGATGTGCGCCAGGCAGTTCGGTCTTGCGCAGCAGCTTCCCATGTGGATGAAAGAGTGACTTGCGCAGTGATTTGGTTTAAAGTGAGGAAGAGTTGCGCAATTCGTCGACCTCACTCTCTCGCCTGGGTCCATCTTAATCCAGTGGCAAGACAAGTCAAGACGACTGGAGATGAAGTCAGGTGCAGTGGATGACCATGGCTTTCTACGTGCCTCGCCATGCTCCTTACGCTCCACAGCGCGTTGCTGGTAATCGCCGTCATGCCCGTTGAACCAACAGGTGGTTTCTTCCGCGCAGTCTACCGAATCCAGTCTTCGCATGCATGGGTAGGCAGACCCTAACTCACCGAAGGTTTATAACCAGTCGGCTACCCTCACCTAGTTTAGCCGGCCTGTCAAAGCCGTTTCCCGGGGGGTGGCCGCTGTCGCATGCTGACAGCTACGAGGAGCCACAGGTGAGAGCTGAATGCCAGGTTTGGACCAAAGGTGGCCGAGCTGCCCTGAAAAGATCGAAATTAAGCTTAAAATGAGGTAGTTTAAAGTTATAGTAACTTTTGTTTTGGTTGGATGAAGATACATTCTGAGAATTATCACCATGGCCAGTAGTAGCATTTTGTGCCTGTAATTTTGCTGTTTCCAACTTGATGAGTGCCAATTCTTTTTCTTGTTGTATTTTAATTTCTTCTTGCTTCCTTTTATTTTCCTCTATTTCTCTTATTCTGTTTTCTTTTTCAATCTCTTTCATCTCACGTTCTGCTTCTTCCTTCTGCAATGCAGCCTTTCTCTCTTCTTCTTCTCTCTTTAATTCGGCCTTACGTTCTTCTTCTCTCTTTAATTCGGCCTTACGTTCTGCTTCTTCACGTTTTGCAGTAGCCTTTTGTTCTTCTAATTCTGCCTTGTATTTCGCAAGTTCTTTTTCTGCAAATTCTTGGAGTGCGTCCCCTTTCTTATTAAATTCTTTTCCAAGTTTAACAAAATGATCCAAAGTGAACATCTTAGTTCAGTAATGTACTTACTTAATCAATCAGCCAATTATATGTACATACAATAAAGGATTGTTATTCAATATAATCAATCAACTACCTATCATGCTCCCTTATAGTTAATTGTAAGTTCAAAATTTTATCTTCACTTAATAATTATGGGTATCATCCATCCATAATCATATTATTCAACTTTTTATGCCCAATGGCTCATGTAGTACCCTGCTTAGACCAAAATACTAATTATATCTCCATAAAACTGGTCTCAAGTAAGCATCTTTAAGTTAATAATCTATTTATTTATTTAGTAATTTGTATTAATCAATAATGTAATGTATAATAGCTAATATAATATCCTATTCCATAACATATTCATGGCGTGATTACCAAACATTTATCAAATTTTTTTTTTTCGTACGCCCGTTTATACTCGAGGCGAAATCTCAGGTTATTGTTAATGTCTAACCTGACATTGATTTTACGTGAGTATCCCTTTTCTTGTACAGAGACAGGTGTCCCTCGCCATTCAGGCAGATACTCGCCGATTTCGGAGGTACCCATTAGAGCTGGGTCGGCTCAGGATCCGCCAATCCCTGGTCGACGACACTCCTTCAAATGTCCTCGCCAGGTCTCGAGTTAATCCAGTCCAAATCCCGGTCGACGAAAAATCCTCAAATGCCGTCGCCCGGGTTTGATCCTGAATCACCCGGTCGCCAGAGCGGTGTTGTAACCACTACGCTAGCGCGGCTCCCATTTATCAAATAAAATTTACCCTTCTTTAATATTTTATACTACTATTATGACCTCATGCCCTAGTCATAATGAATAAATAATAGTGAATTAGACCACTAGTGCAAATGATGACATCATCTAAGTCATCAAGTAATTTAGTAGAAATTAATCAAATTGTTTTATCATCTTATTTTATAATCTATTTATATTATGATATTCATATTATTATTTTATAAAATTAATAATTACAAGACAAATAATAACTAAAGTTTTATAAGACGAATGAACACCACAATTGACATTTTCCAGACATAAAAATGTTTACAGAAACGAGCAGAAAAATCTGAAGTAGGGTCAAGGTTAAACCAAGTCGAGATTAAACGTACGCAAAAAATGGTGACGTAGACATGGACTCATATAACTGACAAATAAGTTACAATTATATAAATAAAAGATAGTAAGGCTGAGAAATGGACATGATAGCTTACGAACAAACGACTAGAAATGAATAAAATGAAACTTAGTACAGGAAAATACAACAGTTGTTTACAGAACTTCACAGCTAACAATTAAGGTCGAATAATTTCAGATGCAAACGAAGTTGACCATCGGCAAATCTTCAATGGGTTCTTTGCAAAATGAAGCTACCCAACTAACCTAATAGAACGGATTCAAATCGACCGACCTCTGTAAGAGATATTGGTTGATTTGAATCTCCCACCAACCTCCCACGGATATAGACATTACCACATAAATACATATCACTAAAACATTTAAAAGTTAAAATGACTTCAAGAACATGCCTATGAAATTGGCAACATGGACTTATCCTGCGTAGTGCATAAAAATGTACTTAACTTTTGAATCGCGACAAGTTCCTACAGAGACAACATGCGCCAACACACTATGGAGCTTGCATACAGTAAGGATGAATGTTTGATATCACTTGTTTGCGTTGGTTGAGGCATTTTGAAATGTTTATTTCCAATGTCGAAGACTTGTTAAATGTCATTCAAACGGTACGTTTTTGAATCCTGTCGCTAAGGTAGTGACGTCATGTGCGCATGCGCAAGGAATTTCAATGTCAATCGAAAGGAAATTATTGAAATATTATATTTTGATTGTAGATTAGATCTTTGACGTGAAATAAAATTTCACAGCCACATCTGGCCACCAGTTGATAAAGGGCTTTTATCATTGTGCTGTACTTGTTATTGGTCAATGATTATGTTGTCTTAGCCCGGTTAGCGTACTTGGTTGACCATTGTTCTGGGTTCCTTATTGGTTTCATTTATAAGTATTGATAATAGTATTTTCCATATAAAAAGAGTGCATCGCACTTGAATGAGTAATCAATAAAAGGGCGTAGCAACGAAACCTACTTTAACTTGATTGATTTTCTTGGTAAGTCCAGATTTGTTTTGAGTCCAACATGGATACACTTTTATTAACGAAATATATACGAAGACATCCATAAATCATCAGTTCATAAATAATACATGGTATTGCATTCCAATTCAATATGTTACCGTCAGAGTCCAGTTATTTAAATGTCGTCAGAACCTCATGGGACTGTATACGCGCACTGTCCTAAACAGACAGTCGGAAATGAGAACCATTCAGTCTGCGAACACAGATCATAAGATGATCAATAATCCTTCCTTCCATGGTTATCCAACAACCATAAACAATTCCGTACCTTCATTATAATAGTAAGGACTGACCCTATGTCCTTTTTTTTCAATATAAATTTTTGGCATCATAATAAGCCTAGCGCTGGAAGGAAAATAAACCACGTCTTCACGGATTGACGGTCAGAATAATAAGGGTCAAGTATATTAGTCACCAAGCGTGACCATATCAACGCTATCGCGTCACAATCGAACCATGCGATTTGTGTTCACCACAAATCCATGAAGCATAAAAAACACTCTCTATTAAAAACCTATCAACATCAAAATGCGCACTGCCAACTATAGCAGACGACATCGTTAAACATGTCATAACAATGGGAGAGAAATTTCACCACGGAAGCTATTACCCAACATTTCCCTAGAGTACCTTATAAATCCCGTTGCTATGAGGTGATATAGTCACTCAATAACGTCTTAAAGTCACTGATTAACGTCTGACACCAACGCTGAAAATACCAGGGCTTTGTAGCAGTCAAATAGTTGTATATATATATATATATATATATATATATATATATATATATATATATATATATATATATATATATATATATATATATATATATATATATATATATATATATATATATATATATATATATATATATATATATATATATATATATATATATATATATATATATATACTGAAGCACATTAAAAACGCACCACTATTATATATACTGATGCCGAGAAGCTGGAAAAAAAAGTGTGGGAATGGATTTTCCCCGTGTTTGTCATGAGGTAGAGAGCGAATGGTTGCTGGAATGGAAAGTGCGTGATTCAACCAACGGGTTTGTGTACAGACTACATGAAAACAATGAAAGTTACACGTGCAACACGATTCCCAACAGCTATGACCCTGAAAATGTGTACGCGTTGTGGCAGTATACTCGGTATAAAAAGGCCGTTGAGACAAAATATCCAGTACATGTGCTTGAAATGCCACGACTATCTGAAAACGACCGCCAACGAGCCATTGGTATGTTGGAGACCGGAATGAGCTCGCGGGCCATTGCCAGAAGGATGAATTACCACCACAGCACTATTGTACGTCTCAATGAACGTTACGGAACCACTGGCAGTGCCCGGGATAGACTTCGGAGTGGCCAACCACGAGTTACTACCCCTGCGCAAGATCGTCATATTGTGCTGAGTCACCTAAGGAATCGTTCTCTCCCGGCAAGTCAAACAGCAAGAGCAGTAGTGGGTAGACGTGGGCAAGTCTCTCGAATGACAGTCATACGACGACTCAGAGATACAGGCCTTACTGCAAAACGACCTTAGGTTGGGCCAAACTTGACTCACAGACATCGTCAGCAGCGCCTGTAATGGGCAGAGCAACATGTCAGATGGACTAGACTGCAGTGGAATGCTGTCCTATTCACAGACGAGAGCAGATTCAACATATCCTTTGCTGATGGACGTATGTGGGTTTGGCGACGGTGTGGAGAGCGCTTTGCAGATTGCTGTGTTCGTCAACACAACCGATTTGGAGGTGGCAGTATTCACATTTGGGAAGGATTCATTTTTCACCATCGCTTGCCTCTTCACGACTTCCGTGGAAATGTTAATGCTGTGACATATCGAGATGAGGTTCTGGATGCATTGGTTGCACCTGCGTTCACAAATTATCCAGACTTACAACTTCTCCAGCAGGATAACGCACGTGCGCACACCGCATGTATTACGCAGCAATATCTACAGCAGCAGAACATTGTGACGATTGACTGGCCTGCCCAGGAATTACAAGAACTAGTGAAGCAAGTGAACAGTATAAGTCATGAATATGGACTCGACATTAATATTGAGAAAACAAAAACTATGATAATTAGCAAAACAAACGATAAACCCACATTAAAGATAAGCGTAAATGGGAAAATCCTTAAACAAGTCAAAAGCTACGTATATCTTGGTCATATAATAACAGAAGATGGCAGATGTGAAATAGAAATCAAGAAGAGAATAGGAATGGCCAGAGCTACATTCATCAACATGAAACATATACTGACATCTAAACAGTTATCTCACAAATTAAAACGGAGAATCATAAAGTGTTATATATATTCTGCATTTCTGTATGGTGCTGAAACATGGACGATGAATAAGCATTTGGAAGAACGAATTGAGGCTCTTGAAATGTGGATATATAGAAGAATGGGGCGTATCTCATGGAAAGAGATGAAAACAAATAAAGAGGTCCTTGAAAATCTAGGTATGAAAAGAGAACTAATGAGGGAAATCAAGGTTCGGCAGCTAAAATACTTTGGCCACATAAAAAGGCATAACACCTTGCAGAAGACCATAAAAGAGGGGAGAGCTGAAGGCAAACGTGCAAGGGGAAGACAGCGCTATAAGTGGGAAGATAACATCAAGAGATGGACAGGAAAGAGTCTATCAGAGTGCACCACCAAGACAAGAGACAGAAGACGTTGGAGATCCATTACAGCCAACCTTCGTTGTGGAGATGGCAACTGATGATGATGATGATCACCAGACATGTCCCCTATAGAACATCTGTGGGACGAGCTTGGACGCAGAGTCTACAGGCAAGGTTCTCCAGCTAATCTGCAACAGCTCGAAGCTGCTCTTACACGTGAATGGGACTTGATTCCCCGGAATTTCCTTCAGAAACTTGTGCGTTCCATGCGGAGCCGCTGCCAAGCTTGTTTGCAAGCACACGGTGGACATACCAGATACTGAGGATAGTGTGAATGAATTTTTTTATTGGTTGCATTTTTGGTTTTCTTCCTTGCCTGCACAGAATGCAATGAATTTCATAACAATCAAATGTACAAATTAATGACCAGCATGGATTCATAGGAAAATGAATAAAGATTCCAAATATGTAAACTTGTAAACACTTATGTTTACATTTCACACCCTGTTCCTGGATTATACAGGTGGTGCGTTTTTAATGTGCTTCAGTATATATATATATATATATATATATATATATATATATATATATATATATATATATATATATATATATATATATATATATATATATATATATACAGTACTTAGCAAAAAAAATGGCAGTCATATTGCTCAGCTAAATAAGCTGAAATCTAATTAAATATGCATGTTCTGCCCCAAATTTGCACTCCA